>CAWUFW010015672.1:0-349078 GCA_963921515.1 Calotriton arnoldi
CACACATGTCACCTCAGGCCCCCTCCCTTCACCACTGTGCAAACGCGCACTGGCTCTGGTTAGTCAGAGTCAGTTACCACCAGTACCCGTCTGAAAAAGTTGTGGGCACAGGATGATTTTGCAACAAGGCCTCTTTCTGCTCCTCTGTTGGTTCTTTCTGCACATCTTTTGCTTCTTTCTGTGCGTTTTTTCTTTTTCTTCACATGTCCTACCTCTGTTGGCATAGTTAGAAACTAGCATTTAAAAAACCTTTGAAATTCACTTAAAAAATCATAGGTTTCAGGCACGTTGTAGTTAGAAATTAGCATTTAAAAAACCTTTGAAATTCACTGAAAAAACCATAGGTTTCAGGCACGTTATAGTTAGAAATTAGCATTTAAAAAACCTTTGAAATTCACTGAAAAAACCATAGGTTTCAGGCACGTTATAGTTAGAAATTAGCATTTAAAAAACCTTTGAAATTCACTGAAAAAAACATAGGTTTCAGACACGTTATAGTTAGAAATTAGCATTTAAAAAACCTTTGAAATTCACTGAAAAAACCATAGGTTTTAGGGACAGTTATAGTTAGTTGAACATTGCACTCGTACAAAACCCGTGAAATTCCCTGTTATAGTTAGTTCAGCTAACTATAACTCGCGCCCGCAATGCACTGCTGATGAAGTCACATATTACATCACTCATGACATGGTCAGTGACATCACTGATGACATCACTGATGACATCATCCATGTGATAATTTCATGCATCTTCTCACATCCTAATATAACTTTTGATACACCCACTCTAAATTACAGACTGCCATTCTCAAAACCTAGACACTCCAACACCAAAAACGACATACCCACTCACTGATTCTTAGGTCTACACACACATCCACTCACTCACCTGTACAGTCACTCATACTTACAGTCACTCAGTACAGGACTATCATATGCACTCATACACCTATATAAATACTCACACACCGCCACTCATCCATAGAGGTACTCACACACCTAGTCAGTCATGCAAAAAATTAATCACACACCCATTTACTCACCTATACAGTTATACACACACCAGCTCACTTACTCATACAAATACTAGCACATTCTTACGCTCTTATACAATAACTGATACAAGCACACACGCATCCATACAGCCACTCTCACAATAACACACTCTCACTTATAGCCATTTAAATACTCTAACACACATATATACTGCCTTTTACATATGTAGTTACTCGCACATGTACCACTGAGATATACATTCACTCACTAACACACCCATACACACACTCACCCACCCAAGCAGTCCATCACAGATGCACTCTTGAAATCATGCACCCAGTGAATCACCCACTCACACATCTATGTATATAGTCACACACACCCCACCCACACAAACACTCAGGCAGCCATACAGATACTCAGAGAACCAATCAATAACCCATATAGACACTCATTTAGCTATTTGCAAATCCATGCATCCACTTACACACCAACAAACAGACGGATACAGACATTCACACAGTTTAGTCACTAACCCATGCATTCAGTAAGATACGTTTAATCACTCACTTGTAGAGTCAGTCACTCACGTACTAAATCATCCATTCAGACACTTCTACACCCACTCATTCTTCAATACGCCTTTCCCTATATATATTAAACATATTTAAACTTTACAGAAACACACAGTCACTGGATGATGTCATCAGTGATGTCATCAGTGATGTCATTTGAGATGTCATCAGTGATGTCATCAGTGATGTCACTGACCATGTCATGAGTGATGTAATATGTGACGTCATCAGCAGTGCATTGCGGGGCGCGAGTTATAGTTAGCTGAACTAACTATAACAGGGGAATTTCACGGGTTTTGTACGAGTGCAATGTTCAACTAACTATAACTGTCCCTAAAACCTATGGTTTTTCAGTGAATATATATATATATATATATGCTGCAAACCAGGCACACCTATCCGTGACCACAACGGACAGCACTCACGGAGTTCGTTGTAAAATACTTTATTGTGCAAAGAACCTCCCTCCAACAGACGCGTTTCGCCACACGGCTTCCTCAATGTCGGTTAGTTTTTCATTAACGCAATTCTTTTAAAATACATCATATATCACGTGACTAAAAGTGAAAAACAAAAGATGGACTTGCACTTCATTGATTAACATTTCATGGCGGCCATCTTAAAACATGTTAAAATAAACAGTGCCTAATCCCAAAGTGCTAAGTGCTGTGCAAATTACAATATAAAACCCAATATGATGACAGATAAATACATGTTACTACATTTCAGAATTGTACTATAATCAAATTCATTTATATCACAATTTCTAAAAACATATATTAATGCTCTAAAAAATTATTTCATTATAAATTCATATATATACACACATGTTCATAAGTGTCTCACCAATTCTATTAATTTTTTTTTACATGTAATGAATAACATTCAAATCAATAAAAGAATGGCAGACTATTTACGCCTTGTGTATAATATAAGAGCCAATGTCATCAGTATGTAAACATAATTGTGCCCTGTATGGGCAATTTAAAAAAAGTCATACTATGGGAGCCAATAAAATATTGGATTGGAAAGCAGCTAGATTTTAAGATTGTTATTCATCTAGAGATATCTCTTCATCTTTTTTGGTTATCATTTTTATTTTTATATTTTATTTGTTGTTTTACCCCAAATGTACCCACATCTCCTCATCATTATTCAGCCCAATCGGCATCTTGGTTTGAAGGTCAATGATATATTTAGACTCCAAGATACGTAACTGCTGCACTCTATTGCCACCTCTCTCCTTTTTATTGATCTGATCAATACAATAAAATCTAAGGAGGTCCCTGTTGCTTTGATGGAATTTTTCAAAATGACGTGCAACAGGGTACGTGGCGTCTTTATTAGTGATGGCTCGCCTATGTTCCAAAACGCGTTTTTTGTTGGATGAATAGTACTACCAATGTAGCGCTTGGAACATGGGCATATTAGACAGTAGACTGTAAAATCGGAGTTACAATTCAGAAATTTTTCAATCTTACGGGTGGGCCTCGGATCCCCTGGCCTACCTGGATAATTTACAACTTTACTACTCTGTTTACAGGCTTTACATCGCTGACAAGGATAAAAACCCGCTATATTTAAGCGATTCAAGGGTTTGGGGGTTTGATTATAATGACTATGAATCAGATGGTCACCCACTGATTGGCATCGTTTGTATGTGACCATTGGTCGACTTGGGAGATTATTCTTTAAGATGTTATCTGTCTGCAGGATATGCCAATTTCTTTTAAAGATCTGTAGGATATCACTTGATTTTTCGTTGTAGCTTGTTATCATTCTTATTATGCCCATTTCATTTTCTTTTGCTTTTACCATTGTGGGACATTTTGCTACTACTAAATCCCTTCTATTGATCTTGTCAACCCTACTTTCTGCTAAATTAAGATCTGCATTTCCATAGCCTCTTTGCCTAAAGCGGTCTAAAGCCTGATCTTTGGCTTCCTTGTAACTCTGCACCGTAGTACAGTTCCGTTTAAGCCGCAACAATTCTCCAAATGGTATGTTTTTTATGAGGCTTTTAGGGTGATGGCTTCCTGCATGTAAAACTACATTACCCGCTGTAGGTTTTCTATACAAGCGGGTTAACAAGGTAGAATTTTCAATATAGACTTCTACATCTAGGTAGGTAACCGACTTATCACTGATACAGCTTGTAAATTTCAAATTTAATTCATCATTATCTAGTGAAGCAACATACTCCTCAGCCGAGGAGCTGCTGCCCCGCCAAATAATAAAAAGGTCGTCGATATACCTAACCCATAGTATCATGTTTCCCATCCAAAAATCCTGTGTCTCCCCCCAGGCCACGTGCTTCTCCCACCAGCCCACGAATAAATTTGCGTAGCTGGGGGCGAAGCACGTGCCCATCGCGGTTCCGCGTTGCTGATGGTAAATCTGGCCTGCAAAGGTAAACATATTATTATATAAACTGAAATGGATCATGTCCAACAGCATCTTGTTATGTTTTTGAAATTTAAGCTGTCTTTTGTTAAGGAACCACTCCACAGCTTTTAAACCATCTACATGTTTGATGCATGTATATAGGCTTGTTATGTCTAGTGTAATTAACAACATATCATCATCCCATACAATTCCATCAACCAGTCTCAAAAAGTCTTGGGTATCTCTGATATAGGAAGCCAGATCTCTAACTAGAGGTGCCAGGAAAGAATCAATATATATGGCAGTATTTTCTAGAAGACTGCCTATAGAGGCAACAATGGGCCTACCTGGTGGATTACATAAATCTTTGTGCACCTTTGGTAGGTGATAAAAAGTGGGCAAAATTGGCATATCACAATGTAAAAACAAATATTCGTCTTGCCCCAGCATCCCATCATTTTTCCAGTCCAATAATAATTTGTGATAGGTGCTAATACATATCAAATAGTCTTTCCGTTGTATAGAACTGTAACATTCTTTATCTCCCAGTTGTCTCATGGCCTCTTTTTGATAATCCTGTTTATTAAAAACAACCATATTCCCCCTTTATCGGAGGGTTTTATCTCAATACTGGTATCTTCCCTCAATGTTTTCAAGGCCTCCCATTGTTTCCTCGGTAGATTATAATGTCGATCTTTCTTGATACTCTGTTTAGCCAAGTTCTTTAAGTCTGTGATGACTGCTTCATTAAAAACATCAATTGCATCGAAGGGAGTCTGTGGGATTGTTTTTGATTTTCTTTTAAAAGTACTGTGACCTCCAGTTTGAGAAATATCAATACTATCTAGATATTCATCAATGTTAATATCTGTTTCATTTGTGGAGGTATCAAGACTTTGCAATGTTAATAATGTCTGAAGATCATGACCTGTCAATGATTCCAGATCTATTTCATCATGATTTTGTTCTTCAATTTGTGTCCCACTTGATCCTTTGTCAGGATGAAGAAGACAATTTTTCGTAATTTCAACTTCCTGATATATTTAAAAAGGTCTATCCGAGTCTCAACATAATTATATCCTGAAGTCGGACAGAAGGTGGGACCCATTTGCAAGATTTTAATCTCATCATGAGATAACACTCTATTGGAGAGATTGATCACTGTTTGTTCTCCAATTTCATTTACCATTTGCCCCTTTTGCCCCTGCTGCATGTCAGTCTTGGTGTTGGGGCATCTTCTCCCGCGCCTCCTACCCCTCCTTGTTTTCTGCCTTTTGTATTCTTTGTTTTTATTTGTTGTGGGGGGTGGGTGCGTGGTGCCGGTCTTTGGCGTATCTCCCTTATTAACTGATATTCTTGAAAAAAAGGGGATTCAAGACTCGCCTCTTCTTGGTGCGTGTTGGCCATTTGTTCCCCATCCGAAGTTTCCACTTCTGATTCTGAAGTATCCTTGTTTGTTGTAGGATTTCCTCCTAGTTGTTTCAGGGCCTTTCGTGGCGCATCATATTTCCGGGCAAATGTTAAAACGCGACCTGTTAAATAGTCCTGCTCGTCCCTCTGAAATTTAGACTGTTTACGGCGTCTTATTATTGCCTCATAGTCTTTCAAACGTGTCATCATTGTATTTCTCAATTTGTCGCTGCGTTTTGTATCCTTTTCTTTGTTTATAAGTTCCTCCAATTTCTTGATCTCTGCTGTAACCTTCTCATGATCACTCCAGGCATATTTGATGAGTATTTTAACCATCCCCTTTGCTGACTCCGTTGTGTGATTTGCCCACTCTTTTAATAATAGAAGGTCGGGATTCTCATAGGACGGCACTGTAAAAATACGCAATCCTCTTGGTATGCGGTCATAATCTATATACCGCTGCAGTGAGGTAGCCTCCCACCATTTTCGTAGCTCCCTTTCATGGGCTTTCTCCAAAGATTGAAATAGAATCACAAGATTAGATGGGGGAGACCCTCCCGTCACACCTGTCAGGGGTTGTAGTTGTTTCGTTCCTATTCCCGGTTTAAAAATGTCCTTAGCTGCTTCCTCTCGCTCCCGTAGACTTGACATACTTATTCTGAAACTTTAAATAGCACAGTTCTATAAGTTTGTCTGTAAATTTAGCAACACCTGGGAGGCCTTTGTACAAAATAATACTCCTCCTCGGGATAGAGACTCTGTTTTTATTATTAAATGCTTGAACAAAAAACAGCGAGGCTCACTCACCGGCAATTTGGCGTCGATGTCACTGACCATGTCATGAGTGATGTAATATGTGACGTCATCAGCAGTGCATTGCGGGGGCGCGAGTTATAGTTAGCTGAACTAACTATAACGGGGGAATTTCACGGGTTTTGTACAACTAACTATAACTGTCCCTAAAACCTATGGTTTTTTCAGTGAATTTGTAAGGTTTTTTAAATGCTAATTTCTAACTATAACGTGCCTGAAACCTATGGTTTTTTCAGTGAATATATATATATATATATATATATATATATATATATATATGAACTTCAGCTCCAATTCCTTGATAGAAATTAGACACCGACACAGGGGCTCGATTTTCTGAATTTTCTGACGTTTTTATTCTTTCTCCTTGTATATATATATATATATATATATATATATATATATATATATATATATATATAAACACTCAGTCCTGCTCAGTACTTACGTTTTGGTGTCTGCTCCGTACGGACTCAGACATCTGGGTCGGGTTTTCCCTGCGCTATTTCGCCAGCGATGCCTCAGCCAATCGCAGAGGGGCATGCAGCTTGAAAAGGTGGGCTGGTGAACCATTTGAAAATTTTGGCGGCATCTGAGGAAGTTTAAATACGAAACGCGTTATGCCGATGGTATAATTAAAGAACAGCTTACCTGCAATCCTGTGTGTGCACTTCTTCCTTAGGAGACAAGGGAGTGTGGAGTTGATGTTTTGAGCTGCAGCCACAAGCACCTTTGGAGTACCCACCCCTCAAGTGTCCGGCGGTTTCTGTGGCAAACTTTTGGGACAACTAAAAACATTTTGGTAACGCCGGAACGCCGCATACCCAGGATGTGCCCGGCCATTGAATCAATGTACTGCGACTTCGTGGGAACACACTGTTTATTCAAGCAGTGTTTTTGAGCCTGAGTCGGGACTTTAGCGGTGGGGTGAGGGACCAGGGGAGCTGTCACGCCGCCCACAATAATAAGATCGAGGTAATGCATGGGGAGAAGGGAGCAGACACCGCCCACTGGGGCCAGTACTTACGTTTTGGTGTCTGCTCCGTACGGACTCAGACATCTGTGTCGGGTTTTCCCTGCGCTATTTCGCCAGCGATGCCTCAGCCAATCGCAGAGGGGCATGCAGCTTGAAAAGGTGGGCTGGTGACCCATTTGAAAATGTTGGCGGCATCTGAGGAAGTTTAAATACGAAACGCGTTATGCCGATGGTATAATTAAAGAACAGCTTACCTGCAATCCTGTGTGTGCTCTTCTTCCTTAAGAGACAAGGGAGTGTGGAGTTGATGTTTTGAGGTGCACCCACAAGCACCTTTGGAGTACCCACCCCTCAAATGTCCGGCGGTTTCTGTGGCAAACTTTTGGGACAACTAAAAACATTTTGGTAACGCCGCATACCCAGGATGTGCCCGGCCATTGAATCAATGGACTGCGACTTCGTGGGAACACACTGTTTATTCAAGCAGTGTTTTCGGGCCTGAGTCGAGACTTTAGCGGCGGGGTAGGGATCAGGGGAGCTGTCACGCCGCCCACAATAATAAGATCGAGGCAATGCATGGGGAGAAGGGAGCAGACACAGCCCACTGGGGCCAGTACTTACGTTTTGGTGTCTGCTCCGTACGGACTCAGACATCTGGGTCGGGTTTTCCCTGCGCTATTTCGCCAGCGATGCCTCAGCCAATCGCAGAGGGGCATGCAGCTTGAAAAGGTGGGCTGGTGAACCATTTGAAAATTTTGGCGGCATCTGAGGAAGTTTAAATACGAAACGCGTTATGCCGATGGTATAATTAAAGAACAGCTTACCTGCAATCCTGTGTGTGCTCTTCTTCCTTAGGAGACAAGGGAGTGTGGAGTTGATGTTTTGAGGTGCACCCACAAGCACCTTTGGAGTACCCACCCCTCAAGTGTCCGGCGGTTTCTGTGGCAAACTTTTGGGACAACTAAAAACATTTTGGCAACGCCGGAATGCAGCATACCCAGGATGTGCCCGGCCATTGAATCAATGGACTGCGACTTCGTGGGAACACACTGTTTATTCAAGCAGTGTTTTCGGGCCTGAGTCGGGACTTTAGCGGCGGGGTGAGGGACCAGGGGAGCTGTCAGGCCACCCACAATAATAAGATCGAGGCAATGCATGGGGAGAAGGGAGCAGACACCGCCCACTGGGGCCAGTACTTACGTTTTGGTGTCTGCTCCGTACAGACTCAGATATCTGGGTCGGGTTTTCCCTGCGCTATTTCGCCAGCGATGCCTCAGCCAATCGCAGAGGGGCATGCAGCTTGAAAAGGTGGGCTGGTGAACCATTTGAAAATGTTGGCGGCATCTGAGGAAGTTTAAATACGAAACGCGTTATGCCGATGGTATAATTAAAGAACAGCTTACCTGCAATCCTGTGTGTGATCTTCTTCCTTAGGAGACAAGGGAGTGTGGAGTTGATGTTTTGAGGTGCAGCCACAAGCACCTTTGGAGTACCCACCCCTCAAGTGTCTGGCGGTTTCTGTGGCAAAATTTGGGACAACTAAAAACATTTTGGTAACGCCGGAAAGCCGCATACCCAGGATGTGCCCGGCCATTGAATCAATGGACTGCGACTTCGTGGGAACACACTGTTTATTCAAGCAGTGTTTTTGGGCATGAGTCGAGACTTTAGCAGCGGGGTGAGGGACCAGAGGAGCTGTCACGCCGCCCACAATAATAAGATCGAGGCAATGCATGGGGAGAAGGGAGCAGACACCGCCCACTGGGGCCAGTACTTATGTTTTGGTGTCTGCTCCGTACGGACTCAGACATCTGTGTCGGGTTTTCCCTGCGCTATTTCACCAGCGATACCTCAGCCAATCGCAGAGGGGCATGCAGCTTGAAAAGGTGGGCTGGTGACCCATTTGAAAATTTTGGCGGCTTCTGAGGAAGTTTAAATACGAAACGCGTTATGCCGATGGTATAATTAAAGAACAGCTTACCTGCAATCCTGTGTGTGCTCTTCTTCCTTAGGAGACAAGGGAGTGTGGAGTTGATGTTTTGAGGTGCACCCACAAGCACCTTTGGAGTACCCACCCCTCAAGTGTCCGGCGGTTTCTGTGGCAAACTTTTGGGACAACTAAAAACATTTTGGCAACGCCGGAATGCCGCATACCCAGGATGTGCCCGGCCATTGAATCAATGGACTGCGACTTCGTGGGAACACACTGTTTATTCAAGCAGTGTTTTCGGGCCTGAGTCGGGACTTTAGCGGCGGGGTGAGGGACCAGGGGAGCTGTCAGGCCACCCACAATAATAAGATCGAGGCAATGCATGGGGAGAAGGGAGCAGACACCGCCCACTGGGGCCAGTACTTACGTTTTGGTGTCTGCTCCGTACAGACTCAGATATCTGGGTCGGGTTTTCCCTGCGCTATTTCGCCAGCGATGCCTCAGCCAATCGCAGAGGGGCATGCAGCTTGAAAAGGTGGGCTGGTGAACCATTTGAAAATTTTGGCGGCATCTGAGGAAGTTTAAATACGAAACGCGTTATGCCGATGGTATAATTAAAGAACAGCTTACCTGCAATCCTGTGTGTGATCTTCTTCCTTAGGAGACAAGGGAGTGTGGAGTTGATGTTTTGAGGTGCAGCCACAAGCACCTTTGGAGTACCCACCCCTCAAGTGTCTGGCGGTTTCTGTGGCAAAATTTGGGACAACTAAAAACATTTTGGTAACGCCGGAAAGCCGCATACCCAGGATGTGCCCGGCCATTGAATCAATGGACTGCGACTTCGTGGGAACACACTGTTTATTCAAGCATTGTTTTCGGGCATGAGTCGAGACTTTAGCAGCGGGGTGAGGGACCAGAGGAGCTGTCACGCCGCCCACAATAATAAGATCGAGGCAATGCATGGGGAGAAGGGAGCAGACACCGCCCACTGGGGCCAGTACTTATGTTTTGGTGTCTGCTCCGTACGGACTCAGACATCTGTGTCGGGTTTTCCCTGCGCTATTTCGCCAGCGATGCCTCAGCCAATCGCAGAGGGGCATGCAGCTTGAAAAGGTGGGCTGGTGAACCATTTGAAAATTTTGGCGGCATCTGAGGAAGTTTAAATACGAAACGCGTTATGCCGATGGTATAATTAAAGAACAGCTTACCTGCAATCCTGTGTGTGCTCTTCTTCCTTAGGAGACAAGGGAGTGTGGAGTTGATGTTTTGAGGTGCACCCACAAGCACCTTTGGAGTACCCACCCCTCAAGTGTCCGGCGGTTTCTGTGGCAAACTTTTGGGACAACTAAAAACATTTTGGCAACGCCGGAATGCCGCATACCCAGGATGTGCCCGGCCATTGAATCAATGGACTGCGACTTCGTGGGAACACACTGTTTATTCAAGCAGTGTTTTCGGGCCTGAGTCGGGACTTTAGCGGCGGGGTGAGGGACCAGGGGAGCTGTCAGGCCGCCCACAATAATAAGATCGAGGCAATGCATGGGGAGAAGGGAGCAGACACCGCCCACTGGGGCCAGTACTTACGTTTTGGTGTCTGCTCCGTACAGACTCAGATATCTGGGTCGGGTTTTCCCTGGGCTATTTCGCCAGCGATGCCTGAACCAATCGCAGAGGGGCATGCAGCTTGAAAAGGTGGGCTGGTGAACCATTTGAAAATTTTGGCGGCATCTGAGGAAGTTTAAATACGAAACGCGTTATGCCGATGGTATAATTAAAGAACAGCTTACCTGCAATCCTGTGTGTGCTCTTCTTCCTTAGGAGACAAGGGAGTGTGGAGTTGATGTTTTGAGGTGCAGCCACAAGCACCTTTGGAGTACCCACCCCTCATTGTCTGGTGGTTTCTGTGGCAAACTTTTGGGACAACTAAAAACATTTTGGTAACGCCGGAACGCCGCATACCCAGGATGTGCCCGGCCATTGAATCAATGGACTGCGACTTCGTGGGAACACACTGTTTATTCAAGCAGTGTTTTTGGGCCTGAGTCGGGACTTTAGCGGCGGGGTGAGGGACCAGGGGAGCTGTCACGCCGCCCACAATAATAAGATCGAGGCAATGCATGGGGAGAAGGGAGCAGACACCGCCCACTGGGGCCAGTACTTACGTTTTGGTGTCTGCTCCGTACGGACTCAGACATCTGGGTCGGGTTTTCCCTGCGCTATTTCGCCAGCGATGCCTCAGCCAATCGCAGAGGGGCATGCAGCTTGAAAAGGTGGACTGGTGAACCATTTGAAAATTTTGGTGGCATCTGAGGAAGTTTAAATACGAAACTCGTTATGCCGATGGTATAATTAAAGAACAGCTTACCTGCAATCCTGTGTGTGCTCTTCTTCCTTGGGAGATAAGGGAGTGTGGAGTTGATATATATATATATATATATTCACTGAAAAAACCATAGGTTTCAGGGACGTTATAGTTAGTTGCCGGGACGAGGATCTTAGGATGACAGCATTGGAGATTTATGATCTCATAGCGAGGCAGTCTGCTGACTGCCAGCATGAGGTCTTCATACTCTCCTGTGTCTAGAAACGCCTTGCTCAGCAATCTGGCGTCTCCCTGGTGACTGAGCACCGTGAAAGCCCACGCGGAAGCGGTGATGGCTGTCTGGCATATTCATTTGTTTGCTGACTGGCCTCCTTCGACTCCGCATTTGTGACTGTCATAATGCCATATTTCATGCTGTTTTTTGCTTTGGGACATTGAGACATTTAAGGCATTTTCCCTGAAAACGTCGGACTTGTGAGTTGCCCTTTTTTCCGATATGACTGTTTGCTGATTACCGGCATATGGAACTTCAATGTTTCCTGTGAAATCGGGGTTGCCTTCTGACTTCAATTATGACATTGCTATGGCGACTTTGTCCTGCACATAAGGCCTTTGTTATTCTGCATAAGGTTATGCCTTATATTAATTTACGGATGCCGATACTTTCATAACGTTACCTGGGGCATTATGGGACTAGTAGACCCGTTTGTGATATTAATTAACAACATGTAGGCTGACATTTTCGTCTGCAAGTTTACACAATTGGTGTTTTTGAGCTTCTTACATGTTGTTTAAGCCGATCATCAGATTGCCCTTGGTTGTTGAGTGAGATTGTGTAATATCTTGCGGCACGCTGTTTAATGGGAACTTTATTACATCTCCCCTTCTGCAGTGTCTTAGTAAGAGAGTGGGCCTTGCGGATGTGTCGCCATCGGGTCTCACTTCGAGGGAAGTGTTGTCTCCTCTATATTGGATCAACAATATATCAGCAGCATGTTTTTATGTTTGTATTTTTTTTTATATATTTTTTATTCAGGTTACATTGACTGAAGGGGTCAGCGCCATGTTATGAGTGTAAACATGTACAACATTGTGTTCTAATTAGTATATGCTCTACCCATGAGCAGGCAATTTGGTTTTCCGTGTGCTTTCTTAATGATTTACATTAGCATTTTTACCAGTATTGTGGACTAATTACGCATTACGCAGTTAAATGTTGTTTATATATCCCTGCATTTTGCTTTGATATGCTGTTTGCGATATTTTCACCTCTTTAGCCACATTTCTTGAATGTGCATTAAGCACTTCGGTACATCTTTTTTCTATGTTTATCAGTATGCACCTGGCCTAAGAGTGGGGGATGGGCTATTTATGCTCACATGTGAAGGGCGCTGGCCAGATTGAGAAAGGCTGCTTAGGTAGCCGAAATGTTTCTCTTCAGTGGCGGGGTCGAGGGAGACCCGAGAAAAAAAAGAATGCCATATACCTTCAGCCTTGAGTGCGTGCCTTCTTCTGATGGGAGCAGGATGGATTGTGGATATATATATATATATATATATATATATATATATATATATATATATTCACTGAAAAAACCGTAGGTTTCAGACATGTTATAGTTACAAATTAGCATTTAAAAAACCTTTGAAATTCACTGAAAAAACCATAGGTTTCAGGGACGTTATAGTTACAAATTAGCATTTAAAAAACCTTTGAAATTCACTGAAAAAACCATAGGTTTTAGGGACAGTTATAGTTAGTTGGACATTGCACTCGTACAAAACCCGTGAAATTCCCCCGTTATAGTTAGTCCAGCTAACTATAACTCACGCCCGCAATGCACTGCTGATGACGTCACATATTACATCACTCATGACATGGTCAGTGACATCACTGATGACATCACTGATGACATCTCAAATGACATCACTGATGACATCACTGATGACATCATCCAGTGACTGTGTGTTTCTGTAAAGTTTAAATATTTTTAATATATATAGGAAAAGACGTATTGAAGAATGAGTGGGTGTGTAAGTGTCTGTATGGATGATTTAGTAGGTGCGTGACTGACTGTATAAGTGAGTGATTTAACGTATCTTACTGAATGCATGGGTTAGTGACTAAACTGGGTGAATGTCTGTATCCGTCTGTCTGTTGCTTTGTAAGTGGCTGCATGTGTTTGAGAATAGCTACATGAGTGTCTATATGAGTTATTGAATGCTTGTGTGAGTATCTGTATGGGTGCCTGAGTGTTTGTGTGGGAGGGGTGTGTGCGACTCTGTGCATAGATGTGTGAGTGGGTGATTCACTGGGTGGATGGTTTCAAGAGTGCATCTGTGATAGACTGTATGGGTGGGTAAGTGTGTGTAAGAGTGTGTTAGTGAGTGAATGTATGTCCCAGTGGTACATGTGTGAGTAACTACATATGTGAAAGGCAGTATATATGTGTGTTGGAGTATATAAATAGCTATAAGCAAGAGTGACTGATTGTGATAGTGGCTGTATGGATGAGTGTGTGCTTGTATCAGTGATTGTATAAGAGCGTAAGAATGTGCTAGTATTTGTATGAGTAAGTGAGCTGGTGTGTGTATAACTGTATAGGTGAGTAAATGGTAGTGTGTTTAATTATTTGCATGACTGACTAGGTGTGTGAGTACCTCTATGGATGAGTGGCGGTGTTTGAGTGTCTATATAGGAGTATGAGTGCATATGATAGTCCTGTACTGAGTGACCGTAAATATGAGTGACTGTTCGGGTGAGTGAGTGGATGTGTGTGTGTAGACCTAAGAATCAGTGAGTGGGTATGCAGTTATTGGTGTTGGAGTGTCTATGGTTTTGCGAATGGCAGTCTGTACTTTAGAGTGGGTGTATCAAAGGTTATATTAGGGTGTGAGAAGATGCATGAAATTATCACATGGATGATGTCATCAGTGATGTCATCAGTGATGTCATTTGAGATGTCATCAGTGATGTCATCAGTGATGTCACTGACCATGTCATGAGTGATGTAATATGTGACGTCATCAGCAGTGCATTGCGGGGCGTGAGTTATAGTTAGCTGGACTAACTATAACGGGGGAATTTCACGGGTTTTGTACGAGTGCAATGTCCAACTAACTATAACTGTCCCTAAAACCTATGGTTTTTTCAGTGAATTTCAAAGGTTTTTTAAATGCTAATTTGTAACTATAACGTCCCTGAAACCTATGGTTTTTTCAGTGAATTTCAAAGGTTTTTTAAATGCTAATTTGTAACTATAACATGTCTGAAACCTACGGTTTTTTCAGTGAATTTCAAAGGTTTTGTAAATGACAATTTTTAAATGTATTAATTGTTATATAAATTTTTAAAATACTGATTTACTACATTTTTAGAAACAATTTTTTTTTACATATTTTATTATTTAAATTACATTGTAATTACATTATACATTACATTACAAAAAATACTTTCTCAGAATGAATTACTTTAGTTTAAATACTTTGCACATAGGCAATAGACTTTTAAGTACAGTAGTTACAGTTGTTGCAATGTGCAACACATTTTCAAACACAATGCAACATTCAGCTCAATGTGAATTTCTAGTTAAATGCAATTAGTTACTTTATGGATTACTTTTCTAACCACAGGACTGGATCCTAGATTCAGTCCTGGCACATCTCCTGTAAACAGTTGAGTAAAAGCGTTTTGGTTACAGTCGTGATTTTTAAGGATCATTATTGTACTTTAAAAGTTGACACTTAGAAACTTTTTCTCATAGAATCACCAATGTTATCCTATGGAAGGAAATTCACTTAGCAGGTAAAAACTGTTATCGTTACTTTTTCTTACTCAGTGTTGGATCCTGGATCCAGCACTGGTGCATCTCCTGTAAACAGTTGAATGAATGCGTTTAAGTCATACAGGCGATTTTTAAGGAATATTTGTAGTTTGTGAAAATCGACACTTTGAAAGTTTTCTGCTGAAAACCAGACAATGGATTCCTATGTTAGAAAATATAAGTTACTGGTGAGTACGGTTAAAATTACTTTTCAGGGTCAGTGCTGGGCTAAAAGATGCAGCACTGGGTTCTCTCCTGATAACAGGTGAGTAAATTGGAATTCGTACTTTGGTTGATTTTAGAGGAATATTATAAAGTTCCAAAACTCCACACTTAGAAGAATTTCCAAGTGAAACCAGTCAATGTTAGCCTATGAAGGAAATTCAAGTTACCGGTAAGTACGGTTAAAATTAATTTTGAGGATCAGTACTTGGCTGAAAGATGCAGCACTGAGGTCTCTCCTGATAACAGGTGAGTAAATCAGAATTCGGATTTCGGCTGATTTTAGAGGAATATTTTAAAGTTCCAAAAATCAACACTTAGAAACTTTTTCAGCAAAAAGCAGGCAATGATATCCTATGCAAGGAAATTCAAGTTACTGGTAAGTACGGCTAAAATTACTTTTGAGGATTAGTACTGGGCTGAAAGATGCAGCACTGAGGTCTCTCCTGATAACAGGTGAGTAAATCGGAATTCGTATTTCGGCTGATTTTAGAGGAATATTTTAAAGTTCCAAAACTCCACACTTAGAAGAATTTCCAAGTGAAACCAGTCAATGTTAGCCTAAGAAGGAAATTCAAGTTACCGGTAAGTACGGTTAAAATTACTTTTCAGGACCAGTACTGGGCTGAAAGATGCAGCACTGAGGTATCTCCTGATAACAGGTGAGTAAATCGGAATTCGTATTTCGGCTGATTTTAGAGGAATATTTTAAAGTTCCAAAACTCCACACTTAGAAGAATTTCAAAGTGAAACCAGTCAATGTTAGCCTATGGAAGAAAATTCAAGTTACTGGTAAGTACGGTTAAAATTACTTTTCAGGACCAGTACTGGGCTGAAAGATGCAGCACTGAGGTCTCTCCTGATAACAGGTGAGTAAATCGGAATTCGTATTTCAGCTGATTTTAGAGGAATATTTGCACAATGGTGAAGGGAGGGGGCGGGGCCTCAGGTGACATCTGTGCAAACGCGCCCCGTTGCGCGTTTTAAGTTGGGGGATTAAGTCCCCTTGAATCCTGAGGGTCCCTAGGGGCCAACTAGCCCACCAGGAACCTCCAATATGCGCCAGGGGCTGCGTTGCAGAGACGTGTAGAGAGGCCACACCCCTTTTACACCTCTCTGCAACGCAGCTCTGTGGCGCTTTCTGGATGTACCTGTTGGGCTAGTTGGCCTCCAGGGACCCTCAGGATTGAAGGGGATTTAATTCCCCATCTTAAAACGCGCCACGGGGCCTGTTTGCACACATGTCACCTGAAGCCCCGCCCCTCCCTTCACCACTGTGCAAACGCGCCCGTGGCGCGTTTTAAGTTGGGGGATTAAGTCCCCTTGAATCCTGAGGGTCCCCGGAGTCCAACTAGCCCACCATATACCTCCAAAAGCGCCACAGAGCTGCGTTGCAGAGAGGTGTAAAAGGGGCGTGGCCTCTGTACACCTCTCTGCAAGGCAGCTCCCTGGCGCATACTGGAGGTACCTGGTGGGCTAGTTGGCCCCCAGGGACCCCCAGTATTCAAGGGGAATTGTTCTCCCTCTGCAAACGCGCCAGGGGCGCGTTTGCAGAGTGGTGAAGGAAGGGGCGGGGCCTGCGGGCCCGATCGTTTAAAAAAAAAAAAATCTCCCTGAAGGGGGCTGTGTGGCCCCCTTCCTTTTTCTTTTTTGGGCCCTGGGGACCCCATCCCCCAGGGCCTTACCCCTTTTTAAAATTACCTTTAAAAAAAAAACGGGAAGGGGGCCGCGTGGCCCCCCTTCCCTTGGCCTGTATTGCCCCGGGGACCCCATCCCCCGGGGCATGGCCTCTATATTTTTTTTTTTGAGGGGGCAGCGTGGCCCCCTCCTCTGGCCATTTTAAGGCCCCGGGGACCCCATCCCCCGGGGCCGGCCTTTCCTTTTTAAAAAAAATTTTTTGCTCTTTTTTGGGGAGGGGGCCGCGTGGCCCCCTCCCGGGCCACTACTTGCCCCGGGACCCCATCCCCCGGGGCTGGCCCTCTCCGTTGGGGACTGTGGGGGTCCCCAATCCCCCCACAGTCCCGCCGGCTCCCCACGTCCCTTGGGAGCCGGCATTGCTGTTCCACATGGGGAGCAGCTGACATGCTGCTCCCCATGTGGAAAGCAATCGCTTTGGATATTGGAAGAGAGAGCAGGTTTCCTGCTCTCTCTTCCAATATCCAAAGCAGTTTGCTATGGCAGGACGGGAGCCGCGAGGCTCCCGTCCTGCCATAGCAAACTACAGTGTCCCGGGGGTAGGCACCCCGGGACACTGCAGGAGCCGGCCCTGGGGGGTGGTGGTCCCCAGGGCCATCAAGGGCTCCAGGAGGGGGCCGCGCGGCCCCCTCCCTACATCAGCACAGCCCCGGGGAGGTGGTGGTCCCCGGGGCTTCGGGGGTCCAAAACGGACCCCCATTTTAATTTGTTAGTGCCCCGGGGAGGTGGCGGTCTCGGGCGTGTGGGGGCTGGAGCCCCCCACACAGGTTGTTTAATTTTTTTTAAAAAAAGCCCCGGGGAGGTGGTGGTCCCCGGGGCTGCGGGAGGGCTCAGAGCCCTCCCGCACCATTTTTAAAAGAAAGCCCCGGGGGTGGCGGTCCCCGGGCTTGGGGGCCCTTTGAGGCCCCCATACATAAAATAAACCCCCAGCATGCCCCCGGGACTTGGGCCACCCGGGGCAAAATACAATCGAGCGCGGGAGACCGCGCTTCGATTTTTTTCCGGCAGGATTCGCGCACCCTGAGCGCATCCTGCCGATTTTTTTTTACAAAAATGCTTTTTTTGCCCAGGGGGTCCTTGTGGGACCCCTTGAGCAGGCCTAGGGGTTAGGGTGTTTCTACCCTGCCCCCTTTGTGCGTTTTGCACACTTGTTTCTTTTTTTTCTCGGCGGGATACGCGCACCCTAAGCGCATCCCGCCGATTTAAAAAAAAAAAATCTTTTTCTGCCCAGGGGGTCCTTGTGGGACCCCTGAGCAGAGCTAGGGGTCAGGGTGTTTCTACCCTGCCCCCTTTTGCACTTTGCGCACTTGTTTCTGTCCCTCGGTTCTACCGAGGGACAAAATGGCTGCCAACACTTCCTGAATCGGAATGTTGACAGCCAGCTGACAGCCAATTAGCATGCAGCTCGTGATCGGGACGGTGCGCGCAGGGTGCGCTGAGGGTACGCGTATCCGACGCGCCCATAGATATATATGTACTTTTACTTTTGATTTTCTCAGGAACTACTGAACGGATTTACACCATTTAAGCAAAAGGCACCAGTCTGAACCAAGGACTACCTCTTTGCCAAATTTGGTGTAATTCCGTTCAGCAGTTCGGGCTGTAGCTGCGACTGAAGGTTCCTATGGAAAAATGAATGGGGAAAACGCGTTTTGGGACCCCCTTTTTCTCGGCCCCCGCTTCACGTATCACCCCGAGACTTTCAGGGTAGGAGCGGAGCGCCCCAACAAGTTGGAAACTTTCACGAAGATTCGTCAACCGGCGCCAACGTTATTTCAAATAGAATGTCGCGGATTTCCTATGGATAATAGGTTGTAACTATAACTATCTACTGGCGACCGCCAGTAGATAATTATATATATATATATATATATATATATATATATATATATATATATATATATATATATATATATATATATATATATATATATATATGAACTCCAGCTCCATTTCCGTGATAGAAATTAGACACCGAAACAGGGGCTCGATTTTTCTGAATTTTCTCACGTTTTTATTCTTTCTCCATATATATATATATATATGAACACTCAGTCCTGCTCCAATTAAAGAAGGCACGCACACAGGCTGTAAGGATACGGCATTATTTATTTTCTTGGGTCTCCCTCGACCCTGCGACCAGAGAGACGCGTTTCGGCTTCGCAGAAGCCTTTGTCAATCTAATTGGTGCCAAAATACACATAAGTATATATAGCCCTTCCCACTCGAGGCACACATAAACATAAAGAAAATACTTTACATTTGGGGTTATGCACTCGGACAGACCAAGAAAGTTATTTGAACATTATCCGGACAAAATGACTCAACAGTGCGGCTGGTACAAATGGTCATACGTTATTAAATTTAACGTTGTGAATAAACTGCAAAGTGCAACCAAGCATGTCTCAACATCATGCTTCCTCCGCCTGCACTGATCCAGGGATAAACAAAATGCTTGTCTGAACGTGCACATGGGAAGAGTAAATCACAAGCTTGTTACTGATTTAAACAGCGCCAATCCCTCAGAAAAATAAAGCCCACAATATATAAAACAAAACATCTAAATGTATTAGTTAAAAATCGTGCTGTGCATACCAACTTCGCATTGAGGTGAGACCTTTTGACCCCGTGATGGTGCCTCTGATGCTGATTGGATTTGCCAGTAAATGACCTGTGGTTTGAATTACGGGCTCAGAAAAATGGTATGCTGCATTTTAGAAAGAACTACACTAAACAGCGTTAGAGGCAGGGAAATGAACAGGTTGATAAACTATCCCGGGGCTAAACATTACAATACAATATGTGTAATTTCGGCATGAATGCCAGCCACCTGGTGAATGCTTGAATTCATAACCAAACTACTAGTCCCACAATGCCTCTCTGTGGTTGCAACAATATCTGGAGTTCATAAGCATACAGCCCGAGTCCAAGGCGAAATCATAGGCTCATTGTGTTGGTAATCAAAAGTCACTTTCAAACAGATGGTAAAAGCGCAAACCGGGAAAATGTCTCAATGTCACTCATAAAGCACAGCACTGGAAATGGATTTGAAATGGGCACACAACGCAGGGTCGGAGGAGACCGATAAACAAAAAATTGAAGCATGCCAGACAGTCATCACCGCATCTGCATCGGCATCTGCGGTGCCCAGTCACCAAGGGGCGCCAGTTTCCTGAGCAAGGCTTTTCACTGAAAAAACCATAGGTTTCAGGGACGTTATAGTTAGTGGGACATTTCACTCATACAACACCAGAGAAATTCTGCCGTTATAGTTAGTTCAGCTGACTATAACTCGCGCCCCCGCAATGCACTGCTGATGACGTCACATATTACATCATTCATGACATGGTCAGTGACATCACTGATGACATCACTGATGACATCTCAAACGACATCACTGATGACATCACTGATGACATCATCCACATGAAAATCTGATGCACCTCCTCACACCCTAATATAACCTTTGATACACCCACAGTAAAATACAGACTACCATTTTCGAAACCATAGACACACCAATACCAGTTACTACTTACGCACTCACTGATTTCTAGGTTTACACACCCATACAATCACTCATACATGCAGTCACTCATCAATACAACACTATCATATGCACTCATACACCTATACAGACACTCACACACCGCCACTCATCCAGAGTTACTCACACACCTAGTCAGTCATGCAAAGAATCAATCACACTTCCATTTACTCACCTATACAGTTATACACACACCACCTCACTTATTCATACAGATACTAACACATACTTACTCTCTTATACAATCACTGATACAAGCACACATTCATCCATACAGCCACTCTCACAATCACTGACTCTCACGTATAGTCATTTATATACTCCAACTCTCACATACACTGCCTTTTACATATGTAGTTACTTGGACATGTACCACTGAGACATCCATTCACTCACCAACACACCCATACACACACTCACCCACCCATACAGCTGTTTCCACATGCACTCTTGAACCCATACACCCAGAGAATCAACCACTCACACATCTATGCACAGAGTCACACACCTCCCACCCACCCACGCACACACTCAGGCACCCATACAAATACTCAGCCAACCAATCAATAACCCATATAGACACTCATGTAGCTACTGACCAACCCATGCAGCAGCTTACACAACAACAGACAGACTGATACAGACATTCACACAGTTTAGTCACTAACCCATGCATTCAGTAAAACACATTTAATCACTCACTTATACAGTCAGTCACGAACCTACTAAATCCTCCATCAAGACACTTATACACCCACTCATTCTTCAATACACCTTGCAATATATATAAAACATATTTAAACTTTAAACAAACACACAGTGACTGGATGATGTCATCAGTGATGTCATCAGTGATGTCATTTGAGATGTCATCAGTGATATCATCAGTGATGTCACTGACCATGTCATGAATGATGTAATATGTGACGTCATCAGCAGTGCATTGCGGGGGCGCGAGTTATAGTTAGCTGAACTAACTATAACGGCGGAATTTCTCTGGTTTTGTACGAGTGAAATGTCCCACTAACTATAACGTCCCTGAAACCTATGGTTTTTTCAGTGAATTTCTAAGGTTTTTTAAATGCTAATTTCTAACTATAACGTCCCTGAAACCTGTGGTTTTTTCAGTGAATTTCTAAGGTTTTTTTAAATGCTAATTTCTAACTATAACGTCCCTGAAACCTATATATATATATATATATTTATTATAGTGTTTCAAAGGCTGTATGCTTTGTCCATTTAAATAATGTTAGACTAGCTCACATTCAGTCTGATTTCTTTGCATTCTGGGACTTGTAGTATTTTTTATAATGTTAAAAAAGATTAATAGCTCAGAAAGCAAATGAAAAAACAGGACTTGGTAAGGTTTTATTTGTGCTTTTGTATCTTCTGTACCCTAGAACGTATCGCCTAAAATTGCCTCCTTCTCACCATCACCCCGGCCCCCATCCACTGCCTGAGTAACTTGGACTGCTTCCAACTCTACCACTTAGGACCTTACCATCCTGGGAGTAGACACGACTGGGGTTGGTGCCCTAGTGCATTCTGATTCAGGCCTCTTGAATGGCTGCTGTACTGTGAGAATGAGGGGGCACAGCAGGTGACTCGTGCAAGCACAGATCTTCTGCCCCTGATGTAAGAAGAGAGCTGGTGAAAATTAAGCGAGCACCACAGTGTCAGGTTCGCGCTCATCCGACCCTCTTATAAAACCGGGCCATGTATTTAAATTAGAAAAAAGTGTTGGGACCTCGGAACACTCCGTGAAAAAACGGGGCTGTCCGGGAAAATCCGGGATGTCTGGTGACCCAAGATACTACAAGTCATGCAAAAACATTCATCCCAAAAGGTTTTTGAATGCTGTGTTGCTCACCTAGCGTAACTTCTCTAGTAGTGAGCATGCACACCTCTTTTTAACACCTGCGGGCATGCTTAACCTAGACAGTACCCGGAAACCGGGACATTTATGCAATTTGGAGAAAAGTGTCGGGACACCGGGACACTTCTCCAAAAACCGGGACCGTCCGGGGAAAACCGGGACGTATGGTCACTCTAGCCTAGGGGTGTTGGCGAGTGTTGTTTGTGGGACCATTCTCGACGTGGGCACTCGCAGCAAAGAGGATAAAACATGCTTAAACACGGTTTTGTGTTGATTCTGACTTTGTGCTTTTGTTTGCCGAATCAAGATGATCGGCGGATCATCAGGGTTAATTTTTTGGCGCAGGGAAGAAGCTCTGGTTAAGCGTGGATACAATAACATATGACACTGTCCCCAGGGCTTTAAGTGGGCTGGGTCTCACTGGTGCTGAGCACCTGCAGTTTTTTAAAGGGGGCCTCGAAACGGGTCTCTATCGGGCTCTGTTTTGTGCCCTGGCACAGGCGGTCCGTTTTTTTCTGGACTGCAGTGACAGCAGGCACATCGATGTGTGCTGCTCACTTCTTACTAGTGGAGAAGTTACAGCATGACATCCTGCCAGGTGAGCGTTGTAGGGGAAGGGAAATTCTTTGAAGAGAGTCCTTTTCTCTCCGGATTTCCCTTCTGTTTTTGAAACTCAGGAGCAGCAACATCGTGGTGTCACCAGGGCTTTAAGTGGGAGCTTTTTCAATATTGTATACAAGCCATAGTTGCTGCTTATTTATCTTATGCAACTAGCAACCATTGACAAAGCCAATAGTCCTGACTTGTTGTAGGTATGATGTTACTTGTTGTATCATATATCTGGATGCAATGACAGAAACAGCAAAATACAAGTCGGGGGACACTATGCTAAGCACAGACTTTTAGCTTCATTTTCTCCAGGGTTTTGTGAGGTGGCACGCAATAAAGTTCGCTGATGGGAGTGCGGAGATGAAGCAGATAATTACCTGGGGGGTTCAGGACCAAGGCTGCAAGGTATGTGGAATGCAACTATTTGGCCTGAAAAATGACGATTGGGAAAGCTGTGAATGGGATGCGTTATGCCATGAACTGACGTTCCGGGCCCAAATAGGTAATCAATAGGTGGCAATGGAGTGAAGCCTTTAAATGGGGCATGATTATTCGGTTTTGTGAGGATTGGAGCATGGTTTGTGTACAAAAACAAGAGGGGAGTAATACAGACCCTGACTTGGGCAGCGTGTTTTTCACTATAGGGATCTTTGGCAAAGCTAGTCCATGAGAAGTTTACTGCTTACTTGCTAGGACTTTCTACTTGGGGTCAGGCAAGTTTCATATGTGGAAAAAATCTTGGTAAACATTTGCCATAACATAGTGCATTAGGTTACATCAGACAAGTTAATCTCAGTAAGGGGTCCTAACCTAGATGGGTGGGGGTGCAAAGCAGATCGAGCCCCTATCCTGTAGGGGTGCCACCTCTGATACCGGTAGCAGTCAGAGTGATGGGTTATGCATTACTACTTGTAGGAGTCAGTTTTCATTGGAAGGGTTCTGCAGTGCAGTGTCCAGGACAGTGTATTAGTCCTGCAAAGGCCCTGAGCTGCTGCAAAGGGGGCTATCATCAGAATTGAGATATGCAGTTTAGCCGATTTGGCACAACATATGGGGCAGGACCATGGCTGACTTCAGCCGGTTGAGCATGTCGATACTGGACACATCTTAGGAGGTGATCTGGAAGCAAGGGCGAGCCACCTTTCTACAGTAGTGTCCATTTTCAAAATGGGATTGGGTCTGTAGCCTTGGGAGATAGGGCTCCCACAGGGCTGAGTCAGCCGTGCATAGTTCATGAGTCTACTGGAATCTTGAGTAAATGTATTTTGGTTTATGTATCTCATCATTTTTTGTACAGTACCATCTGTGTTTGGTCTTCCTTGTTTTCTTGTGTTTATATCTGGCATTTTATGACTACCACTTCATTTGCTAATGGTGTTTTGCTTGATTAAACAGCTACGACATTGTGATACCAGACAATTGGAGTATGTCTCTCACTCATCTTGGGGATGGGATGGTTATGTGGGTGGTAAAGTTCTGCGACTTCCACGTTGCACATGCACTAAGAGAGAGGTGAAGCTGGAAGGGAATATAGCAAGGGGGCATAGAAAGGGAAAGAGGACAGGAATAGGGGAGAGATGGTTAAATGGAGAAGTCACAAAGAAAGAAAGGGATAATTAGATATGGGGGAAGAGAGGACGGATACAAAGGTAACTTTGGAGAGGGATGTGACAGAATGCAGGAACAGAGGAGTGCGGTGGCAGGTGTCTTGTGCACTCATTCCACTTATCACTGTAATATCCATTCACGCAAAAACTCCTGTTTGTACCTCAATGTAGAGTCTGGGCTTTGTGGTATCTGCCATTCCCAAAGCTTTTTCCACACACATTTTCTCCAGGTAAAATCAGGAGAAATGCATACGGGCAAAAACCACAACTTTCGAGTTGGTGCACCTCAGAATGGGGTTGTACAAACGGCCCTACTGCGTTTCCGCCCTGTCTGAGGTGGCGAACGTGAAATACCACATGGTATACACCATATACCAGTTATCATTCTCCTTGGAGTGAGGTAGGACTGGGAAAAAAAAGCAAACTCGTAATAAGGCCTTCGTATGGAAGAGGGGCATCAGGGAAAATAGAATATAGAGAGAAGAGCGAAAAATGCCAGTTGAAAGTTATTGGAAATGCAGTGAAAATGGTTTGAACTAAAGAGCCGAATGAGAAAAATGCACGTATTATCTGTGCGCTTTCACATGTGCGTGCCGCCACATGAATACCCTTTCCTTCCAACCGCATGCATTATTTATAGAGATGTCATTGGCTGCGCCGAAGCATCCCCCTCCAAATGCTTCAATAATCACGCATGAAAGGAATCATGGCTGGAGGGACCCCCCCTACTCCCACCCGATGTTGTATATGGTACACATCAGATGAAGAATGACACCAAAATACTCTACCACTCACAAGCTTCCCTGACAACCTAACAGTATGAGAGAAAAGTAGAAATAGTGCCAACCCCACACACACTCCTTAATGTCAAACAGCAGAGAAAGCAGCAATATACGCGGTAATTCGCAATCATTGTCATAGGTCGGTAACGCACACAGAAATACTTGGAAAAGACACGCCCCTTTGGGGCGTCACAGAGACAAAGAATAACGCTCGAAGACTTGTCCCCCGAAATAGCTGTACGTATCCTAGCATAGAGGAGACTGTAGAGGTGGATGGGTTCCTCTGCCTTTTAGCTGCAAAAGAAAGGTTTGGGGGGACCCACCCCTCCCCCAAGCCTGCCTACTGACAGAAAAAGTCAGGTGCCGAAAGAGTATCTCTGACACAGAAAGACGACTGGAGGAAAGAAAAATCGTTTGTCCGCAGTGCGCACCAATCGCAGCAGCGCCTCAAATCGGGAGAGTCATCCGGACAGAGCGCGAGGCAGCCTCCCTGCGACCACACTGCTGTCGGCACTCCGCCGGCCCCCATACTCTCACATCCAGATTCAATGTCACGCCGCATCAGAGCAGACATGTGGAGCGCATTCAGAGCTTCCTTTGTCACAACCCCGCATCGTCATTGTGGTCGCGTTTTTCTTCTATTATTTTATATTCGTTCATTATTAGAGAGCGCACACACATATCAGTTGAGTTCCCATTGCTGCACCCACCGTGCACGTTTTGTAAAAATGCACGTAACATTGACATACAGAGGAATGGCTCCTACAGCGATATCACCTCTCTTCCTGCAGCCAGCATGGCCACGACAAGCGCACATCACGCTCACTCCTTGTGACTCTCTTACCAGATTCAGCAGTGGCTGCATCTGCGCGCCTTGGTCCTTTAAATCAATGTCAATAAGGAACCAGCAGCCCCTCAGCGCGCACCTTCTCGCCTTGCATGTGCCCGCACTGCCTCCAGTGTGCCGAGACTGCTTAGTATTCACGTCAGGTAGCTCCGGAACAGGATGTGATCGCTTACGCCCCAGCCCACTCCTGTGATGACTCTCTCAGAGAAGTGGTCCACGCAGGATTGGGGTGATATATTTTGGCATTGCCCCCGGGACCTGGCCCACCCGGGGGCTTTTTTAGTAACAAAGCGTGGGAACCAGTGCTTCGGTTTTTTAAAATTTTCGGCAGGATTCGCGCACCCAGCGAGAATTCTGCCGTTTAAAAAAAATAAAATGCTTGGTGACAGATATCGAAACTTTTTCTTTTTCACATTTCTCAGGATCTACTGAACGGATTTACACCATTGAATAAAAAGGGCTCTTTCTGAACCAAGGGCTACCTTTTTGCCAAATTTGGTGTAATTCCGTTCAGCAGTTCAGGCTGTAGCTTCGTCTAAAGTTTCCCATGGAAATTAACATGGGGAAAACGTGTTTTGGGAACCCCCTTTTTTCTCGGCCCCCGCTTGACGAATCACCCCGAAACTTTCACGACAGGAGCTGACTGGAGCGCCCCACTAGTTTTGAAACTTTCGCAAAGATTCGTCAAACGGTGCCAAAGTTATTGGCAAATCAAAAAACGCTTTTCCTATGGAAACTAGGTCCTAACTATAACTAGTAGGTAATATATATATATTGTATTGTGACATGTACTACCAACATTTCTTCTATGTTTATGACATCACGTGCACTTACCTTTAAAATGCAATTCACGGGAGGCGAGGGTCATGTGACCAAGACCACGGACGTGGTCGAAACGCGTCGTCCTTGTCTGTCCTAAATAAACTGCCTTGACCGACCGAGTGGGCTCGCCTGGATTCTGTTCATTCTAGATCCTTTCTGTGGATATATATATATATATATATATATATCCAACAAAATGAGTTGCCCCAATGGAAGAGCCGCCAGGTGGGTTTCGTATTGCACACTTTTAATGAAATGCTGCAGATGCATAAAACAGGAAACAGGCTTTGCATTCTTCGTTATCACCTTCGCCAGACACGTTTCAACTTTCGACTTATTCATTGGCGTTCGGTTCAGCAATGATTCAAGGCAAAAAGGGTGCTGCTAATTATACATCCGAACCTCCCCCAGTGGGTGTGGTCGCTCCTGCGGCCTTCTGGTTCGTGTAGTTGCACCAAATAATGCTCAAGTGAGTTTTGCACAGAGTTCGCTTAAAAAATACATGAAAAACCCCTGTGGGTGAAAGCAACAGTTCCGTTTAAAATGTACTGCAAATTTCCGCATCTCATTGGCACCACCTCCCGTCTTAGCGATGACCTCATCTGAAGTCACCACGGGCCCGCTCTTGCAGTGTGTCTCTTCCACGGCTGGGCCAGCCGCTACTATCCAACAAAATGAGTTGCCCCAATGGAAGAGCCGCCAGGTGGGTTTCGTATTGCACACTTTTAATGAAATGCTGCAGATGCATAAAACAGGAAACAGGCTTTGCATTCTTCATTATCACCTTCGCCAGACGCCTTTGAAGTTTCCCCTTATTCATTGGCGTTCGGTTCAGCAATGATTCAAGGCAAAAAGGGTGCTGCTAATTATACATCCGAACCTCCCCCAGTGGGTGTGGTCGCTCCTGCGGCCTTCTGGTTCGTGTAGTTGCACCAAATAATCCTCAAGTGAGTTTTGCCCAGAGTTCGCTTAAAAAATACATGAAAAAACCCCTGTGGGTGAAAGCAACAGTTCCGTTTAAAATGCACTGCAAATTTCCGCATCTCATTGGCACCACCTCCAGTCTTAGCGATGACCTCATCTGAAGTCACCACGGGCCCGCTCTTGCAGTGTGTCTCTTCCACGGCTGGGCCAGCCGCTGTTATCCAACAAAATGAGTTGCCCCAATGGAAGAGCCGCCAGGTGGGTTTCGTATTGCACACTTTTAATGAAATGCTGCAGATGCATAAAACAGGAAAAAGACTTTGCATTCTTCGTTATCACCTTCGCCAGACGCGTTTCAAGTTTCCCCTTATTCATTGGCATTCGGTTCAGCAATGATTCAAGGCAAAAAGGGTGCTGCTAATTATACATCCGAACCTCTCCCAGTGGGTGTGGTCGCTCCTGCGGCCTTCTGGTTCGTGTAGTTGCACCAAATAATCCTCAAGTGAGTTTTGCCCACAGTTCGCCTAAAAAGTACATGAAAAACCCCTGTGGGTGAAAGCAACAGTTCCGTTTAAAATGCACTGTAAATTTCCACATCTCATTGGCACCACCTCCCGTCTTAGCGATGACCTCATCTGAAGTCACCACGGGCCCGCTCTTGCAGTGTGTCTCTTCTGCGGCTGGGCCAGCCGCTGCTATCCAACAAAATGAGTTGCCCCAATGGAAGAGCCGCCAGGTGGGTTTCGTATTGCACACTTTTAATGAAATGCTGCAGATGCATACAACAGGGAACAGGCTTTGCATTCTTCGTTATCACCTTCGCCAGACGCTTTTCAAGTTTCCCCTTATTCATTGGCGTTCGGTTCAGCAATGATTCAAGGCAAAAAGGGTGCTGCTAATTATACATCTGAACCTCCCCCAGTGGGTGTGGTCACTCCTGTGGCCTTCTGGTTCGTGTAGTTGCACGGCTCTTCCATTGGGGCAACTCATTTTGTTGGAGATATATATATATATATATATTCACTGAAAAAACCATAGGTTTTACAGACGTTATAGTTAGAAATTAGCATTTAAAAAACCTTTGAAATTCACTGAAAAAACCATAGGTTTCAGGGACGTTATAGTTAGCTGGACATTTCACTTGTACAAAACCATAGAAATTCCACTGTTATAGTTAGTTCGGTTAACTATAACTCGCGCCCCCGTAATGCACTGCTCATGACGTCACATATTACATCATTCATGGCATGGTCAGTGACATCACTGATGACATCACTGATGACATCTCAAATGACATCACTGATCAATCAATCAATCAATCACAGAATTTGTAGAGCGCACTACTTACCCGTGAGGGTCTCAAGGCGCTGGGGAGAAAAAAAGGGGGGGGTGCTGCTACTGGTCGAACAGCCAGGTCTTGAGTAGCCTCCTGAAGGTCAGCAGGTCTTGGGTCTGTCATAGGCTTAGTGGAAGGGTGTTCCAGGTCTTGGCGGCAAGGTGTGAGAAGGATCTGCCGCCGGTGGTTGTTCTTTGAATGCGAGGGACGGTGGCGAGGGAGAGGTTGGCGGAGCGGAGCTGGCGGTTGGGGACGTAGAAGAAGAGTCGTCTGTTGAGGTAGGCTGGGCCAGTCTTGTGGAGTGCCTTGTGTGCGTGGATGAGGAGTTTGAAGGAGATTCTCCTGTCGACGGGGAGCCAGTGCAGGTTCCTCAGGTGGGGGGTGATGTGGCTGTGGCGTGGTACGTCGAGGATCAGGCGTGCGGAGGCGTTTTGTATGCGTTGCAGTCGCTTGATGAGCTTGGCCGGGGCTCCCGCGTAGAGGGCGTTCCCATAGTCGAGTCTGCTACTGACGAGGGCCTGGGTGACTGTTCTTCTTGTATCTGTCGGGATCCACCTGTAGATCTTGCGAAGCATGCGGAGGGTGTTAAAGCAGGAGGAGGAGACTGCGTTGACTTGCTTGGTCATGGAGAGCGTTGAGTCGAGGATGACTCCCAGGTTGCGTGCGTGGTCGGTGGGTGTCGGGGCTGCTCCCAGCGTCGTTGGCCACCAGGAGTCATCCCATCACTGATGACATCATCCAGTGACTGTGTGTTTCTGTAAAGTTTAAATATGTTTTATATATATGGCAAGGTGTATTAAAGAATGAGTGGGTGTATAAGTGTGTGGAAGGAGGATTTAGGAGGTATGTAACTAATTGTATAAATGACTCATTAAACGTGTCTTACTGAATGCATGGGTTAGTGACTAAACTGTGTGAATGTCTGTATCAGTCTGTCTGTTGTTGTGTAAGCTGCTACATGGGTTGGTCAGTAGCTACATGAGTGTCTATAAAGGTTATTGATTGTTTGCTTCAGTATTTGTATGGGTGACTGAGTGTGTGTGTGGGTGGGTTGGAGGTGTGTGACTCTCTGCATAGATGTGTGAGTGGTTCATTCACTGGGTGTATGGGTTCAAGAGTGCATGTGGAAACAGCTGTATGGGTGGGTGAATCTGTGTATGGGTGTGTTGGTGAGTGAATGGATGTCTCAGTGGTACATATGTGAGTAACTACATATGTAAAAGGCAGTATATGTGAGTGATGGTGTATATAACTAACTATATGTGAGACTGAGTGATTGTGAGAGTGGCATATATGGATGTGTCTCTACTTGTTTCAGTGATTATATAAGAGACTAACTATGCGTTACTGTCTGTATGAATTAGTGAGGTGGTGTGTGTATAACTGTTTAGGTGAGTAAATAGGAGTGTGATTGATTCTTTGCATGACTGACTAGGTGTGTGAGTAACTCCATGGATGACTGGCGGTGTGTGAGTGTCTGAATAGGTGTATGAGTGCATATGATAGTGTTGTATTGATAAGTGACTGCATGTATAAGTGATTGTATAGGTGAATGAGTGGATGTGTATACAGACATGGGAATCAGTAAGTGAGTATGTAGTAACTGGTATTAGTGTGTGGATGCTTTCAAAAATGGTAGTGTGTATTTTACAGTGGGTGTATTAAAGGTTATATTAGGGTGTGATGAGGTGCATCAGATTATCACGTGGATGATGTCATCAGTGATGTCATCAGTGATGTCATTTGAGATGTCATCAGTGATGTCACTGACCATGCCATGAATGATGTAATATGTGACGTCATGAGCAGTGCATTGCGGGGGTGCGAGTTATAGTTAACTGAACTAACTATAACAGTGGAATTTCTATGGTTTTGTACGAGTGAAATGTCCAGCTAACTATAACGTCCCTGAAACCTATGGTTTTTTCAGTGAATTTCAAAGGTTTTTTAAATGCTAATTTCTAACTATAACGTCTGTAAAACCTATGGTTTTTTCAGTGAATTTCTAAGGTTTTTTAAATGCTAATTTCTAACTATAACGTCTGTAAAACCTATGGTTTTTTCAGTGAATTTTAAAGGTTTTTTAAATGCTAATTTCTAACTATAACGTCTGTAAAATCTATGGTTTTTTCAGTGAATTTGATTTTTTTTTTAAATATTAAACTCATATTCTGCTATTTGTCATTAGTACTATTTTTTCTTACTTTTCCACTACAGAAAAGAAAATAAACTGTAAAACTGTTGTGTAATGTAATATATTTCACAAATTTCACTGTTACTTATTAAATAATACAACATAATATAACATTTTCAAAACATATTTTTCTCCCTTTTTCTGCTGTTATCAGATTCTACTTAACTTCACTGTTCACAGTGATGTCAGTGTAGTATCATCATAAACAGCTGGGAAAAAAAACAATTAACTAGATTGTTAAAAAAAAACAAATGACTAACTCTTGGTTGACTCTGCTGTGATTGTGGTTCCGGGCAGCCGTACAACGCGGAGAAGCTACGCGACGTGAGGCAGCGTGAGGCAGCGCGCGTCACTTCCGGATCTCAGATTCCGCGGAACTTCGGAGGTTTGGAGATTCGAGCACGGAGAAAGGTGCTCGAAAAGACGCACAAGAACAAGGATAGCGGGGATTAGAGCCCGTATATAATTTTCGGCTCATATTGCAGATAGACCTGCCTGAAATCCCACGGGTGCCCCCTGCAAAAATCCTGCGGGAGCCCCCGGTGGGGGGTAGAGGCCTGAAAAAAGGGGAACTAACCCGAACAGGGTTAAGAAGATAACCTCGCAGGAGTGAAGGTTACTCTTACGGCAAGCCCGACGCACCACTTTACGTCACAGCAGAGGTAAGTGAAAGTGATCCTGGTGATTAATTGGCAAAAATCCCTCCCTATTGCGCTGGTTTGGTCTTAGTAAGCGGAAGCAGCACTGGATTTATTAAGTTAGAGAAAAGCAATTGCATGAAGGTGTGTAGGAGTGGAGATGGAGCCTTTTAGTTGGGTCTCATTGGGACCTCTTCCTCAGACTACATTCAACATTATTTCGCTGTTTGTCCTAGTCACATCTTGTTGAATTTTGTGTTTTAAAATTATATTGGCATCAGAACTTTTTTAAATGGCACCTAAAAAGCAAAAAATAAGTAAAATACGAAAAGACCCTCAGACTACAAATAACAAAACAAGTGAGTCAATTCGAACCCCTGTGGAGATTATGGAAGAGAAAGACGAGAACGTTACGAGGGGACAAAATAAAGTAATGAAGAAGAAACAGATGCCAAATACATCGCTTGCAAGTATGAAAGGAGGGGGCACTGTATCTAAATCAATAAAAGACTTTGTGGGAAAACACTTCACCAAGAAACCTACGCCCAAAAAAACTCAAGAATTGGAGAGGGACTTAATTCAGGAAACAAATTATCAAAGTGCCCAATGTATAGAAGATTTATTCCCTAATTATTGCAATTTAAGCCAAATAAACATAAACTTGGAACCTAGACTTTCTTCATCACCTAGGATTTTCTCTGAACTCGGCACCGCAGATGGAGAGTACGAGGAGAGCATTTCAAAAGAGCAACAAGTGCAGAAAGATAGTATAGATTTGGACGAAAGAGCAAATGCAGATAAAAGTCTGGGCCAATGGGCAAATCAAGGTCCCAAGTCATTGGAAGATATGTTGCGTAATAGCGCGGAGAACCTGGACTTGTCGGCAACACCTTCGGCATCAATGTTGGACTTGATATTAATGTTGCAAAAGATCCTGCAAGGCCTGTTAGAGGTTACACTCTCAAATAATAAAATACTAAAAGCCCAGGAGATGAGTCTAAAGCTCACTGTGTGCGAACTACAGGGCATTAGGGGTCTAATGCCGTCTGTGGTTAGACCAGTGCTGGATAGTTCAACCCTGGGGGACACTGGGGATACTGGGGAATCAGATCAAATGAAAAATGGCTATGATGTGTATATCTCGAGATACCCAATGTTAATTAGGAGAAGAAGTGATCAGTGGAGGCATAGGTGGCAAAAGTCTAGATTTACGTCAAGGAAACCCACCCAGCATAAAGGGAAACATAAAGGGAAACAAACGGGTTGTAAAAAAGCAAAGGGTAAAGAAGGTAAATCTCATGCAACACATGTAACAACAGTAAGAAGAGGCTCCCCTCCAGTTACTAAAAAGGAAAGGAAGAAGCCGGACAGCCTCCAAGATGCGAGACAGGAGAAAACAAGAAAAAAGAGGGTCCAACAAAAAAACCCTTGGGAAGTAGAAAGGGAGGAGAAATGGTCAGAAAAAAGGATAAATTCATGGGAGGAGAAAATGTACCCGAAGAGTGTAGGGAAAGAGGGCGTTAAGTCAAACGTTCCAAATATAAAAAGAGCCATATGGGAAAAAAAGATCCTGAAGTAATAGAGTCAAGTGATAAAAAGTGGTTATACTTTGAACCCCTGGATGTAGCTAAGGGAAGGAAAAAGTTGAGTAAAATTATTCCATTAAATCGAGCTCAACTCTTATTTTCCTTCTCAAAATGCCCGAGTCTGCGTGAAATTGAATCAAAGGATTTGAGGCAGGTCGGATTTTTACCAAGTAGCAAAGGCAAGGAATTGACAAAGGTTGAAGTATATTCAGGGATGATTAAATCCGCAATAGTAAGTGCTGAGAAAGAAATATTAAAGGAAGGAATAAGACTAATCACAGAGGCCGAATTAGAAAGTGTAAAACAGCCAGATAGCGTCTTCTTGAATTGTCACGCAGGCTTGGGGAAAAGACAAGCAAGACTGATTGCAGGGGCTTGTGGGTTAAGAGAAAGATCAAAATAGTTGTTGAAAATCATGAGCCTGATAAGAACTGGGGAAATTGGAGTATAGAGGATAGTGACTTAAACCCATCCTGGTGGGCATTAAATGTGTCTAGCCACTTCAGCGAAATAGATTAGGGAAATGGGTCGTCGCATAGACAAAGAATAATTTTGTGGAACATCAATGGTTTTAAAGAGCAAATAAAGATTGATTGCGTAAAAAATGTTTCACGGCAGGCAGATATTATTTGTCTGCAAGAGACTTGGCTATGCGACAGTACCCTCGTAGTTGAAGGCTGTACCCAGATTTATAAAGTTGCCACTAAAACAAGATTTGGACGTCCTTCTGGTGGGATTATGACACTAATTTCTACAAGAACAGTAAATAAGGTGACTCTGTTAAATACTTCTTGCAAATGGATGCTGGCCAGTGAGGTACGCTTACAGGGCCCGGGAAGGCTAAACGAACATGTGATTGTGGTAAATACATATATACAGTGGGGTTCTCAAGAAGAATATGTAAAAGAAATGGGGCTCTTTAAAGATTAAATGAAATCCCTAAATGATAAATATGGCAAGGATTTCCTAATTATTACGGGCGATTTTAATCATAAGCTGAATCCCGAAAAGTTGGATCCTTGGCTGAAGGAAATTCTAAAAGCATATGAGATAATGTCGGCTCTTTATCCTAGTTGTAATATGAACAGGCAAGATGAAGCTCAAGGGAAATTCTTAGGGTCACAGGGGTTAATTAGTTTAAATGGCAGATCTGAATTTGATAGACCTGCAGTGCAAACATTTAGAAGAGGCAATCAATTGTGTCCCATAGATTACTGCTTTGTACACGCATGGAATTTTGCCTTAGTAAAAAGGTTTAAGGTAATTAAGCGCAAAGAAAGCGTCCATTACCCACTCTATTGTGAAATAGTGAGAGCTCCCCCAAGAGTCTGTGAAAAAGTTCTACCGCAACCAATGGATTACCCTAAACAATTTACCACAAAACTAACCGATGAATATATAACAAAATTAGCTAAATTTCAACAAAATCTATCCTCTGAGGTAGCAGGGAATTTGAGGGTCCCATGGTTTGAAGAAAAAATCATTCAGGTAGTACAATGCCTCTGTGTCAACTTAAAGAAGATGGAAAAGGGTGGCAACATTTCGCAAGGGGGGGGGTAGAAAGCAAATGGGCTGGTTTGATTCCGTATGTAGAGGGAAAAAAAAGATACTGAGGAAAGAAGTATGAGGATAAGATATGATCAGAAGGGCTACAATAAATTGTTAAAATTGAGGAAAGAATACAAAATGTTAGTGAGATCCAAGAAAAGGAGCTTTAAAGAAAAATGCTGGGACTCCATATTGGAAACTATTGAAACTAAAAATATTAAAGGATTCTGGAAGCTGATTCAAGATGCAGCGGGTCGATCCCTGGGAACCTTGAGCTGTGAAGTCGATGAGGCATCCTGGGAGGAGCACCTAAGCCAATTATATATGGCTAGTAATGGGATAGTATTAAGTGAGGAAAGAATCCCCATGCAGCAGGTAGTAAAAGATCTAATCCCCTTATGCTCCCTTGAAAATGTGAAGAACACCATTAGGAAATTTTATTTAATCCGTGCTGCAGGGCCAGATAACTTACCTGCAGTTATAATTAAAACAGAGCTAAACTGGTGGGCCCAATTTTTCTCAAAGATGTTTACCGCCGTACTAGCCTCAGGTACTATCCCAAAATCATGGAGGGGAGCGGTAATCAGGCCTTTGCATAAAAAAGGGGACAGAAAGGACCCAAAGAATTATAGATTAATCAATCTGCTAGATATTGGTGTGAAAGTGTTCTCCAAAATAATTCTGGGCAGATTGAAGGACTGGGTTGAGTTACATGCGATTGTCCCGGTAGAACAAGGAGGGTTTAAGGAGGGGCACTCAACCCTCGATCATTGTTTCGCCTTGTGGGCTGTGGCTCGGAAGTCGGTAGAACAGCAAGGTAAATTGTGCTGCTGTTTTGTTGACTTCCGGGCCGCATTTCTTCTAGTAGATAGAGAATGCCTATGGGAGACGCTAAAAAGATATAATATCCCCGAAGAACTCTTAGTAGTCATCCAAGAGCTGCATAGCGAGAATTGGGCACAGGCTATCAAAGATACAGTAGGGGGTTTGACACATGAGATAGTAATCAATAACGGCCTAAGACAGGGCTGTGTATTGGCACCTCTTCTTTTTTCAATCTTTCTCGCTGATTTGCCATCCTTTTTAATGATCAAAAGAGGGCAAGCCCAAAGGTAAATGGGAAGCATTTGTCCTGCCTATTGTACGCAGATGACCTAGTTATCCTTGATCAAACAGAACTAGGCCTGCAAAGAAAGTTAAATGCATTTGATACATATTGTTCATCCAAACATCTAACAGTAAATATGGAAAAAACTAAAATATTGTGCTTTGGAAAGAGAGACCAAAAATGCAGTTGGTTCCTGGGGCAAACAAAATTAGAAGTTGTTAATGAATATAAATACCTGGGAATATGGTTTGATAAAGCTTTAAATTGGGGCATGCACTTACAGGCCCAGAAAACAAAAGGCTTAGCTGCAGTATGCGGGTTGAAAAAATTTAACAGTAATTATGGAGCTATGTCGCACAGACCTGTATTGAAGGCCTTTAATGCTATGATACCCCCTCAAATGCAATACGGAGCAGAAATTTTGTGTTTAGGGGGGAAATGCTCTTGGGACAATGAGGAAGGGAAATGTTTAAAAACCCTCCTGTCATTGCCCAGCTCATCAATGATACAGGCCATTAGGTTAGAACTAGACTTGCTAGCATGAAACATACAGGTCCAAGTAAATCTATGTAGATTTTGGAAACGGCTAGGGTTAGGGGAGGAGGAGAAAGTGGCACGTTGGTGTATGAGGGAGATCCAACAGAGTGAATTGAAGTGGGCAAAAGCAACAAGAAAGAAACTCCACTCCATCTGTGATAATTTAAAGGTGAAAATTGACCCGGAGTCGTTATTTATTGAAGAAAGGATGAGTGTTCTAAAAATCTTGGGAAACAAAAAGTCTAGACAAATTGATATGGATTATTTGAAACAAAAAGAGTCTGTGCATTTTATGTTAAATAGCTGGAGAAATGATAACTGGTACCCGTATTTAGACACCTTACCAAATCAATGGTTGAGAATGGAACTGTTAAAGGTGAGAGTAAGCATCAATCCCGCACGTACAAATGGAAAAATAAAAAGCATATTAATGGATGGTGATGGTAAATGTACATGCGGGATGGGCGTAAAATGTTCCTGTGTCCATATCTTAATGGATTGTCAAAAACTGTTAACTCTACGGCAATTGTTTTTACGGCCAGTTTTTAAAAAATATGTTATAAGGTCAAGGACGCAAGCAATTGAGCTTCTCATTGATATGCAGTTCCTTGACATTGCAATTGCATTGGCGAAGTTTATCCAAGCTGCAAAGAGATTCCTTATGGAATAGGGAATGAAAGAGTGGACAAGGGAGTGACAGAGTTAATTGGACAATTTTAGTTGTTTAACGAAGTCACTAAATGCTGGACTTTTATGCATCTGGATCTGGTTTACGGTAACTGATACTAGGAAACAAGTTTTTATGAGACAAAGAAATAATGAACTTGTAATAGTAGCCCAATCCGGTTTTATGGTGTTTTTATAGAATTTTAACCTATTGTATTTTTAGCTGTTTTATGGTGTTTTATGTAGTTTAAAGACCAATTGGTCAAAATAAACTTATTTTTTGACTTTGACTTTGACTTTTGACTAACTCTTACAACCACAATAACAAATTAACACAAATAACACATCCAATACTATTTCCAATTTTTAAATGTTACCTTTACTGTGTACTTTCTCTTGACATTTTTCCTCAAGGCCAAATAATGTGTGAAATTTTTTTTTTTAAATCATCCAGTATCAATTCCTTAAAGCATCTTCCCATTTTCCCTCTAGGCCGAATAATGTATCTAAAATTTTTGTTTCAGAAATATCAAGTATGAGTTGGGTAATTCATAAGGCAATCTCGGTTTAATTTCCAAGTGTGTATCGTTGCAGTGACTCCAACCATTTTTGCATTTTAAATATACAGTATAATGTCCACATGTGGTAGTAGCTCCAGCATGGAAAACAATAGCCAGTGTTGTGAAAGTTCTTCCAGAAATAGATACTTGAGTAGCAAGAAAATATTTAATTTTCGTTTCCACTTTTCTTCCATTTGGTCTACAGCGTTGTAGCATTAAAATTACATATTTTCCATATCTTTCTAGGCATAATGTAGATAACATTTCTGATTGACAACGAGAACATTTCATATCATGATTTGCTTCTTTTACTAATTTCGGAAAAGGTACAGATTTGCAGTCAGGTATTGTTAAATATAGAAATCGTTCTCTGTCAACTATAGTACTAGAAGTTAATGAACACTGTTCACATTTGTGATCCCATTTGTAACTGAGTCCAAATAAACTCTCAATCTGGATTCCTTCATCTTCTAATACTCCAAGCATAACCATCAGAAACTCTTGTGCATCTTGTTGTATATTAGGACTGAACGTTAAAGATCCAGTACATGTATCCAGGAGTTCTGGAATACCAGAAGCAGTATGGATCTTACTTCTGTCAGTTCTCAATTGTTCAAATAAAGTATAAAGTGCAGAACATAATCTTTTTCCTGACTTTCCATAATTTCACCATACAGATCTTCTAGATAAAATATAACGTTTAGAATAACATTACCATAGCAGTTGAAACCAGAAGCATTTTCTAATTGGTATCCCACAACATTATCACTTGTTTCTATTTTCTGTTTCTTTGCATCTTTTCTTTTCTCTTGAATTTTTTCTGCTTTTCAACCACACTTGATTCATCAACATGTTTGCGTTTTGAACACACAGCACGTTTTTCATGAATAGGATATTCACCTAAAGTTGGTGCAAAAGTCTTCTTAAACGATTATATTCTCTTACACAATTTACATCAGCACTAACCTTGTTTTCATCGAAATCAATTAAATACAAACCAGACAATGTTCTAACTCGAGATAATGCAACGTATGCCATTCCCTCTTTAAACACAGTTCTTCCAACATTTACTAAAGCATTATCTACACTTAAACCTTGAGATTTATGAATGGTTATTGCATATGCTAATCAGAAAGGAAACTGTTTTCTACGAACATACAAGTCTTTTACCAGCAAAAAACGTAAAGCACAACGCCCAATTTGTTTCACCTCTGCAATCTGATCAAATTTAATTTTCAAGAATTCAATTGCATTTCTGTTTTGATATTTTACAAATTCAACAACTTTCCCTATTGCTCCATTCACTAAACCTTGTTCTATATTCAAATTACGCCTCAAAATTACCCGACAGTTTATACATACATCAAAAAAAAATTCTAAGCCAGCAGTTTTTGATACAGACTTTTCCAAAGAATCCAATTTAGTCTGTAGTTTATTTGAAAGAAGAATTGTTATTCCTTGATGTTCGATTTAATCAATAGCTTCAATGTGAACTATTTCTTGATCTTCCAATTTCAGAAGCTCTTGATTAAATGTATAACACTCTTCCAGTGTAGGCATTAAGCAAAGTATTGACTTTTTTCTGCAATGTTCTTGTACGGTAAGCCTGCTGGTGTGTTTTCAGTTGTAAACAAGTTCTTTAGTAGACGACTTTGTAAAGCTTGTTTACCATGTTTGCTTAGAACACCAATTCTTACATCTTTTAGAATATTTCCATAATCTTCATCACTTTCTTGTCGCATATTCTGAGTGAGTTCTTTATATTCAAAATTTAACCAGAGATTCACATTTCAATACTTCCCAAAGATTTCCTAGTGTCTTCATGTAGAAGAGTTTTAAAGACTGGTTCTCCTTTTACAGGAGTTAGTTGTAGCAGATCTCCAAATACAATTAAATCTTTTCCTCCAAAGAGAACGTCGTAATCTGTTTTTAATACCTGTTGCATTCTTAAATGCACGAAAGCAAGCATTAAGTTTGAGACCATGCTCACCTCATCAATAATTAAAAGTTTCATCTTCTTCAGCACTCTTGACACTTCATAAGAAGCTTCTCCAGACAACTTCTGCTATTCTAATTTATTATCATGCTCAACTGGTAACATTAGTAATCTATGCAAAGTAATTCCTTTAACATTGTGCACAGCTAATCCAGTTGGAGCTGTTACCACACAAGATAAATGTGAACCACTAGTTTTTTTAAGATAACTGGTCAAAACTTTAATTAAAAAACTTTTACCCGTTCCAGCTTGACCACTAATGTACATCAGAATAGGTTTAAATGATGAACATACACATTCTTTTTTTTCATGCAACAAACCATGTTCTATCTGTTCTCTCACTAGTACATATATTTCTTTCTGTTCAATATTTACTTGTTCTTCTAACTTTTCCAATGTAATAATCTCCTCTTGTGCTTGTTGCATTGCAATTTCCACTTCATGCATAGCAATCGCTGCTTCATTTTCCACTATTGGTTGTCCAAGTGGATCTGGACTACATGGACCAGAACTTTGACTATCTTGAGAACTTTCATTTGCAACTTCAGCTGTAATAGTCTTTTCCTGTTCAACTTCATCATTCAACATTTTTAAATATGTAGGGAAAATTGAACATGCAATGCTATCTTTACATGCATTAAAAGAATCTTCGTAGCAGTTGAAATCTCCAAGTAATTCACTTTCGCTACGCCATGGTTTGAACAGTTGGAGAAGTGCTAAATAGTAAAATTCTCGCTTGTCTGGAGTTTCACAACTGAGGGGCCTATTAGCAATAACCGGCGATAATTATCGCTAAGCGCAGTTAGCGCTAGGATAATTATCGCCGGCTATCGCAGGTTTCTATCGCGGAGATAGCGTGCTATCAGCAACGCTTATCTCCAAAGCGATAGAAACCCTGGAGAACAGTGTGAATATCGCTTGAAAACAAGCGATATTCACACTGTGACCAGTGTTAGCTTGGCGATAGGGCGAGGGGATTTAGCCATGTAATCCACCTCCCATTGGATTACATGGCTAAGTCAGGGTGAGACCAGGCGTTAACAAACCAGCGCTAAACGTGTTTAGCGCTGGTTCGTTAATCACCTCCCCTGCCTCGCTAATAGGCGATAGCGACCTTAGCGACTGTTTCCAGTCGCTTTAGGTTGGGAACGCCTACTTTGCATGCCATTAGCGATAAATATCGCTGGCATGCAAAGCGGCACCCAACCCGGTCGCTATCGCCTAAAAGCTGTCGCTAACAGCAGTTAGCGACAGCTTGCTAATAGGGCGTTTGCATTATCGCCGCTTTAGCGGGAAAAAGTCCCGCTAAAGCGGCGATCGAGCCCTTGATAATATGCCCCTGAGTTTCTTGTGGTTGATAAGGTTACCTTTTGTGTGTTTTACTAAACATCCATGACATCCAACTACTGCATATTTTCCTTGTTTTAAATTCTGTTTAACATTTCTTTTGAAGCTGTAATGTTGAAGTACTTCATACAGACATAGCTGTTCCAGATGTCGACTCCTTTTCGGATAGTATGTATCCAACATATTAGTTTTAAGAATTTCTGTACTGTCTGGTTCATTTGCTGCTAAGTATTCAATTTCTTCTAATGATTTCAACACTCTATTTCGTGAGCAGGCAAGACCTAAACTTACCCAAATGATCCCTCGTGATTTTGAATATAAAATTGAAGAGGACAATTCATACGATCCAATTTCTCTGTGGGAAAGCATTTTCAAAGTAAAGCTGTACAATTTTTTGCTAAGGCTCTTCTCTTGTGCAATTTCTTCTCACATTTGTTTCATCTCGGTTTTTTCTGATTTCGTTATATATGATGTAACGTAGCGTGCAACAGCAATTGAGTTGTCTGCAACATACTGGATGTCCATATTTGCATTCCACATTTTTAAAATAACCGGATTGTAGTCATTAATATACTTAGACAGTTCTCTTCTTTTCAAGTTGTAGGTTTTATTTGGAGATTTGCGAGTTATTGTATGCCTTACAGAAGAAAAAAAAGAATGTACTCTTCCTTTAGAAATTACTGGATGTGGAAATCCAAACCGACACTTGGTATAAAATTTTCCTTTAGACTTGTATTCTCGTCAGCAGTACTTTCCACAACGGTGACTTTGGAAACGTAAAACTTGCTGTCTCAAGCTTCTATCTCCTCCTTCTCTTGTAATCTCACATGTCACATACTGTTCAATGAAAGACAATACTATTTCATCTGAATCAGTTCCAAATTTAGGTGCATCCTTGATCCACAATAGCATATGTATATGAGGAGCACCTCTCGCTTGGTACTCCTTTCTCCAAAAGAAATCGGTAACTTCTCCAAGAGGTGGATTCTTTTTATTGCAGATGAAAGACATCATAGATTGAAACCTATGATTAAAATATCTGCACACATTTACAGGATCCAAAGAACACAGTTCTCCAGGTGTCTTCATTTCAACATTCTTTATATTGGAATTTGCTTCTCGCAGAAATTCAAGCAAATCTTCCCATGCATACTCTGCACAGCTAGGTGTCACAAACCATGTTGGTGTACCTAAGTTCCGTAACATACACTTCAGTTCTCCATGACGACGATACCAATACTCATTTGTTCCTCGTTGACATGCCATCAAATTAATTAACTGTGCTTCTAAATTTTGATCTGTTTGTTGAACTTTCTCCACAAATTCTTTCGCTGAAAGAAGTGATTGATGAACTCCAGTTTTCAGTATGTGGTTCACTGCATAGGACAGAGAAGACAGATCACTTTCAAACAAAAGGTGAAATATATATGGTATACACTGCCGGAATCTAGGATCTTCAGAGTATAATCTTGTTGAGCGATATTCTGAAGCTGGAATCCGTACAGGTCGGTCATCATATCGTCCACCTTCTCCAGTAGGAAACAGCTGTGGAAAACAACGAGCTTCTAAGCTTTTCTCCCATACACTCATTGGAGTTCCCTTTGCTTTTTTCATTTGAAATAACTCAATGCTGTTTCCTATTACTTCTTTTGAATGTAGTGGACATATTGTGTAATGTTCATAAATCTCTTCACTCCTTGTCTTGTCCACTTTCTCTATTTGACCACTTGAAATTTCAGATTCATCTTCCCTACTTATTACCTGTTCTTGCACATTTACACTTTTATAATAAATATTATTCTCCACAAGATATAACGTAGCCTTTTCAAGTTTTTTAACATCCACAAATTCTTGCCATATTTTCCGACTCTTCGTTGGTACTCCATTTACTAGAATCACTACTGCTTCATTTTCATCTTTGTCTCCACCAACAATTTCAATATTTTTCTTAAAATCCAAAGGTAAGTACACTACTCTTCCTTTCAGCCCTCTTTGTAAGTCTGTTGGTGGCAGTTTACCTGTTTTAGGCTCCATGCGAATTATAGTTTGAAATGGATGAACAGATTGAATTAGAACTGACTCATATGTATTCAAATCTGCCAGTTCCTCCGGAATAGCTACTAATTCTAAATTATTATATACTGCTCTAGCGGGCATTTTGTTCTCTTCTAATTTGTTATAACAATATTTACAAATACATTGATCACTGCCTAACTCAAAATCACCTTCCACTAACAAGTAAGTTGCAAATTCTTTCCATTTATCATTATTCTTCTTTTCAGATTTCAAATACAAATCAACATTCCTAGTTTGATTTTTATAATTACTACGTCGACAACAAACACAAACATAGTTTGGAATTTCAGAGCACACTATGTTAAACTTTCCAATTTCTTCTTCAAACTGATCAATCATAATCACTTTTCCATCTTCTTCAACATCTGTAATTGTCAAACTTTCACTTTCTATACACTGCTGTTCTGAACCAAAATATCGGAACTGAATATCATCACACTTTTTTTGTACATCTGATAAAGAACCGTGTAAAAGAGCTGTATTTAGTTCACCTAAACATAATGCTGGACTTGTTACATAGTACAGTTTCCTTACAAACTTCCGCATTTCTGAATGGTGTACTGCTAACATCCTTAAGTGATAAAAAACACTTTTACACACTTTTCTTGAAAGACAAGCCAGAGAATGCCCATGTTTCTCAGTATATTTTCTTACATTACAAGGATCTAGTGTTTGTAACAACCTAATCTTCTGTTTTACACTTTTCTGTGTATATTCTCGTAACAAATTTCGCATTATATCAATAGATTCCCGTTGAATACTAAAAATACTGCTACAACCCCACTTATACACAGGAGCTTGTGTGCGTTCCCCTTGCACTTCTTCAGCTATTAACTGTTCTGCACTAATAGTAACCATTTCCTCTTTTGGAACAGGACAACCATTCTGAACTTCGTAGCAACGACCTCCAGTATCAACTGCAAATGGTAAACTATTTTCTTGGAAGTAACTCTCTTCATTAAAAAAAGGTTCACTATTAGATGTATGTTTCCATTTTCCACTGAAGATTTTACAAAAGTTGCTTCTGTTCACACGTCTTTTTTTTTACTTTTATTTTTCAGAATCTTCATTGTTTTATCCAACACTTTCATCCTCTTCAAAATGAAAATGAATATTTTTTGTTTTAACTTAAAAGCAGTATCCACTATGCTTTCCACACGCTGTTTCTGTTTCAATTGCAGCACTTTCTTTTTATATTTGCGGCATCCTTTTATTAAATTGTGAATTACACTATTTCGAAAAACTCTTTGACGAATTTCTTGAAATTGTTTTTGTCTACGGGTAACAAATACTCTATCCTTATCATGTTTTTTTTTCTTGCAATTTGAAGTCGAAGTCTGCTTCTCCTTACTTGAAAAAATTTTCTTTTCCCTTTGTGCGATGTTATTTTCATTAAATGTTCGTAATACTTTTTTTAGAAATTGTCTAGTGTTTTTACCAGAAGAAACTCTTTTCGTAGTACTCTCATTTTGTTGTAATCCACATTTTTGACTTTTCTTTAAGTAGATTGCCTTTTTGTTTTTCCTTTATTTTCAGTTCTTCTAGGCATTTTCAATTTTTAATCCAAACAAAATAATTTTCTGAAAATGAAAAAAAAGTTTCATTTATTTGTTATATCTGTTCAATATGTCAAAATAATCACATACAATTATATAAGTTCCACAGGCAGCTTGCAGAGGAAATGCTGCATGGTACTGGAGCGGAATAAGGGAACAGTAGAGTGGCAGGTAGTGTCATCGGACATACAGCACATATTTATTGAATTATTTAGATTCACCTTCCCATTTTATATCTGACTCCACTACCTCCTACTTTTCCCCTCGCCCCCCGCCCCACCCCCGTCCCATGCATCCCACCGTCCCACGCCACTTCCTCTGCAACCCACTACACATAACTTTGTAGATACTATTTTGTAAAATTGTTATCTGTATACTTAGAGTGATATTCTCAACTAAATGGCACATGTAAACGTTACCCTTATTAGTTTAACACCTCTATCGGCAACTTGGCAAGCATAACACTGCACCATATTAGCAAAAATATGGTACAGGCTTAAATTTCATTGTGGATGTACATAAACAAGTACAGATCAACTGTTAGACAGCAACAAAATCCACCGACATGGAGATGGAGAGGGGGGAAAGATTAAGGGACATATTCACAAGGAGCCTTCGCCGAATTAACCGCACTTTATCGCAGCCAAACATGTGATAAATTTTCCCCCCATTCACAAGCCGGTGTTAACAGCCCACAGCACCAGTATACCCGCGATAGCAGCCTACAAAAACATCGCCACAGAGGACCCTCGCAAATATCGCTAATGAGATGCAGAGTAGGCGTTCCCGTGACAAAAGCCGAGACAACAGCACACCTCAACATTCACAATGACCAGCCACATCCGCGATAAAAACACAAAACCGGCGATAAGGCACGTTAGCACCAGGAAATTTACACCTGCTCTGACCTGGTGTAAAGTTGGACAGCAGCCAGCACCACAAAAGGGAGCATAGCCCAGGGCCACATTCGAAGGGCAACAGATGCCATGGAGCAACTCATCATGCGGCCTGGACACCCAACAGGGCCACAACACCCACCGCCAACACCCCAGGACCCCATCCCACACCCGGAACACCCCCCCCTCCCCGGCACCAACCCCAACCCCGGACTAAGAAATTGCACACCAACACCACAAATCCCAAAACAAACATCTTGCCTTATGTCGCACAAGCAGCAAAATAAACATACATGCGTGACCAGAAAATGGAGAATCAGTCATACAGCAATGCAACCACCAACACAAAACCCCAGACAAACAAAAGTAGAAACAACCCCTAGGATGAGTCCTAGCTGCTCCCACTGGACAATCCGTAGCACCCAGCCCGGTAGACCAAATCCAAGAGAAGAAGGTGTGCGATGCACGCAACAAAGGAAAGAGAGGGAGAGAGCGAGGGAGAGAGACGGAGTGAAATAGCACAAGCAGCGCAAGGCCGCACGGGCACCTGGCTCCACATGCCAACATGTGTGTGTACATCGCCATCCGTACACCATGAGCCCAATGCCGTGTCCCAATCTCAGCGCCAAAGCCACATCACATTCCCAAAACGAAAGTAGTAGTGAGACAAACATCAGGGATGAAAGCACCATTGTCCCAATGCAGAAGCCGGGAGGACACCTGCACCTCTGACCTTGGTCCCAAACGCGCCTGGAACACCCTGATAGAGATATAATGGCAGATGAGGACGACTCCCACACCACGCAATCCGCAAATAAACCATCCGACTTATCCACAGCCCACACATAGAAGCCCCTACCTGTGGTACCCCCGCATTGGATGCCCTTGACACCCACGAAACAGCAACCCATGTCCCACAACGTTGCACACACATTCAAATCATTGCTCAGAGCTGTGGCATATCCTCCACACAAGAGCCGCAGTCCAGAAGACTGCCTGTTCATGAGACGCACCAATGCAATGGCAGGCCATACCGGGCACATGCACAACACCCGTCACGTGGAACAGTAACGTGCACGTATGCTGCATTTACTGGGCGCACTGCCACTGCTGCAGATCAGTTACAGGCTCAGCTTCCGCATTGCCCACGTCACCTGCGTCCAGCCCTGGTTCCACTGCCGAACATGCACATTTGAGTGTCCCATGGATGTCTGCCTATCCAACACAATTGTTGATGAATTGGACTATGACTTGTGTCTGCGCCCCCTGTTGGATCACGAACAGGAGTGTAACAGAGACAGCCGTGCATGGGATGCCTTGACATACTGCGTATGTATTGGTAGTTGTGCATGGGAGATTGCACAATTTCTCGTCTGCAGTGACCACATCGAGGCGCTCCCCTATTGGGCTGTGTTGCGGATTGGTGAGACAGCGTGGGCTGAGCACACCTGCCCGGACCACCTAATGGATTGGCTCACCCTGGTGTTCCTTGAACACGACAACGATGTACTATTGGAACACATTGCACATGAAGCTGCACGGGCATTCATGGACGAGTAACTATGTACCTGCAGCCACATCCTATTGCCACCCACAGCACATGGCCCAACAACTTGTTGCACAGTGGGGATTGCTCACATATCCCACCAAAACAGAGGACACGTCTGCCTTCGGTCGGGCTCTGGATGCATGTGCGTGGAATAACACGTGTGCACACACACCTGTTCAATGTGACGCAGGTCCATGCTCCGAGCAACACAGCGTCGTTTGGCAACGTTGCCAATTCGGACACACTGCTGGGTGAGAGCACACACATGGCGATGTAACACGACATGTGAACCTGTCGGACCCTCACACCTGATAACTGTCGGCAGAGCAGACAATTGCCGCACCCCGGAGGCAGAGCACCATGCAGACCCCACGTACAGTGAGTCGTGCCCCCTCACACGGGGCACTGTGCAGACGCCAAACCAAACACGACTCGTCCAGCAAGGCAAGGTGGGCTGTGAGCGTTGCCATATGTGATGAATTTTGTCCATTTCAGCCCCAACATCATCTGCCCCTGGACATGTACCCATGCTGCATGTAAGTGTCTTAAGCATGTCTGTGCCTGTTGTGGCCGTTGCCTCGTCCGTACTGACACACACATGCCAATAAAGCCTATGCCACTCCACTGGTGTCTAACTGTGAGGTGTGTTGTAAAGATTGTCCACTCGTGTGCCACAATGAGCCTCGTCCCAACACAGGGAAGAACTGACTGTCACATGTGCAATGGGGGTGTATCCCTTTGGCAAGCTCCGCCTCTGTGAGCCAGACATTGTTTTTGCATAGGTGCTGGACGACATCTAATGCAGCCCCATCACCTACGCAGTCTGATGTGTCAGGAGCACACAGCCATGCAGCCATCACCCCGCCACACACACCGGACACAGAACTCGTATGAGGGGAGTTTTGTACCACATTGCCTTCATTGCTGATGTTCTGTGATTGCTATGTGTGTGGGCTGCATTGTGGGTGAGTTGCCCCTGCAGCTCTGATTTCATATAGCCTTCTCCCCTTGAGACGGGGTGCCTTCGTATTGTGTGCTTTTCGGGGCCTGTTTTGCTTTTGACTTGGGTGATGTGTGCTCGCGGACTGATTTTGTGGCCTGGTGGATTGTTGGTCTGCTGCGTGTATTGTAAGGCATGGGTTGTGGTTGCACGCGGACAACGTCGGAGTGTGACCTGCTCCTTTGAGAATGTGATCCGTACTTGGCTCCGTCCATTTGGCTTCGTGGGCCATGTCATTTTGTTTGCGCAGCTGCTATGCTATCCGACATGCAGTGTTACTTGCATAGTCAGTGTGGGTCACGGATCTGCTGGTTTGCTGGATTCAGCATATGTGCAAGAGTAGGTTGTGATATTGGTGATAGGGGGGGCACTCTGTGCACATTGTGGATGGGGGCCTACTTGGCGTTTGGATGTGTGCTGCAGTGTGCCAAGGCATTCAGGGACATGTTCCAGGGTGATTGTGGGTGTACTGTGTGCTGCACAAATCAACGCCGTATCTGATTTACAAAACTACATACTTGTTTAAGCATAACAAACTATACTGCTTATTTGTTACCTCTATACCTTACTCCTAAAACCATGTAATCTTTCAAACATATGTCACGTCACTTTTGTACCATTGAAACTGATTACGACCTTCTCTTTACACTACAGATCCCATGAATATGCTAATAAAGGTATAAGTGCTATTTTCATACTAGATAAATCTCTCTTACTTAATTTTTATAAACACTACTGTTTGGTGCACAAAATGGGGGTTACACATGAGGAGAGGAAACGGAGGTGTAATCCCTAAACTTTTATTGTACCGTTCCTTTAATATACGTATATTGAGGGTTTTAAGTGGGATGAAGAAAAATGCGGGTGTCTAAAAGGGGTAGCAGTGTTCAGCACCGGTAAGACCCAGCCCACTTAAAGTCCTGCGTATATTCAGCACAGAGACACACCCTAACAATTTTCATCACTTATAATCACAGTTAGTTTACTAGTGTGAAAAAATGTACAGAAAATTTACTAAGAACATTTTTAATTGTTTTTTATCTCTCACACATTTATAAAATATCTCTTGTAAACAAACGCCCCTCTCCACCTTTATTTCGTACTGAACGAGCAATAAATAATCCCTTTACCAGCATCTAGTCACTAACTACTAACACTGTGCACTGTACCCAATTGTAAAACAGAAATAGTGTTTATATTATGTCTTAAAGTATCATCAAATGATTCAAACCATGCATACATACACAAAGCAACGTGCACGTTTACTTTGTCCATTTACTCTCTATGTAATCTCTGCATATTCTGAACGGGTTCGCAGTATATCACCAGTTTTCACTTATACTCAAATGTCCCTTACAGTAAAAAAATGACATCACAACCTATGCATATGTAATATTTCCTACATAATACAGTGCATTTCTATACCATTCAAACTGATTGCAACATTATTTATATAGTACAAATTCTACCAATATGCCAATAAACCTATAAGTGCTATTTTTATAATACAAAAAGCTGTATTAGATTATTTTTATAAACAGTACTGCTGCGGGCACAAAATGTTGGTGCAAGGTAGACAGAGTAAATGAAGGTGTAATTCCAAAGTTTTTATGTATCGTCCCTTTACTATACGTATATTAACAGCTTTAACTGGGATGAAAAAATTGGCGGCTCTCTTAAAGGGGTGGCGGAGCCTAGTACTGATAACACCCGGACCACTTAAACGCCTGCGTATATTCAGCAGAGGAACACACCGTGACAATTACTAACACTAATAATCACATTTACTTTACCACTGTGAGCAAAATCGTACAGAAAATATACAAAGAACATTTTCATTTATTTTTTATCTCTCACATATGTAAAAAAATGACTTCTGAAGAAACGCTCCCCAACAACTTAGATTTCCTAAGAACACCTAAATACAAAGCCTCGCAGTACCACACCAGCCTTCACTGACATTGAAATCTACCTCTCAGTGTAAAAAATGAGACCACAAACTGTGCACATAACCTTTCTTCTTTTTTTTCCATCTCTGTTAAGTTAATAACACATGAAGTTTCTACTGTCACCCCTTCTCCACTATTTCCAGACTGAGCATAATTTCCAAACGTGCGACATTCTGTTTATCTCGCCGGAATAGATATACAAATCGAAATTAACGCTACATCGAATTTTCAATACCATACAGGGCCATATTCTCAAGAATGGCGATAACATTATCGCCGCTTTAGCGGCAGGAAACTGACCCTAAAGTGGCGATAATGTTATCGCTGGTCTTGAGAATATGGCCCACAGTCTTTTACATATGACAACTTACACCTTTTCTTTGTGAAAAACTCCTAAACATATATAAAGTACTTGTTTAACAACTAGTTACACATTATGCATATTTTAGAACCAATAAAACACCAGACTTTACTAACACTATGTTATTTAGAAATAAAAAATACTTTCAAAGTTAAAAATATCGTCTCAAATACTTAACCACTACTACAAAACACATAACACACCTTCTTAATTTCTAATTTACTTTCAAAGGTTACAGGTTACAGTTAGGAAATAATATTACAAAACCTTTGAAATTCATTTAACAAACCAAAGGTTGCAGGGAGGTTATAGTTAGGAAATAACTTTTAAGACACTGTAGAAATTCACTGGAAAAAACAAAGGTTACAGGAACAGTATAGTTAGGAAATAGGCTCATATTTCACTCGTACAAAACCAGTGAAATTCAGTAGTTATAGTTAGCTGAGCTAACTATAACGTACATCCCCACAATGCACTACTTTTTAACCTCACATATTATATCACTCATGACATAATCAGTGTCGTCACTAATTACATCACTGATGACTTCTCAAATGCCATCACTGATGATATCACTGATGCATCAACCATAGAAGCACTCACATACCCACTCACACCCCATATGATCTCTCATACACCCACTCACACAACCACTCACATACTCATTCTCAGACCCATACAAGTACTCACACAACCACTCACTCATCCATAGAGCCACTCATACACCCACTCACTCACTCATACAGCCACTCACATATCCACTCTCTCACCCATATGGCTACTCATACAACCAGTCACTTACCCATACAGCTACTCACACAACTACTTACTCACCTATACAGCCACTCACATACCAATCACTCACCCAAACATCCCCTCAACACAGCCACTCACATACCCTTACAAGTACTGACACACTCACCCACACACCCACACAACCACTTACATACGAGTTTCTAAGGTTTTTTAAAATCTAATTCTTAACAATAATGTCCCTGTAACCTATGGTTTTTTGAGTGAATTTCTAAGTTTTTTTAATGTATTTCCTAAAAGTAAAGTCCTTGTTACCTCTGCATTTTTAAGCACATGTCTATAGTTTTCTCAATGTTATATTGTATGTAAAAGGTACGTTTTCCTTTTATTAATAGTGATAAAATATATGTTTTTATTTTTAATATTTTTCTAAGTTTTAAGTTGTGAAAGTGATTGCATGATAGCATTCATTAGTATGTAAATGGGAATTATGAGTATGTATGTGAGTGTATGGTTGCATGTGTGAATGGAACTATTTCTGTTTGTATATATGTGTAATTGAGTGCATAAGTGTAAGTGTTTCTGTAATGATTGTTTTGCAAATGCTACTTAATATGTTTATAAAAACAGTGTGTTGTAATTTGAGTATAGTTTAATTGTTTTTAAAACAAATTTAGAAGTTGCGTACCAGACGCGACCCTTCACAAATGATGCATGACTCTGTGCAGTGTAGGCAAAAATGATGTACATATTTATATAGAGAGTCTTGTAGTATTTACTTTGAGATCAGAGGAATACTAATATACTGAGATAAAGGATGTTCAAGGAGTCAAGATTATGTTTATAGTGATTTAGATTGATTTTAGGAAGTTGCACATCTGTCGAGATGCATTGCGTTGGGTATGCGACTCCGGCGTGGTTTTAGTAGTACTACAATATATCTATAGAGACTTACAATATTTATTTTAAGGGTAGGGAAATGGTGTTATACTAAAAAAAAAGGATTATGTGTTATTAAAAAATGTTTAAGGTTTGTTTAGCATTTTTAGTGTAGACGCGAAAACGCGTACAGTCGTGGCACGTATTTCCGGTGTTGCATTGGGTACCCGACCCCAGTGTTTATTTTAGGGTAGGACAGTAGTAAAAGATACATATATAGGGAGTGTAAAAGTATAATTTAAGTACATTGTTTCACTTATTCAGTATAGAAAGTAATATAATGGCATTTTAAAGCAATTTACAATTCTGTTTCCATACATTCTACGGAGTTGCACTTCCAAAGCGACAGAGTCGCGTACCGTAGGTGATTCCTATCTGATACCGAAAAAGAATTTCATTGGTTAAACACCTTTGTGTGATGATTAAAGGAAGTTCCACCTCTTAGCTTCATGTTTTGGGTGAGGTCTAAAATTACAGAGCTCACTAGAGGGAGAGACCAGATTGAATTTGGCTTGGTGTTTTTGGGGAAATTTAAAATTTCAAGAAATGGCATCTGCTGAACAAAATTTGGAAAAGGAGGAGCAAAGTCTTCTGCAAGAAGAAGAACAACGAAAAAAAAGACCTGAGATTATTGTGTGGGAGTTTTTTCAAATACCAGAGGGTGAATAAAAGGTAAATGCCTGAAAGGTCACATGCAATTTATGAAAAAAGATCCTTTCATGAGGGTCAGAAAAGAAATACAGGTCCCGTACATCTAGTATGTACAAGCTTTTTAAGGCCATCCATGGACCTTGTCTGGCATGTACAGCGATGACAAGATTGAAGAAGCAGCAAGCTACTTCTGGTGATGGTGCTGGAACATCTACAGCTATTTCATTTACTCAAGTTCCAACAACAACTCCAAAGGTTTGGCAAAATTGGCATCTATTTTCCTAAATGCAGCAGTTCTGTTGAACAATGCGTAGCTACACTCATCAACACTATTATTTCACTATTAATTCACATTGCTGCTAATCCTTTTAGGATGGTGAAGCACCGTTATTTTTTTTGGTCCTAGTTTTTTAAAAGGACTTTTTGCATGATTTGAAATTTAAAAAAAAACAACAAAAAAACAAAAAGTTTTAGAAAAGCCAAAAACATTACAGCAAATTAAAAAACAAACAAAAAAACAGTCCTTGTTAAGACCACCTATTCCAGCTTAAGAAAGATAATATATATGTTACATTTTCATTTGTAAACTTGTGAATGTATGCATATATGTGTCTAATGGTATGTTTTTCACTTTCGAAATAAGTTTGTAGTTGAATATTTGCATAGGTGAATGAGTGTATATATGAATGAGTATATTAGTGACTGAGTGACTATGTGAATACCTGTTCCGATAAGAGTGAAAATGGTGGTATGACGGTGTGGTCAAGTGGAAGAGTGAGTTTATGAATGGGTCACTGGATGATAACTGGTTATATGGGTGATTGACTAGGTATCTGTCTGTCTGTATATATGTGTGAGTGATTGAATAAGCGTTTAAGTGGTTATATAGAAAACTGAATGTGTCAGTGGTTATATAGGTGTGTGAAAGTCTGTATTAATGGCTGTATATCTGATTATATTGGTGAGCACTTCATTATATCAGTGAATTAGTGGGTCTGTGAGCGAGTGTATGAGTGAATGAGCGAATAAGTGTTTGTTAGGGCTTCTATGAGTGATAGGGTGCGTCAGTCTAGTATAAGTGAATTAATGATGTGCATTGAGTGTTTGGATGAGTGATTGACGGCTTGAGTAGTATATGGGTTAGTGTGTTTGCTAGTGTCTGTACAGCTGAGTGAGTAGCCATACAAGTAACTATATAGGAGAGTGTGTACGTGTTGAGTGGATATGTGGATAACTAAGAGGATACAAGAATGAGTGTATGGGTAAATAAGTGGGTGGATGAGTGACTGTATGTGTGAGTAAGTGGTTGTGTCAGGGGTTTGTGATGGTTCTGTTACTAAGTGAATGGGTGTGTGAGTGGGTGTATGAGTAAGTGAAAGGGTGAGAGGGTAAGTCACTGGAGTATGGGTAAGTGAATAGGACTATCAATGACTGTATGGGTGAGTGAGTCTATGAGTGGTATTTGTATGAGTAAGTGCAATTAGAAGTAGCTGTATGAATGTATGAGTGAATATGAGAGCAAGAGTACATATGAGAGAGTAGGTGTTGTGTATATATATATATATATATATATACACGAAATGTCGTAGCATGGCATAGATACATCGATGACCTCTTCCTGATTTGGAGGGGGTCACCAGAGACAGCCAGGGCTTACATCGATGTATTAAACACCACCATAGTCAATCTCAAGTTCACGGGTGAAGTGAGTGCCACATCCGTGAACTTTTTGGATCTCCAAGTCTATGTTTCCGAGGGGTCAATATGTACCATGCTTTATAGGAAACCCACTGCCGGAAACTCAACATTACACGCTACCAGCAACCACCCTCATAAACTCATCAGCAGCATACCCTATGGTGAGCTTTTGAGAATAAAGAGAAATAACACAAAGGATAGCGATTTTCAAAATGCAGCTCAAGAAAGCATGGCCAGATTCAGGGCGAGGGGCTTCAACAATCGAACTTTGGTTGAAGCCTTAAAAAGAGTAAATTCACTATCTAGGCAAGATATGTTGAAGAGTATACCTAGAAACACCCACGACATTGGGAAATTCAGAATGATATCTACATTTTCTGAAAATGCCAATGACCTAAGGAGAGTAATGCAAAAGAATTGGCATACTCTTAAAATGGATTCGATCATCGGCCAAGATATTCCATCATGTCCTTTACTAACTTTTAGGAAGGCAAGATCTCTTAATAGTGATCTAGTCCACAGCCATTTTGACAAAAAGGGAGTGGCCCCCTCCCTTAAAACACTAAATGGTTTCTTTCCTTGTGGCAAGTGCAAGGCTTGCTCTAATAGCAAGAAAACCTTGTCATTTAAGATCCCGGGGTTGGAAAGACCGAAAATGATCGCAAAATTTATGACATGCACCACACCATACACCGTCTACTGCCTCACATGTCCAGGCGGATTGAAATACATTGGTAGCACGATCCATCCAACCAAGGTCCGCATTTTAGAACATATGCGGGCCATCACCAATGGGGATGCTGCATATCCTGTGGCACGCCATTTTAGTATCAAGCACAACAGCAATAGGGATCTTTTAACCTATTTTTGCATGGATCATGTACCAGCAAATCCAAGGGGAGGAGACAGAATCCATAAATTAAGGAAACTCGAGTCTCGTTACATTGTAGATGTACAAACTAAGACCCCATATGGCATGAACAGTAGTGAGGAGTTGGCAGTACATCTGGGTTAATATGCTGTAGACTGTAATTCTCGATACATTCAACCTTCTCCATTCTCCTGCTTTCTAAGTTTCATTGTTTCATTATTGATTGTATTCAACCATTTTTCATATTCTTGCTTTGTCTATTTTTCGCTTTCCATTAGATATTTGACAAGAGACTAATGAATTCACAATACTCACCTCTTTGGTCATACATATGTAAATCATTGTATTATTCCTTGTTTCTACTTAACAATGAAGGAAATGTCAGTTGATATAATTGTCATAAATGTTGTGATTTAAATATAATGCCCATCCAGGGCGACATCAGCAGAATCACATTGCAATTATGCATGACAGTAACAATACGCATAGGCTGAAATTGTTTGACATCGACATTGAATCATGTGTAGATGTCACTTCCTTTTAATGATTGTGAATAAGGATATCTGTATTCACCCAATGATTAAGGAACCGTCATCAAACAAAATTGCCATAAATGTTTGCCATTCGAGCCCATCGTGGGCATAATTTGAAATGTTTTTTATCGAAGCATAACAAGGGCATTTACTGTTATGAGATATAATGCCCATCTAGGGCTACATCAGAAGAATTTTGTTGTGTATATGCATGACAGTGGCAACATTTATACAAATAATGAAGGAATAATTGTTTGACATTGACATCCAATCATGCAAAGATGGCACTACCTTTTGATTACAGACAACAAGGACATTTGAAATACTGTCCGTTTTCTATTACAATGAATTCATATGTATAATTGTAAACCGCTTTCGGCGCGCCTGATGAAACCGAAGAAGGCGACTGCCGAAACGCGTTTGTTTTTGCACGAGTAATTAAATAACTTTTGAAACTCGCGAGTGCCTCTTATTCAGGGTAGGATTTTCCCTGACTTTGTGAAGCAGTAATTGATTAATGCAGGTACACCCCCGCGACTGAGGCACCCGTCTGCGAGTGCGCCGGCCAAAGGTGGAAAAAGGAGCATTTATATATATATATTGATCATGTCATCAAGATCGCTGTGTGCGATCGAAACGCATCTGGGCGGACACTGGTCCGTTACACTTTGTGGTGTTTATGATGAAATAAAGAAATCTGCGAAGAATCTATTGGAGTGCTTGGAGACATTTTCTGTGGTCCGTACCTGTGCTGGATTCCCTTCGTGGCAGTAAGGGAAGCAGGACTGTTTCTTTGGATATATATATATATATATATCCACAGAAAGGATCTAGAATGAACAGAATCCAGGCGAGCCCACTCGGTCGGTCAAGGCAGTTTATTTAGGACAGACAAGGACGACGCGTTTCGACCACGTCCGTGGTCTTGGTCACATGACCCTCGCCTCCCGTGAATTGCATTTTAAAGGTAAGTGCACGTGATATCATAAACATAGAAGAAATGTTGGTAGTACATGTCACAATACAGCGTGAAGGAAATCCAAAGTTGAAAAACAGACGCAGCTGTTTGAAATGAAATAACATTGCAAAATCTCATTAATTTGTACAACGTGTTACTACCATTTGAAAAAACATTTTTACGACAACCACTTTATCAGTCATGGCAAAATATTAAATGTTATTCCTTTATACAGTCAAGGGATAATTGCCTTATTTGCCAATTTGTAGTAGCTGTGGAAATACTTCATGGCTGTGTTTCAAAATCAAAACAGTTCGTTACAAACATTAGTAAAGCATATATACCACAACCATATTTTATAGTAGTTGAATATTTAGCAGACTATATTTGTTATTCATTATATAGTAAAGGGACTAGTGCCCTGTTTACCAGTTTATGGTGACTATAGGCCTACTCCATGGTTACATTTCAATATTGGACAGTTCTATATATATATATAGCAATTTTCACCTTTTGGCAATAACGGTCGCACACGCTCAGATTTCAGGTTTTGTGGCGGTTTATTCAAGCAAACAAAACTCTGCCATGCCCAACGCGTTTCGGTCCTCCTACACGGACCTTGATCACGGGATGATGTTACACTCGTTAGGGGCATTATTTATTTCCATGATCCACAATTCCTTCCTGTTATTTATATATATATATGTAATTAGTGGTATACATTCTCTCTTTGGTGTGCCAGTCACTAATGAGTTGTTTAAGTGAGAATGCCACTTCCTCCATTACCACTAGATACATAAGAGTTGTATCTGTGCATGTGAGTGAAAGTTTAGATTCTTGAAACACTGTGTGAGAGGATGTATTAGTAGCTCTGACCTTTCATAGTCACTTACATGACATTAAACTGAATGTAGAACACTGGATGTATAAGTCAGCATATGCACCTAATAGTGTGCATGTACCTGTGAAACACTTTTAACTTTCATGCACACATACTTTACCCTCTACCCTACCTACAGCGTACCTTAGGGAAGACTTTTAAGTAGTACTACAGCTGGTTAAAGCTTGTCAAGGGCTTTGAAATACCAAGCTGGCCTAGCTGTAGAACTACATGTACAAGCTGAAGTGTACTAGGCCTGAAGCATGTTAAAAGAGCTACTTGTCGGAATGGTTCACTTGGTAATGTCAGAGCTTTGCTACATATCAATATAAGTGTCTCAGTTCTTACCTGAGTATTTTTTTCTATATGTTGAAAAGTCTCTTAGTCCATTTCTGGCTCTGTTTCTGGGTATTTGGTTCTATAAATCTATATCTAAGGGGTTGCATGGATTGTCTCTTGGGTGTGTCAGACACTAAAGACTTGTTTAAATGAGAGTAGCACTGCCTCCATAAGCGCTAGATACATTAGAGTTGTGTCTATGCTTGTGAGTGAAGGTGTAGATGCTTGAGACACTGTCTGAGAGGATATATTAGTAACTCTAACCTTTTATAACTACTTACATGCCATTGAACTGATTTTAAGGACACTGGATGTATAAGTCAGCATATGCGCCAAAAAGTGTGCATATATCTATCAAATGTACCCAATGATTTAACTACATGATACTTTAAGAGCGACGTTTAAGTACTACTACAGCAGATTAACATTTGGGAATGGTTTTGAAATACCAAGTTGGCCCAGCTAAAGAACTGCATGTCCAGGCTTATCGAAAGGGTTACTTGTCTCAATAGTTCACTTGGTAATATCAAACTTCTACTATATATCTGAATAACTGTCTCTGGGCCTATCTTAGGTTTTTTCCATATGCATACTAAACTCTCTCAGTACGGAAGTGACTCTGTTTCTGGGTGTTTGGTTCTGGAAATCTAGATATAATGGGTAGCATGGACTGTCTCTTGAACATTGAAGGTGTAGATAGTTCAAACACTGCCTCACAGCAAATGTCAGTACCTCTGCCCTTTCATTATTAGTTACATGGTAGTCTTTTGAATGCAGAACACTGAATGTATAAGTGAGGATATGCACCTTAAACTGTGAATGTAGTTGTAAAACATTTCTAACACCAAGTCGTTGCTTTTATGCACATACAGATTACCCTGTATCCTTGCCACAGGTTTCCTTACAAGTAACTTTTAAGTAGTATTAGAGCAGCTTAAGGCCTGTATAAGTCACCATATTGTATTATAAATCTACATATCACGAACAAAAAGTTAAAACATATGTGTTACTTGTTAAACACAATAGCGTGCACTATACCCTACCTACAGGCTACCTTATGGACCAGTTAAATGTGGACAAGAGCAGGTTTACACTTGACAAAACTGTTCTACCTACCAGCAGAACATAGGGGCCCATAATGGTGTCGGTCGTAAAGGCTCTGAACGGCATTCGGTTCATCCGAATCCGTGTCAGAAGCCTTGTTACCGACCGACTCAGAAACATTTCCGACCAAGCGATTACGATGGTCGGAAACCATTCGGACCTTCCGACTCGGTTCAGACTCACATCCGAATGGTATTCATAGGAACCGAGTCGGTCGGTGCCGGCTCGTACAGCTCTACGGACCGCGTTTCTGACTGAGCGATTACGATGTCGGATTCGGACAGCCTTTTCTAATCGGCACCATGGGTGCCCACCACAGGGAGCAAGGTTTTAACCCCCACCCCTTTTTTCAATGGGAGCTTATGTTGCCGGTCGGAACACAGGCTCCCATTGAAGTCAATGGGAGTCTGACCGAACGGTGTTTGGAAACATCGTAATTGGTTAGTCGGACTCCCTGAATCCGAATTCGTCAGAAACGATTCAGAGACCGAGTCGGTCTGAATGCCTTCTGACCGACATTATCATGAGGCCCTAAATGTACATAGTCAAGTATGCTGATGGCTGTTTCATTACCTAAATCCCTATGTATGACAGTGTTTGAATGCATTTACTATATCGATCACCGTTTCTCGAGTCATTAATTCGACCAGATGCACTTCAACAGCTGTGCGTACAGCTTGGTGGATAATCCCCACAACCAAGTGCTTTCTTTATCGTGATTCGTACAGTTATCTGGAATAGTTCATCTAAATATACCACCAGTATGTTTCACAGCAACATATCGCCATTTGGACATTCACCTTGATTTGCTTTCTTGCTTGGACTGCAATTCTTGTTCCATACAGATGCCATTTTGGCAATCATATTGATAAGTGCCCTTTGACCTTTGGTGCACAATTTGTATTGGCACAGACGTTTTACATCTTTGCTGCCCTGAAGAAGTCCTATGTTCAATGGCCGAAACGTTTGGCTGATGGTTTTTTATGAATGGAGTATATGACAATAAAGGAAGAGAAAAACATATGGACCGTATAGACACTGATATTTACACAGAAGTGTTACAAATGATTGCGAAATTTTGATGTTTTTTCTTATTTACTTGTTTTGATGCTCGGTGGTGCAGCTCCAATTGTGCTTTGTTGTTCTATATTCCCTTGGGAAGGGAGGCACCCTTGGGCAGGGGGTGCCTAAGGAGAAGTGCACACAAGGATATATCATATTATCCAACATAAATAGTGTAGGTGACCAACAGTGTGGGTGCTGCTTTTGTTCTTAGGTCCACTGTCCATATTCTAAAGTATTCTTTTTCAAAAAGTTGTCTACTTGCATATCTGCTACGCTTCATCAATAAATAAACATTTATAATACTTTACATGTGTGTCATACATTTTATATGTACATTTTACATTTAGTTCATTAAAATATGACTTATGACCCTCTGTTTGTATACACACATATATATACATTATCCATGCTTTTATTATAACATACCTGTTAATTTAGTTTCTTGATGCTGTAATTTTACCGCTGTCACTTCAAATTTCTTCTCACAAAGAATAATTAGTACCACTCTCTATAAGAATGAACCAATAATGGCAATTTTTTCCTCTCTTTTTCCATTGATACTGCTATAGTTAGCAAATCAGAACGCTGCTGACATTTTTTATTCTACTAATACTAGTTTTCATTGGTGACTTTTTTTAACACTATATTAGTGTCCTGATAAGAAGCTCAATCTGGTAGTGCCTGCGGGAGGAATCCCGACCCCATTGCGGCCCCCCTGTGTAACTCTGTGATGAAGTTGCGACTCCACATGGGAGTCCGTTACAACATTTAAAATAATATTAGTATGTCTTTTTAATTCCATATGACATCCAATCACAGTACTGATTTTGAAAAAACATATATCACAGTATATACTAGCTCTAAACAGAAATAATTTGAAAAATCAAACCACAATATAACTACAACCCTTCCCCTATACTGTCATAGCACAGTTGTCCTAGCAACCACCTTTGAAACACTCTACTGCACCGGTAGGTCATAAGTTCACTGTAGTTTCTGGGAGCACCATACTAGCTTTAAGTTCAACAGTAGAAGGTGTGGTTGAGGATTTTTGAAATGGAAGCATATGCAGTATAGCGTAACCTGTGTAAGTTTGTTCCACAACCAATAAGAGGCATTCTTTCTTTAGTAATTAAATCACTACCTACTTTTTGGTGTGAAATTATTTACAGAAGCCAATCAAATACATCCTTTTCTTAAACCACATCCACCTCTCCATTTTAGCTGCTTTTAATTCTACCAACTATCATATTCAGCTGCAGCCTTCTCCTGTGTGCTACTAAACCTTTCTACAAAATGGTTAGAGTGTGGTTTGTGGGTCACAGCTATGTTTTCTGGGCCAGAGAATATGCATGAAAGAGTAGAATTGAATGGGACTTGGGTTTGCCTTATGGTTTGGCCAGAGAGGTTTAAAGTGGCATTAACTGCTGCCTTTGGTTCAAAGTATTGCACATTCCCAACATCCAGAACTGTTACTAGGGCACAGTGGCGGCAATGACCTAGACACTATTACTGGGGTTGGTATGGAAATTGCAATGAATGATGCCTTTGGCCAATTGATGACATTTTTGCCTCTCACTGTCTTAGTGTACTCCAGCATATGCCAAAGGCAGAAATGGAAGTGGTCAAATCAATTCTGTCCACAAATTGACAAAGCCAGGAAACATGTTAATAAAACTGCTTCTGCATACCTCAGAGGTCATAGCATGGGCTCTATATACAACAACAATCTGCGTTTTGACATGCATGGAATCTATAGAAGTGATGGAGTTCACTTTACAAATGAAGGCAACAGGGTGTTTCTCAGCAACCTGAAACTCTGCATCCGATCTTACATGTAGCTGTCACATACTCACATTAAACACAAAGGTTCTCTTCAGAGCCACCTTATTGCCCAACACAAACTAATTATTATTTGAAAACCTCATTTAAAAAAATATTTTTCGGAGTTGTGACCCCATTGCAGCTTCACAAAGCAAAAACACGAATTTAAGGGACAAGAATACATTTCCTTATGTCACAGTAATTTTGTCAGTCGAATTGTGACTGTCTAACTGTGTGTGCAAGTGGGTGCATAAGTCTCAAAGTGAGTACATACTTTTCTGAGTGGTGCCTGAGACTCTGAGTGGGTCTGTGAGTGGGTGCATCAGTATCTGACTGGGTCTCTGAGTAGGTGCATCAGTGTCTGAGTGTGTCTATGAGTGGCTTCGTGTGTGAGTGCTTCTAAATCTCAGTGATTCAATGAGTCTGTGAGTGGCTATATGACTCTGTAAGTGGGTCTCTGAGTGGATGAATGACTCTCCGTGTGACTCTGTGACCACATGCATCAGACTCTGAATAGCTCTCTAAGTAAGTGCATGGGTCTCTGAATGGGTCTTTGGCTGAGTGCATGAGTCTCTACACAAGTCAGTCAGTGAATTCATCCATCTATGAGTGAGTCTCTGAGTGAGTGCATAAGTCTATAAGTGGGTCTGTGAGTGAGTGCATGACTGTGTGAGAGGGTCTATGAGTGGAGGCATGAATGTCTGAGTGGGTCTGTGACAGTCTGAGTGGGTCTGTGAGTGATTGCATGAGTCTCTGAGTGTGAGTGTGAGTGGGGGTATGAGTGTCTAAATTTGTCTGAAGTGGGAATGTGGCAATCTGAGTTTGTCTGTGAGTAGGTACGTGACTCCCTGTATGTCTCTGCGAGTACATGCATGAGTCCCTGAGGAGTTCTGTGTGTGAATGCTTATGTATGTGAGTTCATCTGTCAGTGAGTCCATGACTCTATGACTTGGTCTGTGAGTGAATGGATAAGTGTATCAGTGTGTATGTGAGTAAGTGCCTGAGTCTGTGAGTGGGTGCATACGTTTGAGTGGGTCTGTGAGTGGGTACATGAGTCTCTGAGTGAGTATGTGAGTAGGTTCATGAGTCTCAGAGGGGTTCTGTTAGTGGGTGTATGACTGTTTGAGTTGCTGTGTGAGAGGGTGTATGCATATGTGAGTAGGTCTGAGTGGATGTGTGACTGTCTGTGTGAGTCTGTCAGTGCATGCATTAATGTGTGAGTATGAGTGAGATTTGAATGTATATTTTTTCAATTTATTTCAGCGAGGTTCATGACTCCACTGCGATGTAATAAGGGGGGTCGCGCTGAACACAGCAATGGAGTCACGACTCTAAGCGCGTGAGAAAACAAAAAAAACTTATATTTACAATATAAAACTAAAAACAAGTAAAACATCCCCTGAGCTCAGGGTACTTCAACCCTGACCCCTTCCACAATCTTTGAAGCTGAAAAATATAGCTTGACACCGACCCCAATTTCATAAAATGGCAGCCCTTTTTTTTCCTTAAATTTGTTTTGGTGGGTTTGCACCTCCACGGCGACACTACACGGGGGTCCAAGCTGAGCACCACGATGTTGTTGTGACTCCAACCACATGGAAAAAATAAATAATCTACAAATTCTAAAACTCTGTCTAGAACATCCTTATAATACACCCATGGGGTCAGGGTACTCCTACTCTGACCCCTTCTGTGCTTTTCAGCTTCTCTCTGCACTTCTCAAGCCTCTTTCTGCATTTCTGTTCCTTCTTTCTGCACTTCTCTTGCCTCTTTCTACATTTTTGTTGCTTCTTTCTGCACCACTCTTGCCTCTTTCTGCACCTCTGTTGCTTCTTTCTGCACTTCTCTTGCTTCTTTCTGCACCTCTCTTGCTTCTTTCTGCACACCTCTTGCCTCTTTCTACATCCCTCTTTCCTCTTTCTGCACCTCTCTTGCCTCCTTCTGCACCTCTCTTGTCTCTTTCTGCAGTTCTCTTGCCTCTTTCTGTGCCTCTGTTGATTTTTCTGCACTTCACTTGCTTCTTTTTGTATCCCTCTTGCTTCTTTCTGCACCTCTGTTGGTTATTTCTGTACCCCTCCTGCCTCTTTCTGCACCCCTCTTCCCTCTTTCTGCACCTCTCTTGCCTTTTTCTGCACCCCTGTTCCCTCTTTTTGTACCTCTCTAGCCTGTTTCTGCACCTCTCTTGCCTCTTTCTGCACTTCTCTTGCCTCTTTCTGCACCTCTGTTGCTTCTTTCTGCACTTCTTTTGCCTCTTTCTGCATTGTTGTTGCTTCTTTCTGCACTTTGTTGACGTCTTTCTACATTTCTGTTACTTCTTTCTGTACTTCTCTTGCCTCTTTCTGCACCTCTATTGTCTCTTCCTGCACTTCTCTTGCTTCTTTCTAGACCTCTCATGCTTCTTTCTGCACCCCTGTTGCCTCTTTCTGCACTCGTCTACCCTCTTTCTGCACTTATCTTGTCTCTTTGTGCACCTCTCTTGTCTCTTTGTGCATCTCTCTTGTCTCTTTGTGCACCTCTCTTGCCTCTTTCTGCACTTCTGTTGCCTCTTTCTGCACCTCTGTTGCTTACCTCTGCACTTCTCTTGCCGCTTTCTGCATTTCTGTTGCTTCTTTCTGCACTTCTCTTGCCTCTTTCTGGACCTCTATTGCTTCTTTCAGCACTGCTCTTGCCTCTTTCTGCACCCCTCTTGCCTCTTTCTGCACCCCTCTTCCTTCTTTTTGCACCTCTTTTGCCTCTTTCTGCACCTATCTTGCCTCTTTCTGTAGTTCTCTTGCCTCTTTCTGCACCTCTGTTGCTTCTTTCTGCACTTCTTGTGTCTCTTTCTGCACCCTTCATATCTCTTTCTGCACCTCTGTTGGTTCTTTCTGCACTTCTCTTGCTTCTTTCTGCACCTCTCTTGCTTTTTTCTGCACCCCTCTTGCCTCTTTCTGCAATACTCTCCCATTTTCTGCACCTCTCTTGCCTCTTTCTGCACCCCTGTTCCCACGTTATGCACCTTTCTTGCCTGTTTATGCAACTCTCTTGCCTCGTTCTGCAGTTCTCTTGCCTCCTTCTGCACCTCTGTTCCTTCTTTCTGCACTTCTCTTACCTCTTTCTGCACCCATCTTGCTCGTTTCTGCACCTCTCTTGCCTGTTTCTACAACTCTCTTGCTTCTTTCTGCATTTCTCCTGCCTCCTTCTGCACCTCTATTGCTTCTTTCTGCACTTCTCTTGCCTGTTTCTGACCACTCTTGCCTCTTTCTGCACCTATATTGGTTCTTTCTGCACTTCTCTCTTACTTCTTTCCTCATACCTCTTGCCTCTTTCTGCACCCCTGCTCTCTCTTTCTGTCCTTCTCTTGCTGTTTATGTAACTCTCTTGCCTCGTTCTGCAGTTCTCTTGCCTCCTTCTGCACCTCTGTTCCTTCTTTCTGCACTTCTCTTGCCTCTTTCTGCACCCATCTTGCTCGTATCTGCACCTCACTTGCCTCTTTCTGTAGCTTTATTGCCTCTTTCTGCACCTCACTTGCCTCTTTCTTCACTTCTCTTACTTTTTTCTGCACATCTTTTGTTTCTTTTGGCAACTCTCTTGTCTCTTTCATCACTTCTCTTGCTTCTATCTGCACCTCTATTGCTTCTTTCAGGACTTCTCCTGCTTATTTCTGCACTTGTCTTGCCTTTTTCTATACCTCTCTTGCCCGTTTATGCATTTCTCTTGCCTCTTTATGCACCTCTGTTGCTTCTTTCAGCACTTCTCTTGCCTCTTACTGTACTTCTCTGGCCTCTTTCTATAACTATCTTGCCTCTTTCTGTACGTCTCTTGCCTCTTTCTGCATTGCTGTTGCTTCTTTCTGCACTTTGTTGACGTCTTTCTACATTTCTGTTACTTCTTTCTGTACTTCTCTTGCCTCTTTCTGCACCTCTATTGTCTCTTCCTGCACTTCTCTTGCTTCTTTCTAGACCTCTCATGCTTCTTTCTGCACCCCTGTTGCCTCTTTCTGCACTCGTCTACCCTCTTTCTGCACTTATCTTGTCTCTTTGTGCACCTCTCTTGTCTCTTTGTGCATCTCTCTTGTCTCTTTGTGCACCTCTCTTGCCTCTTTCTGCACTTCTGTTGCCTCTTTCTGCACCTCTGTTGCTTCCCTCTGCACTTCTCTTGCCGCTTTCTGCATTTCTGTTGCTTCTTTCTGCACTTCTCTTGCCTCTTTCTGGACCTCTATTGCTTCTTTCAGCACTGCTCTTGCCTCTTTCTGCACCCCTCTTGCCTCTTTCTGCACCACTCTTCCTTCTTTCTGCACCTCTTTTGCCTCTTTCTGCACCTATCTTGCCTCTTTCTGTAGTTCTCTTGCCTCTTTCTGCACCTCTGTTGCTTCTTTCTGCACTTCTTGTGTCTCTTTCTGCACCCTTCGTATCTCTTTCTGCACCTCTGTTGGTTCTTTCTGCACTTCTCTTGCTTCTTTCTGCACCTCTCTTGCTTTTTTCTGCACCCCTCTTGCCTCTTTCTGCAATACTCTTCCCATTTTCTGCACCTCTCTTGCCTCTTTCTGCACCCCTGTTCCCCACGTTATGCACCTTTCTTGCCTGTTTATGCAACTCTCTTGCCTCGTTCTGCAGTTCTCTTGCCTCCTTCTGCACCTCTGTTCCTTCTTTCTGCACTTCTCTTACCTCTTTCTGCACCCATCTTGCTCGTTTCTGCACCTCTCTTGCCTGTTTCTACAACTCTCTTGCTTCTTTCTGCATTTCTTCTGCCTCCTTCTGCACCTCTGTTGCTTCTTTCTGCACTTCTCTTGCCTGTTTCTGAACCACTCTTGCCTCTTTCTGCACCTATATTGGTTCTTTCTGCACTTCTCTCTTACTTCTTTCTGCATACCTCTTGCCTCTTTCTGCACCCCTGCTCTCTTTTTCTGTACCTCTCTTGCCTGTTTATGTAACTCTCTTGCCTCGTTCTGCAGTTCTCTTGCCTCTTTCTGCACCCATCTTGCTCGTTTCTGCACCTCACTTGCCTCGTTCTGTAGCTTTATTGCCTCTTTGTGCACCTGTCTTGCCTCTTTCTGCACCTCACTTGCCTCTTTCTTCACTTCCCTTACTTTTTTCTGCACATCTTTTGTTTCTTTTGGCAACTCTCTTGTCTCTTTCATCACTTCTCTTGCTTCTATCTGCACCTCTATTGCTTCTTTCAGGACTTCTCCTGCTTATTTCTGCACTTGTCTTGCCTTTTTCTATACCTCTCTTGCCCGTTTATGCATTTCTCTTGCCTCTTTATGCACCTCTGTTGCTTCTTTCAGCACTTCTCTTGCCTCTTTCTGTACTTCTCTGGCCTCTTTCTATACCTATCTTGCCTCTTTCTGTACGTCTCTTACCTCTTTCTGCACATCTGTTGCTTCTTTCAGCACTTGTTTTGTCTCTTTCTGCACGCCTCTTGCCTCTTTCTGCACCTATGTTGGTTCTTTCTGCACTTCTCTTGCTTTTTTCTGTAACTCTCTTGCTTCTTTCTTCCCCCTCTTGCTTCATTCTGCACCCCTCTTCCCTATTTCTGCACCTCTCGTCCCTCTTTCTGCACCTCTCATGCCTCTTTCTGCACCACTTTTCCCTCTTTCTGCACCTCTCTTGCCTCTTTCTGCTGTTCTCTTGCCTCCTTCTGCAGCTCTGTTGCTTCTTTCTGCACTACTCTTGCTTCTTTCTGTACCCCTCTTCCCCATTTCTGCACTTCACTTGCCTCTTTCTGCACCTCTCTTGCCTCTTTCTGCACCTCACTTGCCTCTTTCTGCACTTCTCTTGCCTATTTCTGCACCTCTCTTGCCTATTACTGCACCTCACTTGCTTCTTTCTGCACCTCTCTTGCCTCTTTCTGCACCTCACTTGCTTCTTTCTGCACCTCTCTTGCTTTTTTCTGCACCCCTCTTGCCTCTTTCTGCACCACTCTTCCATCTTTCTGCATCTCTCCTGCCACTTTCTGCACCTCTCCTGCCTCTTTCTTTAGTACTTTTGCCTTTTTCTGCACCTCTGTTGGTTCTTTCTGCACTTCTCTTGCCTCTTTCTGTACCCCAGTTCCCTCTTTCTGCACCTCTCTTGCCTGTTTCTGCACCTCTCTTGCCTCTTTCTGTACTTCTGCTGCCTCTTTCTGCACATCTGTTGCTTCTTTCTGCCCTTCTCATGCCTCTTTCTGCTTTTTATTTTCTTCTTTCTGCAGTTTTCTCTAGCCTCTTTCTTCATTTCTGTTCCTTCTTTCTGCACTTTTCTTACCTCTTTCTGCACCTCTGTTGCTTCTTTCAGCACTTCTCTTGCCTCTTTATGCACCCCTCTTGCCTCTTTCTGCACCTCTGTTGGTTCTGTCTGTACTTAACTTGCTTCTTTCTGCGCCTCTCTTGCTTCTTTCTGCACCCTCTTCCCTCTTTATGCACCTCTCTTGCCTTTTTCTGCAACTCTCTTGCCTCTTTCTGCAGTTTTCTTGCCTCCTTCTGCACCTCACTTGCCTTGTTCTCCACTTCTCTTGCTTTTTTCTGCACCTCTCTTATTTCTTTCTGCAACACTCTTGTCTCTTTGATCATTTTTCTTGATTCTTTCTGTACCTCTGTTGCTTCTTTTAGCACTTCTCTTGCCTCTTTCTGAACTTTTCTTGCCTGTTTCTGCACCTCTCTTGCCTCTTTCTGCACCTCTATTTCCTCTTTCTGCACATCACTAGCTTCTTTCTGCACCACTCTTTCCTCTTTCTGTACCGCTCTTGCCTCTTTCTGCACCTCTCTTGCCTTTTTCTGCACCCCTGTTCCCTCTTTCTGCACCTCTCTTGCCTGTTTCTGTACCTCTCTTACCTCTTTCTGCACCTCTCTTGCCTGTTTCTGCAACTCTCTTGCCTCGTTCTGCAGTTCTCTTGCCTCCTTCTGCACCTCTGTTCCTTCTTTCTGCACTTCTCTTGCCTCTTTCTGCACCTCACTTGCGTCTTTCTGCACTTCCCTTACTTTTTTCTGCACGTCTTTTGTTTCTTTTGGCAACTCTCTTGTCTCTTTCATCACTTCTCTTGCTTCTATCTGCACCTCTATTGCTTCTTTCTTCCCCCTCTTGCTTCTTTCTGCACCCCTCTTCCCTATTTCTGCACCTCTCTTCCCTCTTTCTGCACCTCTCGTGCCTCTTTCTGCACCCCTGTTCCCTCTTTCTGCCGTTCTCTTGCCTCCTTCTGCACCTCTGTTGCTTCTTTCTGCACTACTCTTGCTTCTTTCTGTACCCCTCTTCCCTGTTTCTGCACTTCCCTTTCTCTTTCTGCACCTCTCTTTCCTCATTCTGCACTTCTCTTGCCTATTTCTGCACCTCTCTTGCCTCTTTCTGCACCTCACTGTGAGAAGTTGGCCTGGCATATGCTGTCCACTAATTATAGTGGGCACCTTGCACCAGTCCAAACAACCCCTTATTGGAGATAGGTTAAAGACAACCTTTATTGAAAGCTATCCTAGTGGTAGCTATGGAGAGCAGCCTTCAGGCTAAGTCTTGAAGGAATGTAAAGCAGCTTGTTTTACCAGTCTATAATCTCTTGAGTGACCAAATGAAAGAGGACCACACCAGGTATATATTCAAAATATATGTATTTATTACTAAACACACCCCTCTAGTCTCTTTATGAGGCTAGAGTTTGAAATACATAAATTATAAGTTAGTTATCTACAGTAATAGCACAAATACACGTTTGAGCCCCAGGGGCGTACCAAACCATATACCAATAAAGTGGTATAAGAACCACGACTGAGCTAGACACAAGGCCTAGAGCCTGTAGAAGTGCTTGGACCACAAGGAACCACCCAAGGCAGTGACACAGGGGACCCACGGGGGACGCGTGCAGTGTATGAACACAGCCGCGAACCACCGTTAACTTCTATGGGGAAAGTCGCGATTAGAATTTAAAAGAAAAGGGACACTTAGAGGAGGACTTGGAGCAAACCCTTTGAGAACTAGGCTGTTCTAGTGTCAATACCCACGGGAGCACCGGAGTACTCGAGTTACCTCACCCAGGGGAGCCGGGTGCATAGGTGTCTTTCGGGGTCGGGTTTCGTTGTCGCTTTCTATGGCGATCTGCTGCAAAGTGCTGCTGGCGACCAAGTCGAAATTGTTCGGGTGGATCCAAAGGTGGATTGAAGATCTGAAGAACCTGAAAGCAGAGGGGACAGAGTCTGGGTCACTAGCCAGTGACCAGGAAGGCGATGAGCAGATGCCCACCGATGTCGAGTGCTTCAGGTAGGTTGACGGTCATCTTGACTCTTCAGCCACGAGGTCCAGGAGGTGTCAACGATGACCAGGAGCTGGATTCGAGCTGTCCCACAACGTCTGTCGATTGCAGGGGTGTCGGCGGCCGGATTGGACCCAATAAGCCTTGGCAATGGCAAGTCTCGTGGAAATCAAAGAAGGACGATGTTGCAGAACAACAAGGTCTGGGGGACTCACCCAGCGAGGATAAATCAGGGCACACCTGGCGCAACCAGGGAGCCCAAGCAGAAAAAGATTGGCCTTCGGGGGGCCTACTAGCCAACGGACTAGCGACCGTGAAGGAGCCTCGAGACGATGCACGTGGAGCTGGCTCACAGGACACTCGTGGAGTGAAGACCAGTGATCTTCGGTGCAGTTGGGGCTGGAGGCTGGGGCTACTCGGAGCCCAAAGCATGACTTCGTGGGATACCCAGAAGAGGATGCACTTGCAAATGCGTGCGGTGTCCAGGGGTCACGGTTCTACGTTACCCACGACAGCTACGGGCCTCAGCTTTGCTGGGGACTCAGGGAAGCCTCGGGGAAGTCTGGAAATCTAGCTCTGGTGATGCAAAGACTTCGGCGTCCGACGGGAGCTTCAGCGATGCAGACCGGACAATTGCTTCTTTGGTGCCTGCCAAGCAGGGAGTCACTCCTTGACCCCAAGGGAGATTCTTCAGTCCTCTAATCTTGAAGTAGAGCGTCGAAGGTCCAGGATTCTGTGTCAGAGTTTCGTCCAGGTAAATCTAAAGTCCTAAGGACTGGGGTCCCCTACTTATACTAAGGTAGGGGTTGGACATACTCTGTGGCCCCACCTATGGGAGGGTCAGGGCAGAGGGGTGGTTACACCCCTTTCCCTTTGTCCAGTTTCGCGCCAGAGCAGGGCTGGAAGCCCCTGAGCCGGTTTGAACTGGGGTATGCACAGGGACACCAAATGTGCCCCCAGTGCAGGACTTCAAAGCACCAGAGAGTGCTCCCGCCCAGCCCCAATACACACTATCCTGTCTGGGGAGGTGGTTACACCTCCCTGGGACAGGAAACCTATTGTCCAGGCCTCCCCTGCCGGAGTTTCGGTCAGCAGCAGGAGGCCAGACTCGTGTCTGTGGCAGCGGCATCCATTTTGTGATGCCAGGGCTCTGGAAAGTCAATACCGGGTACACCAGTGTGTACATGTCTCTCCCTCTAGAAGGGTGGAATGCTACCCCCGCCGCCAGAACTGGCGGGGGTAGTATTCCAAGATGTTTGACACCAAACACGACATGTTTCCGTGCAGCCATCCCAAAGTTAGCATTTAACGCAAGGTTATAATGCGCTTAAGAATATATGGTCGGGCTGCACTACAAACAGCATCAGAGAAGGGTCTCCGAATGCTGCAGAGGGGCCCAGCTCATGCAGGGGTACCCTCTCACATAGGAACCACGCACTCTGCCTTCAGGATTGATAAGGCCTGCCACAGGAGTGACTTGTAGGTTTATATGTGTGTATGTATGTAGTGATATAGGTAGCCTATATCACAGTAAGGGGTGCATGCACCACCTTACCCAGGCTGCAGTAGCAGACCTGTGGTGTCCTTTTGGCTGGCCTTCCAGGGGTGGCACAATACATGCTGCAGCCCCTGGTAGGCCTCTGAGGTACCTATGCCCTGGGTACATAGTATACCATATACTAGGGACTTATAAGGGCACTCCAGATTCCAATCAGAGATGTGCCTAAGGCACATGGAAACCATTTTATAGAGGAAGCAGATAGACTGGGGCCCTGAATAGCAGGATCCCAGTCCAACTAAGTCATAAACCAGCAAAACACCAGGAAAAAAGTGGGGGCAACCATATAGTCAGATTCCACCTTCCTACATAACCCCCCAAACGAAAGGAGATAAGGCTAACCTTGGCCAGTTGAGCCTTTATTGACTAAGTGGCCATATAAGGAAGCACCTGCACTAGCATGGTTGCCCCCTATCTTATGGTCCACTAAGCAATCCCTCACCCTAAGGGTATGAGAGGGTCTCCACCATGGGGAATTACTACCTGTGGTGTGCTTTGGTAAAGTACAAGGCTGGTGAGGTGTCTGAGAAGGGAAGTGAGGCCCTAGGAAGGTTGGTCTCAGCTTCCTCAGATCACTGGTCACCATGTATGCCTGTCTTTCCATGACTGAGTTGCACTGTGCTCTAAGGGTCAACCTTTGGCTGCCTACAGCTGGGGGTTGGGTCCCTTTGGATGGACCACTGGAGGGACATGGCAGGTTTGGAACCTTTGGTCCCAGGTTTGCCCTTGCCTAACAGCGTCCTTCTGGGGAGGTCCCTACACAAAGGTATGGGGGATCCCTCAGTGTGTTGAGGAATTTTCACCTGGCTAGGGCTACTAGCCTGGGTGCCCCTAATCTGCTGATGGGGGTTCCTCTGGACAGGGGGCCCTTGGGGTCCACTGACCTCCCTGACCTCTGCAGCCCTGGGCTGACTGAGGCAGGGTAGAGAGGGGCAGGTTACCTGCTCCAGACTGGGTACCACCTTGGAAGAGTCCTCTGCCATCAGGGGTGGGGCCAGGCCAGGCCTGACTACCTCTGGGGCAGTTCCTTCACTAGGGGTAGGGTCAGTTCCCTGAGGAGGCTGACCCTTACCTACTGTCTGGAGGGAAGAAGACTTTTCTTCAACCCTTGTGCTCTCTTTTGGGGGAGAGTGGGCCATTCTTCCAGGCTCCATCTCTACAAAGTTTCCCTGGGCTTGGGCTGTGGCCATCACAGCCCCACTAACCTTTACAGGGACGCCCAGCATTCTCAGATGGGTTTGGTGTTCAACTTCAGCCCAGGCTGAAATTTCCAGATCATTGCCCATCAGGCAATCTACAGGCAAGGTTGGGGACACTGCCACTCTTTTTGGGCCTGTGACCCATTCCCAGCTGAGATTGACTATGGCCATGGGGTGATCTGTTCTGACACCATCAATGTTGGTTACCTGGTATTTAAACTCAGGTAAAAGCTGGTGAGGGGGACTAGTTTCCCTGCCACCATGGTGACACTAGCCCCTGTGTCCCTAAATGCCACAGCTTTCTGACCATTAATTATTGGCTCCAGTCTGTACCTGCCCAATGCATTGGGACCCATGGTAAAGGTGGCAAATCCTACACCACCATCAGAGTCAGAGGAGTCTGTTGAGGGGTCCTGTCTAAACTAGGGCCCACCTCTGTTCCTCTTGCAAAAGCACCTAACTTTTTGGGTACACTACTCCCAACTGGAGGATTACTACTGGTAGTACCAGGAGGGGTGGTAGTAGTTGTTGGAGGAACATTTTCTTTATTGCCAATCCTGGGGCAACTGGGATCAGTTTTCCAGTGTCCAGGCTTTTTACAGACATGGCAATAGGGTTTCTTTTCAGGAGAGGAAGGAGTTTGGGACCCACCCCCAGAAGAGGACTTTTGGGGCCCTGTAGTGGATTTATCCTTAGATTTATCCCCACCTTTCTCTTGGGACTTGGTAGAATCTTTCTTCTGGTCACCACCCTGATTCTTAGTCTTCACTCTGGTTCTGACCCATTTGTCTGCCTTCTTTCCCAATTCTTGGGGAGAGGTCAGATCAGAGTCCAGCAGGTACTGGTGTAAAAGCTGGTTTTGACAATTATTAAGGATCTGCTCCCTCATAATCAAATTGTACAATCCTAAAAAGTCATGCACCTTGTTGCCATGTATCCAACCTTCCAGAGCCTTAGTAGCACAATCTACAAAATCAACCCAGTATTGAGTCTGAGCCTTTTGGGTGTCTCTGAACTTCAACCTATACTGTTCAGTGGTTAGGCCAAACCCATCTATCAGAGCACTCTTCAAGACTTTGTAATTGTCAGCATCCTCCTCTCTAACAGTGAGGAGCTTATCTCTACCTTTGTCTGCAAAGGAGAGCCACAAGATTGCTGCCCACTGCTCCTGAGGGACCCTCTGTACTTTACAGGCCCTCTCTAGAGCAGTTATCCATTTGTGGATGTCATCCCCACTCTGGTAGGGAGGGACAATCTTGCTCAGGTTTCTATGGTCATAAGACCTTTCCCTATCTTTGGGGAAATTGCTGCCACCATGGGACTCTAGTCCCAACTTTTGTCTCTCTCTATAGAGATCTAGGGACTCCCTGTCTATAGCCAATTGCTGTTTTCTGAGTTCAAGCTGGGCTTGCTCATACTGAATCAGTCTCTTCCTCCTCTCATGAGAGGATTCCCTCCTATGAGAGGAGACAGAGGTCCCTATTGAGGGGTCAGAGTGGTTAGACTCCTGAGAAGGAGATCTAGACCTTCTGGGCACACTCAGAACTCTTCCTGGGGGACAAAGGGGAGGTCATTCTGATCCTCCTCCTCCTCCTCCACAGGAGGAATTGGGTTTTCCAGGACAAGGTCATTTTCACCTTCCTGGCCAGTTTCAGAGGGGGGCCTGGGTTTCTTCACCCCTGGCCCCTTCCTCATCTTCTGCCCCACCCTCTTTGCCTACCCCTTCAGACCCTATGGGTCTGCTGAGATCATCAGCTAGTAACACCTCCCTGAGGTGTTGGGTGCTGGCACTTTTGCCTGCCTTCAACTTCCTAGTATTGCATAATGCTCTCAATTCCAAGAATGGGAGTTTATCATACTTGGAGGGAAGAAGCCCACTGGCTTCTGGCGAGGACTCACTGGGTCCTGGCTTTGAAGACATTACTAGTGAGGTGTGGTGTATGCACTACCTACTCTAGTGTGGCATACTAAACTCTCTTGAGTTGTAGAAAGGGTGTGCTATCCCTTAACACACAACTCTAAGTTCAGTAGAACTTACTGTATTACTAAGCTTGATTTATATGTACCTTAGGTACCCTTAGTGGTTTTCAGTTGATCAATTCAATTGAGATTATCTGGTAAAACAATAGCAAGCTGGAATCCCACACGCTGCACACCAATGTGAGAAGTTGGCCTGGCATATGCTGTCCACTAATTATAGTGGGCACCTTGCACCAGTCCAAACAACCCCTTATTGGAGATAGGTTAAAGACAACATTTACTGAAAGCTATCCTACTGGTAGCTATGGAGAGCAGCCTTCAGGCTAAGTCTTGAAGGAATGTAAAGCAGCTTGTTTTACCAGTCTATAATCTCTTGAGTGACCAAATGAAAGAGGACCACACCAGGTATATATTCAAAATATATGTATTTATTACTAAACACACCCCTCTAGTCTCTTTATGAGGCTAGAGTTCGAAGTACATAAATTATAAGTTAGTTATCTACAGTAATAGCACAAATACACGTTTGAGCCCCAGGGGCGTACCAAACCATATACCAATAAAGTGGTATAAGAACCACGACTGAGCTAGACACAAGGCCTAGAGCCTGTAGAAGTGCTTGGACCACAAGGAACCACCCAAGGCAGTGACACAGGGGACCCACGGGGGACGCGTGCAGTGTATGAACACAGCCGCGAACCACCGTTAACTTCTATGGGGAAAGTCGCGATTAGAATTTAAAAGAAAAGGGACACTTAGAGGAGGACTTGGAGCAAACCCTTTGAGAACTAGGCTGTTCTAGTGTCAATACCCACGGGAGCACCGGAGTACTCGAGTTACCTCACCCAGGGAGCCGGGTGCATAGGTGTCTTTCGGGGTCGGGTTTCGTCGTCGCTTTCTATGGCGATCTGCTGCAAAGTGCTGCTGGCGACCAAGTCGAAAGTGTTCGGGTGGATCCAAAGGTGGATCAAAGATCTGAAGAACCTGAAAGCAGAGGGGACAGAGTCTGGGTCACTAGCCAGTGACCAGGAAGGCGATGAGCAGATGCCCACCGATGTCGAGTGCTTCAGGTATGTTGACAGTTGTCTTGACTCTTCAGCCATGATGGTCCAGGAGGTGTCGACGATGACCAGGAGCTGGATTCGAGCTGTCCCACGACGTCTGTCGATTGCAGGGGTGTCGGCAACTGGATTGGACCCAACAAGCCTTGGCAACGGCAAGTCTCGTGGAAATAGAAGAAGGATGATGTTGCAGACCAGCAAGGTCTGGGGGACTCACCCAGCAAGGATAAGTCAGGGCACTCCTGGAGCAACCAGGGAGCCCAAGCAGAAAAAGATTGGCCTTCGGGAGGGCCTACTAGCCAATGGACTAGTGACCGTGAAGGAGCCTCAAGACGATGCACGTGGAGCTGGCTCACAGGACACTCGTGGAGTGGAGGCCAGTGATCTTCGATGCAGTTGGTGCTGGAGGCTGGGGCTACTCGGAGCCCAAAGCACGACTTCGTGGGAGACCCAGAAGAGGATGCACTTGCAAATGCGTGCGGTGTCCAGGGGTCACGGTTCCACATTACCCACGACAGCTACGGGCCTCAGCTTTGCTGGGGACTCAGGGCAGCCTCGGGGAAGTCTGGAAATCAACCTCTGGTGATGCAAAGACTTCGGCATCCGACGGGAGCTTCAGCGATGCAGACCGGACAATTGCTTCTTTGGTGCCTGCCAAGCAAGGGAGTCACTCCTTGACCCCAAGGGAGATTCTTCAGTCCTCTAATCTTGAAGTAGAGCGTCAAAGGTCCAGGATTCTGTGTCAGAGTTTCGTCCAGGTAAATCTAAAGTCCTAAGGACTGGGGTCCCCTACTTATACTAAGGTAGGGGGTTGGACATACTCTGTGGCCCCACCTATGGGAGGGTCAGGGCAGAGGGGTGGTTACACCCCTTTCCCTTTGTCCAGTTTCGCGCCAGAGCAGGGGCTGGAAGCCCCTGAGCCGGTTTGAACTGGGGTATGCACAGGGACACCAAATGTGCCCCCAGTGCAGGACTTCAAAGCACCAGAGAGTGCTCCCGCCCAGCCCCAATACACACTATCCTGTCTGGGGAGGTGGTTACACCTCCCTGGGACAGGAAACCTATTGTCCAGGCCTCCCCTGCCGGAGTTTCGGTCTGCAGCAGGAGGCCAGACTCGTGTCTGTGGCAGCAGCATCCATTTTGTGATGCCAGGGCTCTGGAAAGGCAGTACCGGGTATACCGGTGTGTACATGTCTCTCCCTCTAGAAGGGTGGAATGCTACCCCGCCGCCAGAACTGGCGGGGGGTAGTATTCCAAGATGTTTGACACCAAACACGACATGTTTCCGTGCAGCCATCCCAAAGTTAGCATTTAACGCGAGGTTATAATGCGCTTAAGAGTATATGGTCGGGCTGCACTACAAACAGCATCAGAGAAGGGTCTCCGAACGCTGCAGAGGGGCCCAGCTCATGCAGGGGCACCCTCTCACATAGGAACCACGCACTCTGCCTTCAGGATTGATAAGGCCTGCCATAGGAGTGACTTATAGGTTTATATGTGTGTATGTATGTAGTGATATAGGTAGCCTATATCACAGTAAGGGGTGCATGCACCACCTTACCCAGGCTGCAGTAGCAGACCTGTGGTGTCCGTTTGGCTGGCCTTCCAGGGGTGGCACAATACATGCTGCAGCCCCTGGTAGGCCTCTGAGGTACCTATGCCCTGGGTACATAGTATACCATATACTAGGGACTTATAAGGGCACTCCAGATTCCAATCAGAGATGTGCCTAAGGCACATGGAAACCATTTTATAGAGGAAGCAGATAGACTGGGGCCCTGAATAGAAGGATCCCAGTCCAACTAAGTCATAAACCAGCAAAACAACAGGAAAAAAGTGGGGGCAACCATATAGTCAGATTCCACCTTCCTACACTCACTTGCTTCTTTCTGCACCTCTCTTGCTTCTTTCTGCACCCCTCTTGCCTCTTTCTGCACCACTCTTCCATCTTTCTGCACCTCTCTTGCCACTTTCTGCAACTCTCCTGCCTCTTTCTTTAGTACTCTTGCCTTTTTCTGCACCGCTGTTGGTTCTTTCTGCACTTCTCTTGCCTCTTTCTGTACCCCAGTTCCCTCTTTCTGCACCTCTCTTGCCTGTTTCTGCACCTCTCTTGCCTCTTTCTGTAATTCTCCTGCCTCTTTCTGCACATCTGTTGCTTCTTTCTGCCCTTCTCTTGCCTCTTTCTGCATTTTTTTTGCTTCTTTCTGCAGTTTTCTCTAGCCTCTTTCCGCATTTCTGTTCCTTCTTTCTGCACTTTTCTTATCTCTTTCTGCACCTCTGTTGCTTCTTTCAGCACTTCTCTTGCCTCTTTATGCACCCCTCTTGCCTCTTTCTGCACCTCTGTTGGTTCTGTCTGTACTTATCTTGCTTCTTTCTGCGCCTCTCTTGCTTTTTTCTGCACCCCTCTTCAATCTTTCTGCACCTCTTTTGCCTGTTTCTGCAACTTTCTTGCCTCTTTCTGTAGTTCTCTTGCCTCCTTCTGCACCTCATTTGCCTTGTTCTCCATTTCTCTTGCTTTTTTCTGCACCTCTCTTGTTTCTTTCTGCAACACTCTTGTCTCTTTGATCATTTTTCTTGATTCTTTCTGTACCTCTGTTGCTTCGTTCAGCACTTCTCTTGCCTCTTTCTGAACTTCTCTTGCCTGTTTCTGCACCTCTCTTGCCTATTTCTGCACCTCTCTTTCCTCTTTCTGCACATCACTAGCTTCTTTCTGCACCACTCTTGCCTCTTTCTGTACCGCTCTTGCCTTTTTCTGCACCTCTCTTGCCTTTTTCTGCACCCCTGTTCCCTCAATCTGCACCTCTCTTGCCTGTTTCTGCACCTCTCTTGCCTCTTTCTGTACCTCTCTTGCCTGTTTCTGCAACTCTCTTGACTCGTTCTGCAGTTCTCTTGCCTCCTTCTGCACCTCTGTTCCTTCTTTCTGCACTTCTCTTGCCTCTTTCTGCAACGTCTTTTGTTTCTTTTGGCAACTCTCTTGTCTCTTTCATCACTTCTCTTGCTTCTATCTGCACCTCTATTGCTTCTTTCAGGACTTCTCCTGCTTATTTCTGCACTTCTCTTGCCTCTTTCTATACCTCTCTTGCCCGTTTATGCATTTCTGTTGCCTCTTTATGCACCCCTTTTGCTTCTTTCAGCACTTCTCTTGCCGCTTTCTGAACTTCTCTTGCCTGTTTCTGCACCTCTCTTGCCTATTTCTGCACCTCTCTTTCCTCTTTCTGCACATCACTAGCTTCTTTCTGCACCACTCTTGCCTCTTTCTGTACCGCTCTTGCCTCTTTTTGTACGTCTCTTACCTCTTTCTGCACATCTGTTGCTTCTTTCAGCACTTGTCTTGTCTCTTTCTGCACCCCTCTTTCCTCTTTCTGCACCTATGTTGGTTCTTTCTGCACTTCTCTTGCTTTTTTCTGTAACTCTCTTGCTTCTTTCTTCCCCCTCTTGCTTCTTTCTGCACCCCTCTTCCCTATTTCTGCACCTCTCTTCCCTCTTTCTGCACATCACTAGCTTCTTTCTGCACCACTCTTGCCTCTTTCTGTACCGCTCTTGCCTCTTTCTGCACCTCTCTTGCCTTTTTCTGCACCCCTGTTCCCTCTTTCTGCACTTCTCTTGCCTGTTTCAGCACCTCTCTTGCCTCTTTCTGCACCTCTCTTGCCTGTTTCTGCAACTCTCTTGACTCTTTCTGCAGTTCTCGTGCCTCCTTCTGTACCTCTGTTGCTTCTTTCTGCACTTCTCATGCCTTTTTCTGCACCTCTCTTGCCTCTTTCTGCACCTCACTTGCCTCTTTCTGCACTTCTCTTGCTTTTTTCTGCACCTCTCTTATTTCTTTCTGCAACATTCTTGTCTCTTTGATCACTTCTCTTGCTTCTTTTTGTATCTCTGTTGGTTCTTTCAGCACTTCCCTTGCCTCTTTCTGCACTTATCTTGCCTGTTTCTGCACCTCTCTTGCCTGTTTCTGTACCTCTCTTGCCTCTTTCTGCACCACATTTGCTTCTTTCTGCACCCCTCTTGCCTCTTTCTGCACCCCTCTTCCATCTTTCTGCACCTCTCTTGCCTTTTTCTGCACCTCTGTTCCCTCTTTCTGCAACTCTCTTGCCTGTTTCTGCACCTCACTTGCCTCTTTCTGCACTTCTCTTGCCTCTTTCTGCACCTCACTTGCCTCATTCTCTACTTCTTTTGCTTTTTTCTGCACCCCTGTTCCCTCTTTCTGCACCTCTCTTGCTTGTTTCTGCACCTCTCTTGCCTCTTTCTGCACCTCTCTTGCCGCTTTCCGCACCACATTTGCTTCTTTCTGCTCCCCTCTTGCCTCTTTCTGTACCCCTCTTGCCTCTTTCTGCACCTCTCTTACTTTTTTCTGCAACCCTGTTCTTTCTTTCTGCACCTCTCTTGCTTGTTTCTGCACCTCTCTTGCCTCTTTCTGCACCTCATTTTCCTCGTTCTCCACTTCTCTTGCTTTTTTCTGATCCTCTCGTTTCTTTCTGCAACACTCTTGTCTCTTTGATCACTTTTCTTGCTTCTTTCTGTACCTCTGTTGCTTCTTTCAGCACTTCTCTTGCGTCTTTCTGCACTTCTCTTGCCTGTTTCTGCACCTCTCTTGCCTCTTTTTGCACCTCTCTTGACTCTTTTTGCACCTCTCTTGCCTCTTTCCGCACCTCACTTGATTATTTCTGCACCCTTCTTGCCCCTTTCTGTACCCCTCTTGGCTCTTTCTGCACCTCTCTTGCCTTTTTTCTGCATCCCTGTTCCCTCTTTCGGCACCTCTCTTGCCTGTTTCTGCAACTCTCTTTACTCTTTCTGCAGTTCTCACGCCTCCTTCTGTACCTCTGTTGCTTCTTTCTGCACTTCTATTGCCTTTTTCTGTACCCCTCTTACCTGTTTCTGCACCTCACTTGCCTCTTTCTGCTCCCCTCTTGCCTCTTTCTGTACCCCGCTTGCCTTTTTCTGCACCTCTCTTGCTTTTTTCTGCACCCCTGTTCTTTCTTTCTGTATCTCTGTTGGTTCTTTCGGCACTTCCCTTGCCTCTTTCTGCACTTCTCTTGCCTGTTTCTGCACCTCATTTGCCTCTTTCTGCACTCCTCTTGCCTCTTTCTGCACCTCTCTTGCTTCTTTCTACACCTCACTTGCCTCTTTCTGCACTTCTCTTGCTTTTTTCTGCACCTCTCTTGCCTTTCTGCAAAACTCTTGTCTCTTTAATCACTTCTCTTGCTTCTTTCTGTATCTCTGTTGGTTCTTTTAGCACTTCCCTTGCCTCTTTCTGCACTTATCTTGCCTGTTTCTGCACCTCTCTTGCCTGTTTCTGTACCTCTCTTGCCTCTTTCTGCACCTCATTTTCTTCTTTCTGCACCCCTCTTGCCTCTTTCTGCACCCCTCTTCCATCTTTCTGCACCTCTCTTGCCTTTTTCTGCACCCCTGTTCCCTCTTTCTGCACCTCTCTTGCCTGTTTCTGCACTTCACTTGCCTCTTTCTGCACTTCTCTTGCCTCTTTCTGCACCTCACTTGCCTCGTTCTCCACTACTTTTGCTTTTTTCTGCACCTCTCTTGTTTCTTTCTGCAATGCTCTTGTCTCTTTGATCACTTTTCTTGCTTCTTTCCCTACCTCTGTTGCTTCTTTCAGCACTTCTCTTGCCTCTTTCTGCACTTCTCTTAACTGTTTCTGCACCCCTGTTCCCTCTTTCTGCACCTCTCTTGCCTGTTTCTGCACCTCTCTTGCCTCTTTCTGCACCTCTCTTGCCGCTTTCCACACCTCATTTGCTTCTTTCTGCTCCCCTCTTGCCTCTTTCTGTACCCCTCTTGCCTCTTTCTGCACCTCTCTTGCTTTTTTCTGCACCCCTGTTCTTTATTTCTGCACCTCTCTTGCCTGTTTCTGCACCTCTCTTGCCTCTTTCTGCACCTCATTTTCCTCGTTTTCCACTTCTCTTGCTTTTTTCTGCTCCTCTCGTTTCTTTCTGCAACACTCTTGTCTCTTTGATCACTTTTCTTGCTTCGTTCTCTACCTCTGTTGCTTCATTCAGCACTTCTCTTGCTTCTTTCTGCACTTCTCTTAACTGTTTCTGCACCCCTGCTCCCTCTTTCTGCACCTCTCTTGCCTGTTTCTGTACCCCTCTTGCATCTTTCTGCACCTCTTTTGCTTTTTTCTGCACCCCTGTTCTTTCTTTCTGCACCTCTCTTGCCTGTTTCTGCACCTCTCTTCCCTCTTTCTGCACCTCACTTGCCTCGTTCTCCACGTCTCTTGCTTTTTTCTGCTCCTCTCTTGTTTCTTTCTGCAACACTCTTGTCTCTTTGATAACTTCTCTTGCTTCTTTCTGTATCTCTGTTGGTTCTTTCAGCACTTCCCTTGCCTCTCTCTGCACTTCTCTTGCCTGTTTCTGCACCTCATTTGCCTCTTTCTGCACTTCTTTTGCCTCTTTCTGATCCTCTCTTTGCCTCTTTCTGCACAACACTTGCCTCTTTCTGCACTTCTCTTGGTTTTTCTGCACCTCTCTTGTTTCTTTCTGCAACACTCTTGTCTCTTTGATCACAACTCTTGCTTCTTTCTGTATCTCTGTTGGTTCTTTCAGCACTTCCCTTGCCTCTTTCTGCACTTCTCTTGCCTGTTTCTGTACCTCTCTTGCCTGTTTCTGTACCTCTCTTGCCTCTTTCTGCACCTCACTTGCTTTTTTCTGCACCCCTCTTGCCTCGTTCTGCACCTCTCTTGCCTCTTTCTGCACCTCACTTGCCTCATTCTCCACTTCTCTTGCTTTTTTCTGCACCTCTCTTGTTTCTTTCTGCAACGCTCTTGTATCTTTGATCACTTTTCTTGCTTCTTTCTGCACCCTCTTCCCTCTTTATGCACCTCTCTTGCCTTTTTTCTGCAACTCTCTTGCCTCTTTCTGTAGTTTTCTTGCCTCCTTCTGCACCTCACTTGCCTTGTTCTCCACTTCTCTTGCTTTTTTCTGCTCCTCTCTTGTTTCTTTCTGCAACACTCTTGTCTCTTTCATAACTTCTCTTGCTTCTTTCTGAATCTCTGTTGGTTCTTTCAGCACTTCCCTTGCCTCTCTCTGCACTTCTCTTGCCTGTTTCTGCACCTCATTTGCCTCTTTCTGCACTTCTTTTTCCTCTTTCTGCACCTCTCTTGCCTCTTTCTGCACAACACTTGCCTCTTTCTGCACTTCTCTTGGTTTTTTCTGCACCTCTCTTGTTTCTTTCTGCAACACTCTTGTCTCTTTGATCACAACTCTTGCTTCTTTCTGTATCTCTGTTGGTTCTTTCAGCACTTCCCTTGCCTCTTTCTGCACTTCTCTTGCCTGTTTCTGTACCTCTCTTGCCTGTTTCTGTACCTCTCTTGCCTCTTTCTTCACCTCACTTGCTTCTTTCTGCACCCCTCTTGCCTCTTTCTGCACCCCTCTTCCATCTTACTGCACCACTCTTGCCTTTTTCTGCACCCCTGTTGTTCCCTCTTTCTGCACCTCTCTTGCCTGTTTCTGCACCTCTGTTACCTGTTTCTGCACATCACTTTCCTCTTTCTGCACTTCTCTTGCCTCTTTCTGCACCTCTCTTGCCTCTTTCTGCATCTTACTTGCCTTGTTCTCCACTTCGTTTGCTTTTTTCCGCACCTCTCTTGTTTCTTTCTGCAATGCTCTTGTCTCTTTGATCACTTTTCTTGCTTCTTTCTCTACCTCTGTTACTTCTTTCAGCACTTCTCTTGCCTCTTTCTGTACTTCTCTTAACTGTTTCTGCATCCCTGTTCCCTCTTTCTGCACCTCTCTTGCCTGTTTCTGCACATCTTGCCTCTTTCTGCACCTCTCTTGCATCTTTCTGACCGCTCTTGTCTCTTTCTGCACCTCTCTTGCTTTTTTCTGCACCCCTGTTCTTTCTTTCTGCACCTCTCTTGCCTCTCTCTGCACTTCTCTTGCCTGTTTCTGCACCTCTCTTGCCTCTTTTTGCACCTCTCTTGCCCCTTTCCGCACCTCTCTTGCTTCTTTCTGCACCCTTCTTGCCCCTTTCTGTACCCCTCTTGCCTCTTTCTGCACCTCTCTTGCCTTTTTTCTGCATCCCTGTTCCCTCTTTCTGCACCTCAATTGCCTCTTTCTGCACCACTCTTGCCTCTTTCTGCACCTCTCTTCCCTCTTTCTGCACCTCACTTGCCTCGTTCTCCACGTCTCTTACTTTTTTCTGCTCCTCTCTTGTTTCTTTCTGCAACACTCTTGTCTCTTTGATAACTTCTCTTGCTTCTTTCTGTATCTCTGTTGGTTCTTTCAGCACTTCCCTTGCCTCTCTCTGCACTTCTCTTGCCTGTTTCTACACCTCATTTGCCTCTTTCTGCACTTCTTTTGCCTCTTTCTGATCCTCTCTTGCCTCTTTCTGCACAACACTTGCCACTTTCTGCACTTCTCTTGGTTTTTTCTGCACCTCTCTTGTTTCTTTCTGCAACACTCTTGTCTCTTTGATCACAACTCTTGCTTCTTTCTGTATCTCTGTTGGTTCTTTCAGCACTTCCCTTGCCTCTTTCTGCACTTCTCTTGCCTGTTTCTGTACCTCTCTTGCCTGTTTCTGTACCTCTCTTGCCTCTTTCTGCACCTCACTTGCTTCTTTCTGCACCCCTCTTGCCTCGTTCTGCACCTCTCTTGCCTCTTTCTGCACTTCACTTGCCTCATTCTCCACTTCTCTTGCTTTTTTCTGCACCTCTCTTGTTTCTTTCTGCAACTCTCTTGTCTCTTTGATCACTTTTCTTGCTTCTTTCTGCACCCTCTTCCCTCTTTATGCACCTCTCTTGCCTTTTTTCTGCAACTCTCTTGCCTCTTTCTGTAGTTTTCTTGCCTCCTTCTGCACCTCACTTGCCTTGTTCTCCACTTCTCTTGCTTTTTTCTGCTCCTCTCTTGTTTCTTTCTGCAACACTCTTGTCTCTTTGATAACTTCTCTTGCTTCTTTCTGTATCCCTGTTGGTTCTTTCGGCACTTCCCTTGCATCTCTCTGCACTTCTCTTGCCTGTTTCTGCACCTCATTTGCCTCTTTCTGCACTTCTTTTGCCTCTTTTTGCACCTCTCTTGCCTCTTTCTGCACAACACTTGCCTCTTTCTGCACTTCTCTTGGTTTTTTCTGCACCTCTCTTGTTTCTTTCTGCAACACTCTTGTCTCTTTGATCACAACTCTTGCTTCTTTCTGTATCTCTGTTGGTTCTTTCAGCACTTCCCTTGCCTCTTTCTGCACTTCTCTTGCCTGTTTCTGTACCTCTCTTGCCTGTTTCTGTACCTCTCTTGCCTCTTTCTGCACCTCACTTGCTTCTTTCTGCACCCCTCTTGCCTCTTTCTGCACCCCTCTTCCATCTTACTACACCGCTCTTGCCTTTTTCTGCACCCTGTTCCCTCATTCTGCACATCACTAGCTTCTTTCTGCACCACTCTTGCCTCTTTCTGTACCGCTCTTGCCTCTTTCTGTACTCCTCTTGCCTCTTTCTGCACCTCTCTTGCCTCTTTCTGCATCTCACTTGCCTTGTTCTCCACTTCGTTTGCTTTTTCCGCACCTCTCTTGTTTCTTTCTGCAATGCTCTTGTCTCTTTGATCACTTTTCTTGCTTCTTTCTCTACCTCTGTTACTTCTTTCAGCACTTCTCTTGCCTCTTTCTGTACTTCTCTTAACTGTTTCTGCACCCCTGTTCCCTCTTTCTGCACCTCTCTTGCCTGTTTCTGCACTTCTCTTGCCTCTTTCTGCACCTCTCTTGCATCTTTCTGTACCGCTCTTGTCTCTTTCTGCACCTCTCTTGCTTTTTTCTGCACCCCTGTTCTTTCTTTCTGCACCTCTCTTGCCTCTTTCTGCACTTCTCTTGCCTGTTTCTGCACCTCTCTTGCCTCTTTTTGCACCTCTCTTGCCCCTTTCCGCACCTCTGTTGCTTCTTTCTGCACCCTTCTTGCCCCTTTCTGTACCGCTCTTGCCTCTTTCTGCACCTCTCTTTCCTCTTTCTGCACTTCTCTTGCCTATTTCTGCAACTCTCTTTACTCTTTCTGCAGTTCTCGTGCCTCCTTCTGTACATCTGTTGCTTCTTTCTGCACTTCTCTTGCCTTTTTCTGTACCCCTCTTACCTGTTTCTGCACCTCACTTGCCTCTTTCTGTACCCCTCTTTCTGCACCTCTCTTACCTATTTCTGCACATCACTTGCCTTTTTCTGCACTTCTCTTGCTTTTTTCTGTACCTCTCTTGTTTCTTTCTGCAATACGCTTGTCTCTTTGACCACTTCTCTTGCTTCTTTCTGTACCTCTGTTGCTTCTTTCAGCACTTCTCTTGCCTCTTTCTGTACTTCTCTTGCCTATTTCTCTACCTTTCATGCCTCTTTCTGCAACTATCTTTGCCTTTTTCTGCACACCTGTTCCATATTTCTGGACTTCTCTTGCCTGTTTCTGCACCTCTCTTATGTGTTTCTGCACCTTACTTGCCTCTTTCTGCACTTCTCTTGCCTCGTTCTCCATTTCTCTTGCTTTTTCTGCACCTCTCTTGTTTCTTTCTGCAACACTCTTGTCTCTTTGATCACTTTTCTTGCTTCTTTCTGTACCTCTGTTGCTTCTTTCAGCACTTCTCTTGCCTCTTTCTGCACGTCTCTTAACTGTTTCTGCACCCCTGTTCCCTCTTTCTGCACCTCTCTTGCCTGTTTCTGCACCTCTCTTGCCTCTTTCTGCACCTCTCTTGCCTCTTTCTGCACCTCTCTTGCCTCTTTCTGCACCTCACTTGCCTCGTTCTCCACTTCTCTTGCATTTTTCTGCTCCTCTCTTGTTTCTTTCTGCAACACTCTTGTCTCTTTGATTACTTTTCTTGCTTCGTTCTGTACCTCTGTTGCTTCTTTCAGCACTTCTCTTGCCTCTTTCTGCACTGCTCTTGCCTGTTTCTGCACCTCTCTTGCCTCTTTTTGCACCTCTCTTGCCTCTTTCCGCACCTCACTTGCTTCTTTTTGCAACCTTCTTGCCCCTTTATGTACCCCTATTGCCTCTTTCTGCAACTCTCTTGCCTTTTTTCTGCATCCATGTTCCCTCTTTCGGCACCTCTATTGCCTCTTTCTGCACCTCTCTTGCCTCTTTCTGCATCTCTCTTGCCTCTTTCTGCACTTCTCTTGCCTATTTCTGCAACTCTCTTTACTCTTTCTGCAGTTCTTGTGCCTCCTTCTGTACCTCTGTTGCTTATTTCTGCACTTCTCTTGCCTTTTTCTGTACCCCTCTTACCTGTTTCTACACCTCACTTGCCTCTTTCTTTACCCCTCTTGCCTCTTTCTGCACCACTCTTACCTCTTTCTGCACACCACTTGCCTTTTTCTGCACTTCTCTTGCTTTTTTCTGCACTTCTCTTGTTTCTTTCTGCAACACGTTTGTCTCTTTGATCACTTCTCTTGCTTCTTTATGTACCTCTGTTGCTTCTTTCAGCATCTCTTTTGCCTCTTTCTGTACTTCTCTTGCCTATTTCTGTACCTTTCATGCCTGTTTCTGCACCTCTCTTGCCTCTTTTTGTACCTCACTTGGTTCTTTCTGCACCTATCGTTGCCTTTTTCTGCACACCTGTTCCATATTTCTGGACCTCTCTTGCCTGTTTCTGCACCTCTCTTATGTGTTTCTGTACCTTACTTGCCTCTTTCTGCACTTCTCTTGCCTCGTTCTGCACCTCTCTTGCCTCTTTCTGCACCTCACTTGCCTCGTTCTCCACTTCTCTTGCTTTTTTCTGCACCTCTCTTGTTTCTTTCTGCAACACTCTTGTCTCTTTGATCACTTTTCTTGCTTCTTTCTGCACCCTCTTCCCTCTTTATGCACCTCTCTTGCCTTTTTCTGCAACTCTCTTGCCTCTTTCTGTAGTTTTCTTGCCTCCTTCTGCACCTCACTTGCCTTGTTCTCCACTTCTCTTGCTTTTGCTGCACCTCTCTTATTTCTTTCTGCAACACTCTTGTCTCTTTGATCATTTTTCTTGATTCTTTCTGTACCTCTGTTGCTTCTTTCAGCACTTCTCTTGCCTCTTTCTGCACTTCTCTTGCTTTTTTCTGCACCTCTCTTATTTCTTTCTGCAACACTCTTGTCTCTTTGATCACTTCTCTTGCTTCTTTTTGTATCTCTGTTGGATCTTTCAGCACTTCCCTTGCCTCTTTCTGCACTTATCTTGCCTGTTTCTGCACCTCTCTTGCCTGTTTCTGTACCTCTCTTGCCTCTTTCTGCACCTCATTTGCTTCTTTCTGCACCCCTCTTGCCTCTTTCTGCACCCTCTTCCATCTTTCTGCACCTCTCTTGCCTTTTTCTGCACCCCTGTTCCCTCTTTCTGCAACTCTCTTGCCTGTTTCTACACCTCACTTGCCTCTTTCTGCACTTCTCTTGCCTCTTTCTGCACCTCACTTGTCTCATTCTCTACTTCTTTTGCTTTTTTCTGCACCTCTCTTGTTTCTTTCTGCAATGCTCTTGTCTCTTTGATCACTTTTCTTGCTTCTTTCTCTACCTCTGTTGCTTCTTTCAGCACTTCTCTTGCCTCTGTCTGCACTTCTCCTAACTGTTTCTGCACCCCTGTTCCCTCTTTCTGCACCTCTCTTGCCTGTTTCTGCACCTCTCTTGCCTCTTTCTGCACCTCTCTTGCCGCTTTCCGCACCACATTTGCTTCTTTCTGCTCCCCTCTTGCCTCTTTCTGTACCCCTCTTGCCTCTTTCTGCACCTCTCTTACTTTTTTCTGCAACCCTGTTCTTTCTTTCTGCACCTCTCTTGCCTGTTTCTGCACCTCTCTTGCCTCTTTCTGCACCTCATTTTCCTCGTTCTCCACTTCTCTTGCTTTTTTCTGCTCCTCTCGTTTCTTTCTGCAACACTCTTGTCTCTTTGATCACTTTTCTTGCTTCTTTCTCTACCTATGTTACTTCTTTCAGCACTTCTCTTGCCTCTTTCTGTACTTCTCTTAACTGTTTCTGCACCCCTGTTCCCTCTTTCTGCACCTCTCTTGCCTGTTTCTGCACGTCTCTTGCCTCTTTTTGCACCTCTCTTGCCCCTTTCCGCACTTCACTTGCTTCTTTCTGCACCCTTCTTGCCCCTTTCTGTACCCCTCTTGCCTCTTTCTGCACCTCTCTTGCCTTTTTTCTGCATCCATGTTCCCTCTTTCTGCACCTCAATTGCCTCTTTCTGCACCTCTCTTGCCTCTTTCTGCACCTCTCTTTCCTCTTTCTGCACTTCTCTTGCCTCTTTCTGCACCTCTCTTGCCTCTTTCTGCAACTCTCTTTACTCTTTCTGCAGTTCTCGTGCCTCCTTCTGTACCTCTGTTGCTTCTTTCTGCACTTCTCTTGCCTTTTTCTGTACCCCTCTTACCTGATTCTGCTCCTCACTTGCCTCTTTCTGTACCCCTCTTTCTGCACCTCTCTTACCTATTTCTGCACATCACTTGCCTTTTTCTGCACTTCTCTTGCTTTTTTCTGTACCTCTCTTGTTTCTTTCTGCAATACGCTTGTCTCTTTGACCACTTCTCTTGCTTCTTTCTGTACCTCTGTTGCTTCTTTCAGCACTTCTCTTGCCTCTTTCTGTACTTCTCTTGCCTATTTCTCTACCCCTCATGCCTCTTTCTGCACCTATCTTTGCCTTTTTCTGCACACCTGTTCCATATTTCTGGACCTCTCTTGCCTGTTTCTGCACCTCTCTTATGTGTTTCTGCACCTTACTTGCCTCTTTCTGCACTTCTCTTGCCTCGTTCTCCATTTCTCTTGCTTTTTTCTGCACCTCTCTTGTTTCTTTCTGCAACACTCTTGTCTCTTTGATCACTTTTCTTGCTTCTTTCTGTACCTCTGTTGCTTCTTTCAGCACTTCTCTTGCCTCTTTCTGCACGTCTCTTAACTGTTTCTGCACCCCTGTTCCCTCTTTCTGCACCTCTCTTGCCTGTTTCTGTACCTCTCTTGCCTCTTTCTGCACCTCTCTTGCCTCTTTCTGCACCTCTCTTGCCTCTTTTCGCACCTCACTTGCTTCTTTCTGCTCCCCTCTTGCCTCTTTCTGCACCCCTCTTCCATCTTACTGCCCCTCTCTTGCCTTTTTCTGCACCCCTGTTCCCTCTTTCTGCACCTCTCTTGCCTGTTTCTGCACCTCTGTTACCTGTTTCTGCACATCACTTTCCTCTTTCTGCACTTCTCTTGCCTCTTTCTGCACCTCTCTTGCCTCTTTCTGCATCTCACTTGCCTTGTTCTCCAGTTTGTTTGCTTTTTTCCGCACCTCTCTTGTTTCTTTCTGCAATGCTCTTGTCTCTTTGATCACTTTTCTTGCTTCTTTCTCTACCTATGTTACTTCTTTCAGCACTTCTCTTGCCTCTTTCTGTACTTCTCTTAACTGTTTCTGCACCCCTGTTCCCTCTTTCTGCACCTCTCTTGCCTGTTTCTGCACGTCTCTTACCTCTTTCTGCACCTCTCTTGCATCTTTCTGTACCGCTCTTGTCTCTTTCTGCACCTCTCTTGCTTTTTTCTGCACCCCTGTTCTTTCTTTCTGCATCTCTCTTGCCTCTTTCTGCACTTCTCTTGCCTGTTTCTGCACCTCTCTTGCCTCTTTTTGCACCTCTCTTGCCCCTTTCCGCACTTCACTTGCTTCTTTCTGCACCCTTCTTGCCCCTTTCTGTACCCCTCTTGCCTCTTTCTGCACCTCTCTTGCCTTTTTTCTGCATCCATGTTCCCTCTTTCTGCACCTCAATTGCCTCTTTCTGCACCTCTCTTGCCTCTTTCTGCACCTCTCTTTCCTCTTTCTGCACTTCTCTTGCCTATTTCTGCAACTCTCTTTACTCTTTCTGCAGTTCTCGTGCCTCCTTCTGTACCTCTGTTGCTTCTTTCTGCACTTCTCTTGCCTTTTTCTGTACCCCTCTTACCTGATTCTGCTCCTCACTTGCCTCTTTCTGTACCCCTCTTTCTGCACCTCTCTTACCTATTTCTGCACATCACTTGCCTTTTTCTGCACTTCTCTTGCTTTTTTCTGTACCTCTCTTGTTTCTTTCTGCAATACGCTTGTCTCTTTGACCACTTCTCTTGCTTCTTTCTGTACCTCTGTTGCTTCTTTCAGCACTTCTCTTGCCTCTTTCTGTACTTCTCTTGCCTATTTCTCTACCCCTCATGCCTCTTTCTGCACCTATCTTTGCCTTTTTCTGCACACCTGTTCCATATTTCTGGACCTCTCTTGCCTGTTTCTGCACCTCTCTTATGTGTTTCTGCACCTTACTTGCCTCTTTCTGCACCTCATTTGCCTCGTTTTCCACTTCTCTTGCTTTTTTCTGCTCCTCTCGTTTCTTTCTGCAACACTCTTGTCTCTTTGATCACTTTTCTTGCTTCGTTCTCTACCTCTGTTGCTTCATTCAGCACTTCTCTTGCTTCTTTCTGCACTTCTCTTAACTGTTTCTGCACCCCTGCTCCCTCTTTCTGCACCTCTCTTGCCTGTTTCTGTACCCCTCTTGCATCTTTCTGCACCTCTCTTGCTTTCTTTCTGCACCTCTCTTGCCTGTTTCTGCACCTCTCTTCCCTCTTTCTGCACCTCACTTGCCTCGTTCTCCACATCTCTTGCTTTTTTCTGCTCCTCTCTTGTTTCTTTCTGCAACACTCTTGTCTCTTTGATAACTTCTCTTGCTTCTTTCTGTATCTCTGTTGGTTCTTTCAGCACTTCCCTTTGCCTCTCTCTGCACTTCTCTTGCCTGTTTCTGCACCTCATTTGCCTCTTTCTGCACTTCTTTTGCCTCTTTCTGATCCTCTCTTGCCTCTTTCTGCACAACACTTGCCTCTTTCTGCACTTCTCTTGGTTTTTTCTGCACCTCTCTTGTTTCTTTCTGCAACACTCTTGTCTCTTTGATCACAACTCTTGCTTCTTTCTGTATCTCTGTTGGTTCTTTCAGCACTTCCCTTGCCTCTTTCTGCACTTCTCTTGCCTGTTTCTGTACCTCTCTTGCCTGTTTCTCTACCCCTCATGCCTCTTTCTGCACCTATCTTTGCCTTTTTCTGCACACCTGTTCCATATTTCTGGACCTCTCTTGCCTGTTTCTGCACCTCTCTTATGTGTTTCTGCACCTTACTTGCCTCTTTCTGCACTTCTCTTGCCTCGTTCTCCATTTCTCTTGCTTTTTCTGCACCTCTCTTGTTTCTTTCTGCAACACTCTTGTCTCTTTGATCACTTTTCTTGCTTCTTTCTGTACCTCTGTTGCTTCTTTCAGCACTTCTCTTGCCTCTTTCTGCACGTCTCTTAACTGTTTCTGCACCCCTGTTCCCTCTTTCTGCACCTCTCTTGCCTGTTTCTGTACCTCTCTTGCCTCTTTCTGCACCTCTCTTGCCTCTTTCTGCACCTCTCTTGCCTCTTTTCGCACCTCACTTGCTTCTTTCTGCTCCCCTCTTGCCTCTTTCTGCACCTCTCTTATTTCTTTCTGCAACACTCTTGTCTCTTTGATCACTTCTCTTGCTTCTTTTTGTATCTCTGTTGGTTCTTTCAGCACTTCCCTTGCCTCTTTCTGCACTTATCTTGCCTGTTTCTGCACCTCTCTTGCCTGTTTCTGTACTTCTCTTGCCTCTTTCTGCACCTCATTTGCTTCTTTCTGCACCCCTCTTGCCTCTTTCTGCACCCCTCTTCCGTCTTTCTGCACCTCTCTTGCCTTTTTCTGCACCCCTGTTCCCTCTTTCTGCAACTCTCTTGCCTGTTTCTGCACCTCACTTGCCTCTTTCTGCACTTCTCTTGCCTCTTTCTGCACCTCACTTGCCTCATTCTCTACTTCTTTTGCTTTTTTCTGCACCTCTCTTGTTTCTTTCTGCAATGCCCTTGTCTCTTTGATCACTTTTCTTGCTTCTTTCTCTACCTCTGTTGCTTCTTTCAGCACTTCTCTTGCCTCTGTCTGCACTTCTCTTAACTGTTTCTGCACCCCTGTTCCCTCTTTCTGCACCTCTCTTGCCTGTTTCTGCACCTCTCTTGCCTCTTTCTGCACCTCTCTTGCCGCTTTCCGCACCACATGTGCTTCTTTCTGCTCCCCTCTTGCCTCTTTCTGTACCCCTCTTGCCTCTTTCTGCACCTCTCTTACTTTTTTCTGCAACCCTGTTCTTTCTTTCTGCACCTCTCTTGCCTGTTTCTGCACCTCTCTTGCCTCTTTCTGCACCTCATTTTCCTCGTTCTCCACTTCTCTTGCTTTTTTCTGCTCCTCTCGTTTCTTTCTGCAACACTCTTGCCTCTTTGATCACTTTTCTTGCTTCTTTTTGTACCTCTGTTGCTTCTTTCAGCACCTCTCTTGCCTCTTTCTGCACTTCTCTTGCCTGTTTCTGCACCTCTCTTGCCTCTTTTTGCACCTCTCTTGACTCTTTTTGCACCTCTCTTGCCTCTTTCCGCACCTCACTTGATTATTTCTGCACCCTTCTTGCCCCTTTCTGTACCCCTCTTGGCTCTTTCTGCACCTCTCTTGCCTTTTTTCTGCATCCCTGTTCCCTCTTTCGGCACCTCTATTGCCTCTTTCTGCACCTCTCTTGCCTCTTTCTGCACCTCTCTTGCCTGTTTCTGCAACTTTCTTTACTCTTTCTGCAGTTCTCACGCCTCCTTCTGTACCTCTGTTGCTTCTTTCTGCACTTCTATTGCCTTTTTCTGTACCCCTCTTACCTGTTTCTGCACCTCACTTGCCTCTTTCTGCTCCCCTCTTGCCTCTTTCTGTACCCCTCTTGCCTTTTTCTGCACCTCTCTTGCTTTTTTCTGCACCCCTGTTCTTTCTTTCTGTATCTCTGTTGGTTCTTTCGGCACTTCTATTGCCTGTTTCTGTACCTCTCTTGCCTGTTTCTGTACCCCTCTTGCCTCTTTCTGCACCCCTCTTGCCTCTTTCTGCACCCCTCTTCCATCTTTCTGCACCTCTCTTGCCTTTTTCTGCACCCCTGTTCCCTCTTTCTGCACCTCTCTTGCCTGTTTCTGCACTTCACTTGCCTCTTTCTGCACTTCTCTTGCCTCTTTCTGCACCTCACTTGCCTCGTTCTCCACTAAATTTGCTTTTTTCTGCACCTCTCTTGTTTCTTTCTGCAATGCTTTTGTCTCTTTGATCACTTTTCTTGCTTCTTTCCCTACCTCTGTTGCTTCTTTCAGCACTTCTCTTGCCTCTTTCTGCACTTCTCTTAACTGTTTCTGCACCCCTGTTCCCTCTTTCTGCACCTCTCTTGCCTGTTTCTGCACCTCTCTTGCCTCTTTCTGCACCTCTCTTGCCGCACCTCATTTGCTTCTTTCTGCTCCCCTCTTGCCTCTTTCTGTACCCCTCTTGCCTCTTTCTGCACCTCTCTTGCTTTTTCTGCACCCTTGTTCTTTATTTCTGCACCTCTCTTGCCTGTTTCTGCACCTCTCTTGCCTCTTTCTGCACCTCATTTTCCTCGTTTTCCACTTCTCTTGCTTTTTTCTGCTCCTCTCGTTTCTTTCTGCAACACTCTTGTCTCTTTGATCACTTTTCTTGCTTCGTTCTCTACCTCTGTTGCTTCATTCAGCACTTCTCTTGCTTCTTTCTACACTTCTCTTAACTGTTTCTGCACCCCTGCTCCCTCTTTCTGCACCTCTCTTGCCTGTTTCTGTACCCCTCTTGCATCTTTCTGCACCTCTCTTGCTTTTTTCTGCACCCCTGTTCTTTCTTTCTGCACCTCTCTTGCCTGTTTCTGCACCTCTCTTCCCTCTTTCTGCACCTCACTTGCCTCGTTCTCCACGTCTCTTGCTTTTTTCTGCTCCTCTCTTGTTTCTTTCTGCAACACTCTTGTCTCTTTGATAACTTCTCTTGCTTCTTTCTGTATCTCTGTTGGTTCTTTCAGCACTTCCCTTGCCTCTTTCTGTACTTCTCTTGCCTGTTTCTGCACCTCATTTGCCTCTTTCTGCACTTCTTTTGCCTCTTTCTGCACCTCTCTTTCCTCTTTCTGCACAACACTTGCCTCTTTCTGCACTTCTCTTGGTTTTTTTCCTGCACCTCTGTTGTTTCTTTCTGCAACACTCTTGTCTCTTTGATCACAACACTTGCTTCTTTCTGTATCTCTGTTGGTTCTTTCAGCACTTCCCTTGCCTCTTTCTGCACTTCTCTTGCCTGTTTCTGTACCTCTCTTGCCTGTTTCTGTACCTCTCTTGCCTCTTTCTGCACCTCACTTGCTTCTTTCTGCACCCCTCTTGCCTCTTTCTGCACCCCTCTTCCATCTTACTGCCCCTCTCTTGCCTTTTTCTGCACCCCTGTTCCCTCTTTCTGCACCTCTCTTGCCTGTTTCTGCACCTCTGTTACCTGTTTCTGCACATCACTTTCCTCTTTCTGCACTTCTCTTGCCTCTTTCTGCACCTCTCTTGCCTCTTTCTGCATCTCACTTGCCTTGTTCTCCAGTTCGTTTGCTTTTTTCCGCACCTCTCTTGTTTCTTTCTGCAATGCTCTTGTCTCTTTGATCACTTTTCTTGCTTCTTTCTCTACCTATGTTACTTCTTTCAGCACTTCTCTTGCCTCTTTCTGTACTTCTCTTAACTGTTTCTGCACCCCTGTTCCCTCTTTCTGCACCTCTCTTGCCTGTTTCTGCACGTCTCTTACCTCTTTCTGCACCTCTCTTGCATCTTTCTGTACCGCTCTTGTCTCTTTCTGCACCTCTCTTGCTTTTTCTGCACCCTGTTCTTTCTTTCTGCATCTCTCTTGCCTCTTTCTGCACTTCTCTTGCCTGTTTCTGCACCTCTCTTGCCTCTTTTTGCACCTCTCTTGCCCCTTTCCGCACTTCACTTGCTTCTTTCTGCACCCTTCTTGCCCCTTTCTGTACCCCTCTTGCCTCTTTCTGCACCTCTCTTGCCTTTTTTCTGCATCCATGTTCCCTCTTTCTGCACCTCTATTGACTCTTTCTGCACCTCTCTTGCCTCTTTCTGCACCTCTCTTTCCTCTTTCTGCACTTCTCTTGCCTATTTCTGCAACTCTCTTTACTCTTTCTGCAGTTCTCGTGCCTCCTTCTGTACCTCTGTTGCTTCTTTCTGCACTTCTCTTGCCTTTTTCTGTACCCCTCTTACCTGATTCTGCTCCTCACTTGCCTCTTTCTGTACCCCTCTTTCTGCACCTCTCTTACCTATTTCTGCACATCACTTGCCTTTTTCTGCACTTCTCTTGCTTTTTTCTGTACCTCTCTTGTTTCTTTCTGCAATACGCTTGTCTCTTTGACCACTTCTCTTGCTTCTTTCTGTACCTCTGTTGCTTCTTTCAGCACTTCTCTTGCCTCTTTCTGTACTTCTCTTGCCTATTTCTCTACCCCTCATGCCTCTTTCTGCACCTATCTTTGCCTTTTTCTGCACACCTGTTCCATATTTCTGGACCTCTCTTGCCTGTTTCTGCACCTCTCTTATGTGTTTCTGCACCTTACTTGCCTCTTTCTGCACTTCTCTTGCCTCGTTCTCCATTTCTCTTGCTTTTTCTGCACCTCTCTTGTTTCTTTCTGCAACACTCTTGTCTCTTTGATCACTTTTCTTGCTTCTTTCTGTACCTCTGTTGCTTCTTTCAGCACTTCTCTTGCCTCTTTCTGCACGTCTCTTAACTGTTTCTGCACCCCTGTTCCCTCTTTCTGCACCTCTCTTGCCTGTTTCTGTACCTCTCTTGCCTCTTTCTGCACCTCTCTTGCCTCTTTCTGCACCTCTCTTGCCTCTTTTCGCACCTCACTTTCTTCTTTCTGCTCCCCTCTTGCCTCTTTGTGTATCCCTCTTGCCTCTTTCTGCACCTCTCTTGCCTCTTTCTGCACCTCTCTTGCCTCTTTCTGCACCTCACTTGCCTCGTTCTCCACTTCTCTTGCATTTTTTTGCTCCTCTCTTGTTTCTTTCTGCAACACTCTTGTCTCTTTGATCACTTTTCTTGCTTCGTTCTGTACCTCTGTTGCTTCTTTCAGCACTTCTCTTGCCTCTTTCTGCACTGCTCTTGCCTGTTTCTGCACCTCTCTTGCCTCTTTTGCACCTCTCTTGCCTCTTTCCGCACCTCACTTGCTTCTTTTTGCAACCTTCTTGCCCCTTTATGTACCCCTATTGCCTCTTTCTGCAACTCTCTTGCCTTTTTTCTGCATCCCTGTTCCCTCTTTCGGCACCTCTATTGCCTCTTTCTGCACCTCTCTTGCCTCTTTCTGCATCTCTCTTGCCTCTTTCTGCACTTCTCTTGCCTATTTCTGCAACTCTCTTTACTCTTTCTGCAGTTCTTGTGCCTCCTTCTGTACCTCTGTTGCTTATTTCTGCACTTCTCTTGCCTTTTTCTGTACCCCTCTCACCTGTTTCTACACCTCACTTGCCTCTTTCTTTACCCCTCTTGCCTCTTTCTGCACACCACTTGCCTTTTTCTGCACTTCTCTTGCTTTTTTCTGCACTTCTCTTGTTTCTTCTGCAACACGTTTGTCTCTTTGATCACTTCTCTTGCTTCTTTATGTACCTCTGTTGCTTCTTTCAGCATCTCTTTTGCCTCTTTCTGTACTTCTCTTGCCTATTTCTGTACCTTTCATGCCTGTTTCTGCACCTCTCTTGCCTCTTTTTGTACCTCACTTGGTTCTTTCTGCACCTATCGCTGCCTTTTTCTGCACACCTGTTCCATATTTCTGGACCTCTCTTGCCTGTTTCTGCACCTCTCTTATGTGTTTCTGTACCTTACTTGCCTCTTTCTGCACTTCTCTTGCCTCGTTCTGCACCTCTCTTGCCTCTTTCTGCACCTCACTTGCCTCGTTCTCCACTTCTCTTGCTTTTTTCTGCACCTCTCTTGTTTCTTTCTGCAACACTCTTGTCTCTTTGATCACTTTTCTTGCTTCTTTCTGCACCCTCTTCCCTCTTTATGCACCTCTCTTGCCTTTTTCTGCAACTCTCTTGCCTCTTTCTGTAGTTTTCTTGCCTCCTTCTGCACCTCACTTGCCTTGTTCTCCACTTCTCTTGCTTTTTTCTGCACCTCTCTTATTTCTTTCTGCAACACTCTTGTCTCTTTGATCATTTTTCTTGATTCTTTCTGTACCTCTGTTGCTTCTTTCAGCACTTCTCTTGCCTCTTTCTGCACTTCTCTTGCTTTTTCTGCACCTCTCTTATTTCTTTCTGCAACACTCTTGTCTCTTTGATCACTTCTCTTGCTTCTTTTTGTATCTCTGTTGGATCTTTCAGCACTTCCCTTGCCTCTTTCTGCACTTATCTTGCCTGTTTCTGCACCTCTCTTGCCTGTTTCTGTACCTCTCTTGCCTCTTTCTGCACCTCATTTGCTTCTTTCTGCACCCCTCTTGCCTCTTTCTGCACCCCTCTTCCATCTTTCTGCACCTCTCTTGCCTTTTTCTGCACCCCTGTTCCCTCTTTCTGCAACTCTCTTGCCTGTTTCTACACCTCACTTGCCTCTTTCTGCACTTCTCTTGCCTCTTTCTGCACCTCACTTGTCTCATTCTCTACTTCTTTTGCTTTTTCTGCACCTCTCTTGTTTCTTTCTGCAATGCTCTTGTCTCTTTGATCACTTTTCTTGCTTCTTTCTCTACCTCTGTTGCTTCTTTCAGCACTTCTCTTGCCTCTGTCTGCACTTCTCCTAACTGTTTCTGCACCCCTGTTCCCTCTTTCTGCACCTCTCTTGCCTGTTTCTGCACCTCTCTTGCCTCTTTCTGCACCTCTCTTGCCGCTTTCCGCACCACATTTGCTTCTTTCTGCTCCCCTCTTGCCTCTTTCTGTACCCCTCTTGCCTCTTTCTGCACCTCTCTTACTTTTTTCTGCAACCCTGTTCTTTCTTTCTGCACCTCTCTTGCTTGTTTCTGCACCTCTCTTGCCTCTTTCTGCACCTCATTTTCCTCGTTCTCCACTTCTCTTGCTTTTTTCTGCTCCTCTCGTTTCTTTCTGCAACACTCTTGTCTCTTTGATCACTTTTCTTGCTTCTTTCTGTACCTCTGTTGCTTCTTTCAGCACTGCTCTTGCTTCTTTCTGCACTTCTCTTGCCTGTTTCTGCACCTCTCTTGCCTCTTTTTGCACCTCTCTTGCCCCTTTCCGCACTTCACTTGCTTCTTTCTGCACCCTTCTTGCCCCTTTCTGTACCCCTCTTGCCTCTTTCTGCACCTCTCTTGCCTTTTTTCTGCATCCATGTTCCCTCTTTCTGCACCTCAATTGCCTCTTTCTGCACCTCTCTTGCCTCTTTCTGCACCTCTCTTTCCTCTTTCTGCACTTCTCTTGCCTATTTCTGCAACTCTCTTTACTCTTTCTGCAGTTCTCGTGCCTCCTTCTGTACCTCTGTTGCTTCTTTCTGCACTTCTCTTGCCTTTTTCTGTACCCCTCTTACCTGATTCTGCTCCTCACTTGCCTCTTTCTGTACCCCTCTTTCTGCACCTCTCTTACCTATTTCTGCACATCACTTGCCTTTTTCTGCACTTCTCTTGCTTTTTCTGTACCTCTCTTGTTTCTTTCTGCAATACGCTTGTCTCTTTGACCACTTCTCTTGCTTCTTTCTGTACCTCTGTTGCTTCTTTCAGCACTTCTCTTGCCTCTTTCTGTACTTCTCTTGCCTATTTCTCTACCCCTCATGCCTCTTTCTGCACCTATCTTTGCCTTTTTCTGCACACCTGTTCCATATTTCTGGACCTCTCTTGCCTGTTTCTGCACCTCTCTTATGTGTTTCTGCACCTTACTTGCCTCTTTCTGCACTTCTCTTGCCTCGTTCTCCATTTCTCTTGCTTTTTCTGCACCTCTCTTGTTTCTTTCTGCAACACTCTTGTCTCTTTGATCACTTTTCTTGCTTCTTTCTGTACCTCTGTTGCTTCTTTCAGCACTTCTCTTGCCTCTTTCTGCACGTCTCTTAACTGTTTCTGCACCCCTGTTCCCTCTTTCTGCACCTCTCTTGCCTGTTTCTGCACCTCTCTTGCCTCTTTCTGCACCTCTCTTGCCTCTTTCTGCACCTCTCTTGCCTCTTTTCGCACCTCACTTGCTTCTTTCTGCTCCCATCTTGCCTCTTTGTGTATCCCTCTTGCCTCTTTCTGCACCTCTCTTGCCTCTTTCTGCACCTCTCTTGCCTCTTTCTGCACCTCACTTGCCTCGTTCTCCACTTCTCTTGCATTTTTCTGCTCCTCTCTTGTTTCTTTCTGCAACACTCTTGTCTCTTTGATCACTTTTCTTGCTTCGTTCTGTACCTCTGTTGCTTCTTTCAGCACTTCTCTTGCCTCTTTCTGCACTGCTCTTGCCTGTTTCTGCACCTCTCTTGCCTCTTTTGCACCTCTCTTGCCTCTTTCCGCACCTCACTTGCTTCTTTTTGCAACCTTCTTGCCCCTTTATGTACCCCTATTGCCTCTTTCTGCAACTCTCTTGCCTTTTTCTGCATCCCTGTTCCCTCTTTCGGCACCTCTATTGCCTCTTTCTGCACCTCTCTTGCCTCTTTCTGCATCTCTCTTGCCTCTTTCTGCACTTCTCTTGCCTATTTCTGCAACTCTCTTTACTCTTTCTGCAGTTCTTGTGCCTCCTTCTGTACCTCTGTTGCTTATTTCTGCACTTCTCTTGCCTTTTTCTGTACCCCTCTTACCTGTTTCTACACCTCACTTGCCTCTTTCTTTACCCCTCTTGCCTCTTTCTGCACCTCTCTTACCTCTTTCTGCACACAACTTGCCTTTTTCTGCACTTCTCTTGCTTTTTCTGCACCTCTCTTGTTTCTTTCTGCAACACGTTTGTCTCTTTGATCACTTCTCTTGCTTCTTTATGTACCTCTGTTGCTTCTTTCAGCACCTCTTTTGCCTCTTTCTGTACTTCTCTTGCCTATTTCTGTACCTTTCAAGCCTGTTTCTGCACCTCTCTTGCCTCTTTTTGTACCTCACTTGGTTCTTTCTGCACCTATCGTTGCCTTTTTCTGCACACCTGTTCCATATTTCTGGACCTCTCTTGCCTGTTTCTGCACCTCTCTTATGTGTTTCTGCACCTTACTTGCCTCTTTCTGCACTTCTCTTGCCTCGTTCTGCACCTCTCTTGCCTCTTTCTGCACCTCACTTGCCTCGTTCTCCACTTCTCTTGCTATTTTCTGCACCTCTCTTGTTTCTTTCTGCAACACTCTTGTCTCTTTGATCACTTTTCTTGCTTCTTTCTGCACCCTCTTCCCTCTTTATGCACCTCTCTTGCCTTTTTCTGCAACTCTCTTGCCTCTTTCTGTAGTTGTCTTGCCTCCTTCTGCACCTCACTTGCCTTGTTCTCCACATCTCTTGCTTTTTTCTGCACCTCTCTTATTTCTTTCTGCAACACTCTTGTCTCTTTGATCATTTTTCTTGATTCTTTCTGTACCTCTGTTGCTTCTTTCAGCACTTCTCTTGCCTCTTTCTGAACTTTTCTTGCCTGTTTCTGCACCTCTCTTGCCTCTTTCTGCACCTCTATTTCCTCTTTCTGCACATCACTAGCTTCTTTCTGCACCACTCTTTCCTCTTTCTGTACCGCTCTTGCCTCTTTCTGCACCTCTCTTGCCTTTTTCTGCACCCCTGTTCCCTCTTTCTGCACCTCTCTTGCCTGTTTCTGTACCTCTCTTGCCTCTTTCTGCACCACTCTTGCCTGTTTCTGCAACTCTCTTGCCTCGTTCTACAGTTCTCTTGCCTCCTTCTGCACCTCTGTTCATTCTTTCTGCACTTCTCTTGCCTCTTTCTGCACCTCACTTGCCTCTTTCTGCACTTCCCTTACTTTTTTCTGCACGTCTTTTGTTTCTTTTGGCAACTCTCTTGTCTCTTTCATCACTTCTCTTGCTTCTATCTGCACCTCTATTGCTTCTTTCTTCCCCCTCTTGCTTCTTTCTGCACCCCTCTTCCCTATTTCTGCACCTCTCTTCCCTCTTTCTGCACCTCTTGTGCCTCTTTCTGTACCCCTGTTCCCTCTTTCTGCACCTCTCTTGCCTGTTTCTGCAACTCTCTTGCCTCTTTCTGCCGTTCTCTTGCCTCCTTCTGCACCTCTGTTGCTTCTTTCTGCACTACTCTTGCTTCTTTCTGTACCCCTCTTCCTTTTTCTGCACTTCACTTGCCTCTTTCTGCACCTCTCTTTCCTCTTTCTGCACTTCTCTTGCCTATTTCTGCACCTCTCTTGACTCTTTCAGCACCTCACTTGCTTCTTTCTGCACCTCTCTTGCTTCTTTCTGCACCCCTCTTGCCTCTTTCTGCACCACTCTTCTATCTTTCTGCACCTCTCTTGCCACTTTCTGCACCTCTCCTGCCTCTTTCTTTGGTACTCTTGCCTTTTTCTGCACCGCTGTTGGTTCTTTCTGCACTTCTCTTGCGTCTTTCTGTACCCCAGTGTGAGAAGTTGGCCTGGCATATGCTGTCCACTAATTATAGTGGGCACCTTGCACCAGTCCAAACAACCCCTTATTGGAGATAGGTTAAAGACAACCTTTATTGAAAGCTATCCTAGTGGTAGCTATGGAGAGCAGCCTTCAGGCTAAGTCTTGAAGGAATGTAAAGCAGCTTGTTTTACCAGTCTATAATCTCTTGAGTGACCAAATGAAAGAGGACCACACCAGGTATATATTCAAAATATATGTATTTATTACTAAACACACCCCTCTAGTCTCTTTATGAGGCTAGAGTTCGAAGTACATACGTTACGAGTTAGTTATCTACAGTAATAGCACAAATACACGTTTGAGCCCCAGGGCGTACCAAACCATATACCAATAAAGTGGTATAAGAACCACGACTGAGCTAGACACAAGGCCTAGAGCCTGTAGAAGTGCTTGGACCACAAGGAACCACCCAAGGCAGTGACACAGGGGACCCACGGGGGACGCGTGCAGTGTATGAACACAACCGCGAACCACCGTTAACTTCTATGGGGAAAGTCGCGATTAGAATTTAAAAGAAAGGGACACTTAGAGGAGGACTTGGAGCAAACCCTTTGAGAACTAGGCTGTTCTAGTGTCTATACCCACGGAAGCACCGGAGTACTCGAGTTACCTCACCCAGGGAGCCGGGTGCATAGGTGTCTTTCGGGGTCGGGTTTCATCGTCGCTTTCTATGGCGATCTGCTGCAAAGTGCTGCTGGCGACCAAGTCGAAAGTGTTCGGGTGGATCCAAAGGTGGATCGAAGATCTGAAGAACCTGAAAGCAGAGGGGACAGAGTCTGGGTCACTAGCCAGTGACCAGGAAGGCGATGAGCAGATGCCCACCGATGTCGAGTGCTTCAGGTAGGTTGACGGTCGTCTTGACTCTTCAGCCACGAGGTCCAGGAGCCGACGACGACAACCAGGAGCTGGATTCGAGCTGTCCCACGAGGTTTGTCGATTGCAGGGGTGTCGGCAACCGGATTGGACCCAACAAGCCTTGGCAACGGCAAGTCTCGTGGAAATCGAAGAAGGACGATGTTGCAGACCAACAAGGTCTGGGGGACTCACCCAGCGAGGATAAGTCAGGGCACACCTGGAGCAACCAGGAAGCCCAAGCAGAAAAAGATTGGCCTTCGGGAGGGCCTACTAGCCAACAGACTAGCAACCGCAAAGGAGCCTCAAGACGGTGCACGTGGAGCTGGCTCACAGAACACTCGTGGAGTGGAGGCCAGTGATCTTCGGTGCAGTTGGTGCTGGAGGCTGGGGCTACTCGGAGCCCAAAGCACGACTTCGTGGGAGACCCAGAAGAGGATGCACTTGCAAATGCGTTTGGTGTCCAGGGGTCATGGTTCCACGTTACCCACGACAGCTACGGGCCTCAGCTTTGCTGGGGACTCAGGGCAGCCTCGGTGAAGTCTGGAAATCTACCTCTGGTGATGCAAAGACTTTGGCGTCCGACGGGAGCTTCAGGGATGCAGACCGGACAATTGCTTCTTTGGTGCCTGCCAAGCAGGGGAGTCACTCCTTGACCCCAAGGGAGATTCTTCAGTCCTCTAATCTTAAAGTAGAGCGTCGAAGGTCCAGGATTCTGTATCAGAGTTTCGTCCAGGTAAATCTAAAGTCCTAAGGACTGGGTTCCCTACTTATACTAAGGTAGGGGTTGGACATACTCTGTGACCCCACCTATGGGAGGGTCAGGGCAAGGGGTGGTTACACCCCTTTCCCTTTGTCCAGTTTCGCGCCAGAGCAGGGGCTGGAAGCCCCTGAGCCGGTTTGAACTGGGGTATGCACAGGGACACCAAGTGTGCCCCCAGTGCAGGACTTCAAAGCACCAGAGAGTGCTCCCGCCCAGCCCCAATACACACTATCCTGTCTGGGGAGGTGGTCACACCTCCCTGGGACAGGAAACCTATTGTCCAGGCCTCCCCTGCCGGAGTTTCGGTCAGCAGCAGGAGGCCAGACTCGTGTCTGTGGCAGCGGCACCCTTTTTGTGATGCCAGGGCTTGGAAAGTCAGTACCGGGCATACCGGTGTGTACATGTCTTTCCCTCTAGAAGGGTGGAATGCTACCCCCGCCGCCAGAACTGGTGGGGGGTAGTATTCCAAGATGTTTGACTCCAAACACGACATGTTTCCGTGCAGCCATCCCAAAGTTAGCATTTAACGCGAGGTTATAATGCGCTTAAGAGTATATGGTCAGGCTGCACTACAAACAGCATCAGAGAAGGGTCTCCGAACGCTGCAGAGGGGCCCTGCTCATGCAGGGGCACCCTCTCACATAGGAACCACGCACTCTGCCTTCAGGATTGATAAGGCCTGCCATAGGAGTGACTTATAGGTTTATATGTGTGTATGTATATAGTGATATAGGTAGCCTATATCACAGTAACGAGTGCATGCACCACCTTACCCAGGCTGCAGTAGCAGACCTGTGGTGTCAGTTTGGATGGCCTTCCAGGGGTGGCACAATACATGCTGCAGCCCCTGGTAGGCCTCTGAGGTACCTATGCCCTGGGTACATAGTATACCATATACTAGGGACTTACAAGGGCACTCCAGATTCCAATCAGAGATGTGCCTAAGGCACATGGAAACCATTTTAGAGAGGAAGCTGCTAGGCTGGGGTTCTGATTAGCAGGGCCCCCAGCCAGACTAAGGTCGAAAAACAGTGAAGCATCAGCAAAAAGTGGGGGTACCCATGTGAAGCAGATCCTACTCTCCTACACCCAGTTCCCTCTTTCTGCACCTCTCTTGCCTGTTTCTGCACCTCTCTTGCCTCTTTCTGTACTTCTCCTGCCTCGTTCTGCACATCTGTTGCTTCTTTCTGCCCTTCTCTTGCTTCTTTCTGCAGTTTTCTCTAGCCTCTTTCTGCATTTCTGTTCCTTCTTTCTGCACTTTTCTTATCTCTTTCTGCACCTCTGTTGCTTCTTTCAGCACTTCTCTTGCCTCTTTATGCACCCCTCTTGCCTCTTTCTGCACCTCTGTTGGTTCTGTCTGTACTTATCTTGCTTCTTTCTGCGCCTCTCTTGCTTTTTTTCTGCACCCCTCTTCAATCTTTCTGCACCTCTCTTGCCTGTTTCTGCAATTTCTTGCCTCTTTCTGTAGTTCTCTTGCCTCCTTCTGCACCTCGTTTGCCTTGTTCTCCACTTCTCTTGCTTTTTTCTGCACCTCTCTTGTTTCTTTCTGCAACACTCTTGTCTCTTTAATCACTTTTCTTAATTCTCTCTGTACCTCTTGTAGGAGAGTAGGATCTGCTTCACATGGGTACCCCCACTTTTTGCTGATGCTTCACTGTTTTTCAACCTTAGTCTGGCTGGGGCCCTGCTAATCAGAACCCCAGCCTAGCTGCTTCCTCTTTAAAATGGTTTCCATGTGCCTTAGGCACATCTCTGATTGGAATCTGGAGTGCCCTTATAAGTCCCTAGTATATGGTATACTATGTACCCAGGTCATAGGTACCTCAGAGGCCTACCAGGGGCTGCAGCATGTATTGTGCCACCCCTGGAAGGACATCCAAACTGACACCACAGGTCTGCTACTGCAGCCTGGGTAAGGTGGTGCATGCACCCCTTACTGTGATATAGGCTACCTATATCACTATATACATCATACACATATAAACCTATAAGTCACTCCTATGGCAGGCCTTATCAATCCTGAAGGCAGAGTGCGTGGTTCCTATGTGAGAGGGTGCCCCTGCATGAGCAGGGCCCCTCTGCAGCGTTCGGAGACCCTTCTCTGATGCTGTTTGTAGTGCAGCCTGACCATATACTCTTAAGCGCATTATAACCTCGCGTTAAATGCTAACTTTGGGATGGCTGCACGGAAAAATGTCGTGTTTGGTGTCAAACATCTTGGAATACTACCCCCCCGCCAGTTATGGCGGCGGAGGTAGCATTCCACCTTTCTAGAGGGAAAGACATGTACACACCGGTATACCCGGTACTGACTTTCCAGAGCCCTGGCATCACAAAATGGATGCCGCTGCCACAGACACGAGTCTGGCCTCCTGCTGCTGACCGAAACTCCGGCAGGGGAGGCCTGGACAATAGGTTTCCTGTCCCAGGGAGGTGTGACCACCTCCACAGACAGGATAGTGTGTATTGGGGCTGGGCGGGAGCACTCTCGGGTGCCTTGAAGTCCTGCACTAGGGGCACACTTGGTGTCCCTGTGCATACCCCATTTCAAACCGGCTCAGGGGCTTCCAGCCCCTGCTCTGGCGCGAAACTGGACAAAGGGAAAGGGGTGTAACCACCCCTCTGCCCTGGCCCTCCCATAGGTGGGGCCACAGAGTATGTCCAACCCCCTACCTTAGTATAAGTAGGGGAACCCAGTCCTTAGGACTTTAGATTTACCTGGACGAAACTCTGATACAGAATCCTGGACCTTCGACGCTCTACTTCAAGATTAGAGGACTGAAGAATCTCCCTTGGGGTCAAGGAGTGACTCCCTGCTTGGCAGGCACCAAAGAAGCAATTGTCCGGTCTGCATCGCTGAAGCTCCTGTCGGACGCCGAAGACTTTGCATCACCAGAGGTAGATTTCCAGACTTCTCCGAGGCTGCCCTGAGTTCCCAGCAAAGCTGAGGCCTGTAGCTGTCGTGGGTAATGTGGAACCATGACCCCTGGACACCAATCGCATTTGCAAGTGCATCCTCTTGTGGGTATTCCACGAAGTCGTGCTTTGGGCTCCGAGTAGCCCCAGCCTCCAGCACCAACTGCACCGAAGATCACTGGCCTCCACTCCACGAGTGTCCTGTGAGCCAGCTCCACGTGCACCGTCTCGAGGCTCCTTCACGGTCGCTAGTCCATTGGTTAGTAGGCCCTCCCGAAGGCCAATCTTTTTCTGCTTGGGCTCCCTGGTTGCTCCAGGTGTGCCCTGACTTATCCTTGCTGGGTGAGACCTCCAGACCTTGCTGGTCTGCAACATCATCCTTCTTCCATTTCCACAAGACTTGCCATTGCCAAGGCTTGTTGGGTCCAATCCGGTCGCCGACACCCCTGCAATCGACAGACGTTGTGGGACAGCCCGAATCCAGCTCCTGGTCATCATCGATGCCTCCTGGAGCTCGTGGCTGAAGAGTCAAGACAACCATCAACCTACCTGAAGCACTCGACATCGGTGGGCATCTGCTCATCGCCGTCCTGGTCACTGGCTAGTGACCCAGACTCTGTCCCCTCTGCTTTCAGGTTCTTCAGATCTTCGATCCACCTTTGGATCCACCCGAACACTTTCGACTTGGTCGCCAGCAGCACTTTGCAGCAGATCGCCATTGAAAGCGACGACGAAACCCGACCCCGAAAGACACCTATGCACCCGGCTCCCCTGGGTGAGGTAACTCGAGTACTCCGGTGCTCCCGTGGGTATTGACACTAGAACAGCCTAGTTCTCAAAGGGGTTTGCTCCAAGTCATCCTCTAAGTGTCCCTTTTCTTTTAAATTCTAATCGCGACTTTCCCCATAGAAGTTAACGGTGGTTCGCGGCTGTGTTCATACACTGCACGCGTCCCCCGTGGGTCCCCTGTGTCGCTGCCTTGGGTGGTTCCTTGTGGTCCAAGCACATCTACAGGCTCTAGGCCTTGTGTCTAGCTCAGTCGTGGTTCTTATACCACTTTATAGGTATATGGTTTGGTACGCCCCTGGGGCTCAAACGTGTATTTGTGATATTACTGTAGATAACTAACTTATAATTTATGTACTTTGAACTCTAGCCTCATAAAGAGACTAGAGGGGTGTGTTTAGTAATAAATACATATATTTTGAATATATACCTGGTGTGGTCCTCTTTCATTTGGTCACTCAAGAGATTATAGACTGGTAAAAGAAGCTGCTTTACATTCCTTCAAGACTTAGCCTGAAGGCTGCTCTCCATAGCTACCACTAGGATAGCTTTCAATAAAGGTTGTCTTTAACCTATCTCCAATAAGGGGTTGTTTGGACTGGTGCAAGGTGCCCACTATAATTAGTGGACAGCATATGCCAGGCCAACTTCTCACATTGGTGTGCAGCATGTGGGATTCCAGCTTGCTATGTTTTACCAGATAATCTCAATTGAATTGATCAACTGAAAACCACTAAGGGTACCTAAGGTACATATAAATCAAGCTTAGTAATACAGTAAGTTCTACTGAACTTAGAGTTGTGTGTTAAGGAATAGCACACCCTTTCTACAACTCAAGAGAGTTTAGTATGCCACACTAGAGTAGGTAGTGCATTCACCACACCTCACTAGTAATGTCTTCAAAGCCAGGACCCAGTGAGTCCTTGCCAGAAGCCAGTGGGCTTCTTCCCTCCAAGTATGATAAACTCCCATTCTTGGAATTGAGAGCATTATGCAATACTAGGAAGTTGAAGGCAGGCAAAAGTGCCAGCACCCAACACCTCAGGGAGGTGTTACTAGCTGATGATCTCAGCAGGCCCCTAGGGTCTGAAGAGGTAGGCAAGGAGGGTGGGGCAGAAGATGAGGAAGGGGCCAGGGGTGAAGAAACCCAGGCACCCCCCTCTGAAACTGGCCAGGAAGGTGAAAATGACCTTGTCCTGGAAAACCCAATTCCTCCTGTGGAGGAGGAGGAGGGAGAGGATCAGAATGACCTCCCCTTTGTCCCCCAGGAAGAGTTCTGAGTGTGCCCAGAAGGTCTAGGTCTCCTTCTCAGGAGTCTAACCACTCTGACACCTCAATAGGGACCTCTGTCTCCTCTCATAAGAGGGAATCCTCTCATGAGAGGAGAAAGAGACTGATTCAATATGAGCAAACTCAGCTTGAACTCAGGAAACAGCAATTGGCTATAGACAGGGAGTCCCTAGATCTCTACAGAGAGAGACAAAAGTTGGGACTAGAGTCCCATGGTGGCAGCAATTTCCCCAAAGATAGGGAAAGGTCTTATGACCATAGAAACCTGAGCAAGATTGTCCCTCCCTACCAGAGTGGGGATGACATCCACAAATCTTGTGGCTCTCCTTTGCAGACAAAGGTAGAGACAAGCTCCTCACTGTTAGAGAGGAGGATGCTGATAATTACAAAGTCTTGAAGAGTGCTCTAATTGATGGGTTTGGCCTAACCACTGAACAATACAGGTTAAAGTTCAGGGATACCCAAAAAGCACAGACTCAAGACTGGGTGGACTTTGTTGATTGTTCTGCCAAGGATCTGGAAGGTTGGTTATTGGGCAGTAAGGTATGTGACTTCACAGGATTGTACAATCTGATAATGAGGGAGCAGATTCCTAATAACTGTCAAAATCAGCTGTTGCATCAGCACCTGGTAGACTCTGATCTGACCTCTCCCCAAGAATTGGGAAAGAAGGCAGACAAATGGGTCAGAACCAGGGTGAAGCAGAAGGTACAGAACCAAGGTGGTGACCCTAAGAAGCAAGATTCGAAAACCTCTGATAAGGGTGGGGAGAAGGGTAAAGATCAAAAGTCTTCACAAGGCCCCCAAAAATCTTCTTCAGGTGGGGATTCACAGTCTACCAAAGGGAAAGGCCAAAGGAAACCATGGTGCAAGGTCTGTAAACAAAAGACCCACTGGACCAGTGATTGCACCAAGTCCAAAGACTCTACTCCAGCCCCCACCAATTCCCCTAAGGCCCCTGCTCCCCCTAGTGCAGTTACAGTTGGTGGTGGGACTACACAAGCCAAGGGTTTAGTAGGGTTGACCCTGGGTAAAGAGATGAGCTCTGACCTAGTCAGAGAACTCACTCAGGCTGTCCTAGTCTGTGATGGAGGCATGGATATGACCTCCTCTGTGAGTCCCAGTAATCTGGGCAAGTACAGACAACAGCCTTTAATCAATGGAAGAGAGGCTTTGTCATTTAGGGACACAGGGGCAAGTGTCACCATGGTGACACAAGACCTTGTGAATCCTGGGCAGATAATACTTGGTGAAATGTACCAAGTGACCAATGCTAGCAACGTCAGAACAGACCATACTCTGGCAGTTGTTAACTTCTCCTGGGGAGGGGTAACTGGCCTTAAGAAGGTTGTGGTAAGTGCAGACCTACCCGTTGAATGCTTGCTTGGCAATGACTTAGAGACTTCGGCTTGGGCAGAAGTGGAGCTCAGGACCCATGCAGAAATGCTGGGGATCCCTGCAGATGTGTTTGCTGTGACCAGGTCACAAGCCAAAATGTCTAGCACTGAACAGGCCTTGGATTCTGGAATAATGGACCAAGTGCCCTCCAAGAAGAGGAGTAGTAGGGTAAAGGCAGTGCCTTCCCCTTGGCTCAGAAGGAAGATCAGTCCCCTGAGGGGATGATCTCAGTCCTGAGGAAGGAACTGTCCCAGAGGAGCTTGAACCTGACCAGGTTGAGTTCTTGGGGACAGGGGGACCTTCCAGGGCAGATCTGAGCCAGGAGCAGCAGAGCTGCCCCTCTCTTGAACCCCTCAGACAGCAAGCTGCTGCTGAGGCTGCTGGGAAAGCTAGTGGTCCCCATACTGTGTATTGGGATGATGGACTCTTGTACTCAGAGTGTAGAGACCCCAAGCCTGGTGCTACCAGGAGGTTGGTTATACCTTTGAAGTTCAGGGGCTTCCTATTGACCCTAGCCCATGATATTCCCTTAGCAGGTCACCTGGGCCAGAACAAGACTTGGGACAGAATTGTTCCTCACTTTCACTGGCCCCACATGTCTGAAGACACCAAGGAGTTTTGTCGCTCCTGTGTAACCTGCCAGGCCAGTGGCAAGGCAGGTGGCACTACAAAGGCCCCCTGATACCACTACCTGTGGTGGGGGTTCCCTTTGAAAGGGTGGGGATTGACATTGTTGGTCCCATGGATCCCCAAACAGCATCTGGGCACAGGTTTATCCTGGTGGTAGTGGATCATGCCACCAGGTACCCAGAGGCTATTCCCCTTAGGACCACTACAGCACCTGTGGTGGCAAGGGCCCTCCTGGGAATTTTCTCAAGAGTGGGCTTCCCTAAGGAGGTTGTATCAGACAGGGGTGCAAACTTTATGTCTGGATACTTAAAAGCAATGTGGAAGGAGTGTGGAGTGACTTACAAGTTCACCACACCCTATCACCCACAATGCAATGGTTTAGTTGAGAGATTCAACAAAACCTTGAAGGGCATGATTAAAGGGCTCCCAGAAAAGCTTAGGCGAAGATGGGACATACTCTTGCCCTGCCTTTTATTTGCGTACAGGGAGGTGCCTCAAAAGGGGTTGGCTACAGCCCTTTTGAACTTTTGTTTGGTCACCCTGTCAGGGGTCCACTGTGCTTGGTGAAGGAAGGATGGGAGTTACCTCTCAAGCCCCCAAAGCAAGACATAGTGGACTACGTACTTGGTCTCCACTCCCGGATGGCTCAGTATATGAAAAAAGCAACTAAAAACCTTGAGGCTAGCCAGGAACTTCAAAAAGCCTGGCATGACCAAAAGGCTGTACTGACTGTTTATCAGCCAGGACAGAAGGTGTGGGTGTTGGAGCCAGTGGCCCCAGCAGCTCTCCAAGACAAATGCAGTGGACCCCACACCATTGTTGAACAGAAGGGTGAGGTTACCTACTTAGTAGACCTAGGAACACCCAGGAGTCCCCACAGGGTTCTCCATGTCAACAGGTTAAAACCATATGTGGGCAGGGCAGACATGGGCTTGCTCATGGCTACTGATGAGGGACAGGAGGAAGAGAGTGACCCACTCCCTGACCTGCTCTCACAGAACCCTGGTGATGGGTCAGTGGATGGTGTAGCCTTGGCAGGCAGCCTCACTACCCAGCAGCAGACTGATTGCAGACAGGTGCTCAATCAGTTCAGACACATATTCTCACTGACACCCAGTCAGACTACCTGGTGCACTCATGAAGTGGACACTGGGGACAGTCTGCCTATTAAAAATAAGATTTATAGGCAACCTGACCATGTCAGGGACTGTATCAGGACAGAAGTCCAGAAGATGTTGGATTTGGGAGTTATTGAACCCTCAGATAGCCCTTGGGCTAGTCCAGTGGTCCTTGTGCCAAAACCTCACACCAATGGTGGGAAAGAGAGATGAGGTTTTGTGTGGACTACAGGGGTCTCAATGCAGTCACTCGGACTGATGCCCATCCAATACCAAGGGCAGATGAGCTAATAGACACTTTGGCCTCAGCCAAGTATCTAAGCACATTTGACTTGACAGCTGGCTACTGGCAGATCAGACTAGCTGATGATGCAAAGCCAAAGACAGCATTCTCAACCCCTAGTGGGCATTATCAATTTGTGGTGATGCCCTTTGGTCTGAAGAATGCACCTGCCACTTTTCAGAGGCTGGTGAATACAGTCCTTACAGGTCTGGAAGCCTATAGTGCAGCATATCTAGATGATATTGCTGTCTTTAGCTCCACCTGGGAGGATCACCTGGTCCACCTCAGAAATGTTTTACAGGCCCTGCAGAAAGCAGGCCTGACTATCAAGGCCACCAAGTGCCAGATAGGGCAGAGTCAGGTTGTGTACCTGGGCCACCTTGTGGGTGGAGGCCAGGTTCAACCACTGCAGAGCAAGATCCAGACCATCATGGACTGGACTGCTCCAACTACCCAGACTCAGGTGAGAGCCTTCTTAGGCCTGACTGGGTACTATAGGAGATTTGTCAAGGGGTATGGATCAATAGTGACACCCCTGAATGACTTAACTTCCAAGAAAATGCCCAAAAGGTTCAGTGGACAGTTAGCTGTCAAAAGGCATTTGATGACCTGAAGCAGGCCATGTGCACTGCTCCCATTCTACAGAGTCCTGATTACTCCAAGAAGTTCATTGTTCAAACTGATGCATCTGAATTGGGGGTAGGGGCTGTACTGTCACAATTGAATGATGAAGGTCAGGATCAGCCAGTAGCTTTCATTAGCAGAAGGCTGACCCCTAGAGAGAAATGTTGGTCAGCCATTGAGAGGGAGGCCTTTGCTGTGGTCTGGGCTCTGAAGAAGTTGAGGCCATACTTGTTTGGTACTCACTTCCTTGTTCAAACAGACCATAAGCCCCTCTTATGGCTAAAACAAATGAAGGGTGAAAACCCCAAACTGCTTAGGTGGTCCATTTCCCTACAGGGGATGGACTTCACAGTGGAACATAGACCTGGGAGTAACCATGCCAATGCAGATGGACTCTCTAGGTACTTCCACTTAGAACATGAAGACTTAACTGGGCAAGGTTAGTTTAATGTCCCTACGTTTGGGGGGTTGTGTAGGAGAGTAGGATCTGCTTCACATGGGTACCCCCACTTTTTGCTGATGCTTCACTGTTTTTCGACCTTAGTCTGGCTGGGGCCCTGCTAATCAGAACCCCAGCCTAGCTGCTTCCTCTTTAAAATGGTTTCCATGTGCCTTAGGCACATCTCTGATTGGAATCTGGAGTGCCCTTATAAGTCCCTAGTATATGGTATACTATGTACCCAGGGCATAGGTACCTCAGAGGCCTACCAGGGGCTGCAGCATGTATTGTGCCACCCCTGGAAGGCCATCCAAACTGACACCACAGGTCTGCTACTGCAGCCTGGGTAAGGTGGTGCATGCACCCCTTACTGTGATACAGGCTACCTATATCACTATATACATACACACATATAAACCTATAAGTCACTCCTATGGCAGGCCTTATCAATCCTGAAGGCAGAGTGCGTGGTTCCTATGTGAGAGGGTGCCCCTGCATGAGCAGGGCCCCTCTGCAGCGTTCAGAGACCCTTCTCTGATGCTGTTTGTAGTGCAGCCTGACCATATACTCTTAAGCGCATTATAACCTCGCGTTAAATGCTAACTTTGGGATGGCTGCACGGAAACATGTCGTGTGTGGTGTCAAACATCTTCGAATACTACCCCCCGCCAGTTCTGGTGGCGGGGGTAGCATTCCACCCTTCTAGAGGGAAAGACATGTACACACCGGTATACCCGGTACTGACTTTCCAGAGCCCTGGCATCACAAAATGGATGCCGCTGCCACAGACACGAGTCTGGCCTCCTGCTGCTGACCGAAACTCTGGCAGGGGAGGCCTGGACAATAGGTTTCCTGACCCAGGGAGGTGTGACCACCTCCCCAGACAGGATAGTGTGTATTGGGGCTGGGCGGGAGCACTCTTGGGTGCCTTGAAGTCCTGCACTGGGGGCACACTTGGTGTCCCTGTGCATACCCCAGTTCAAACCGGCTCAGGGGCTTCCAGCCCCTGCTCTGGCACGAAACTGGACAAAGGGAAAGGGGTGTAACCACCCCTCTGCCCTGGCCCTCCCATAGGTGGGGCCACAGAGTATGTCCAACCCCCTACCTTAGTATAAGTAGGGGAACCCAGTCCTTAGGACTTTAGATTTACCTGGACGAAACTCTGATACAGAATCCCGGACCTTCGACGCTCTACTTCACAATTAGAGGACTGAAGAATCTCCCTTGGGGTCAAGGAGTGACTCCCCTGCTTGGCAGGCACCAAAGAAGCAATTGTCCGGTCTGCATCGCTGAAGCTCCCGTCGGACGCTGAAGTCTTTGCATCACCAGAAGTGGATTTCCAGACTTCACCGAGGCTGTCCTGAGTCCCCAACAAAGCTGAGGCCCGTAGCTGTCGTGGATAATGTGGAACCGTGACCCCTGGACACCGACCGCATTTGCAAGTGCATCCTCTTCTGGGTCTTCCACAAAGTCGTGCTTTGGGCTTCGAGTAGCCCCAGCCTCCAGCACTAACTGCACCGAAGATCACTGGCCTCCACTCCACGAGTGTCCTGTGAGCCAGCTCCACGTGCACTGTCTCGAGGCTCCTTTGCGGTCGCTAGTCCGTTAACTAGTAGGCCCACCCAAAGGCCAATCTTTTTCTGCTTGGGCTCCCTGGTTGCTTCAGGTGTGCCCTGACTTATCCTTGCTGGGTGAGTCCCCCAGACCTTGCTGGTCTGCAACATCGTCCTTCTTCCATTTCCACAAGACTTGCTGTTGCCAAGGCTTGTTAGGTCCAATCCAGTCGCCGACACCCCTGCAATCAACAGATGTCATGGGACAGCTCGAATCCAGCTCCTGGTTGTCGTCGACGCCTCCTGGACCTCGTGGCTGAAGAGTCAAGACGACCGTCAACCTACCTGAAGCACTCGACATTGGTGGGCATCTGCTTATCGCCGTCCTGGTCACTGGCTACTGACCCAGACTCTGTCCCCTCTGCTTTCAGGTTCTTCAGATCTTCGATCCACCTTTGGATCCACCCGAACACTTTCGACTTGGTCGCCAGCAGCACTTTGCAGCAGATCGCCATTGAAAGCGACGACGAAACCCGACCCCGAAAGACACCTATGCACCCGGCTCCCCTGGGTGAGGTAACTCGAGTACTCCAGTGCTCCCATGGGTATTGACACTAGAACAGCCTAGTTCTCCAAGAGTTTGCTCCAAGTCCTCCTCTAAGTGTCCCTTTTCTTTTAAATTCTAATCGCGACTTTCCCCATAGAAGTTAACGGTGGTTCGCGGCTGTGTTCATACACTGCACGCGTCCCCCGTGGGTCCCCTGTGTCACTGCCTTGGGTGGTTCCTTGTGGTCCAAGCACTTCTTCAGGCTCTAGGCCTTGTGTCTAGCTCAGTCGTGGTTCTTATACCACTTTATTGGTATATGGTTTGGTACGCCCCTGGGGCTCAAACGTGTATTTGTGCTATTACTGTAGATAACTAACTTATAATTTATGTACTTTGAACTCTAGCCTCATAAAGAGACTAGAGGGGTGTGTTTAGTAATAAATACATATATTTTGAATATATACCTGGTGTGGTCCTCTTTCATTTGGTCACTCAAGAGATTATAGACTGGTAAAACAAGCTGCTTTACATTCATTCAAGACTTAGCCTGAAGGCTGCTCTCCATAGCTACCACTAGAATTGCTTTCAATAAAGGTTGTCTTTAACCTATCTCCAATAAGGGGTTGTTTGGACTGGTGCAAGGTGCCCACTATAATTAGTGGACAGCATATGCCAGGCCAACTTCTCACACCTCTGTTGCTTCTTTCAGCACTTCTCCTGCCTCTTCTGCACTTCTCTTGCCTGTTTCTGCACCCCTCTTGCATTTCTGTATGTACCCCTTTTGCCTCTTTCTGTACCTCTCTTGCATTTTTCTGCACCCTGTTCCCTCTTTCTGCACCTCTCTTGCCTGTTTCCTCACCTCTCTTGCCTCTTTCTGCACCTCTCTTGCCTGTTTCTGATACTCTCTTGCTTCTTTTTCACTTGTCTTGCCTCTTTCTGCACCTCTCTTGCCTCTTTCTGCACCCCTCTTGTCTCATTCTGCACCCCTCTTCTCTCTTTCTGCACCTCTCTTGCCTTTTTCAGCACCCCTGTTCCATCTTTCTGCGCCTCTCTTACCTGTTTTTGTACCTCTTACCTGTTTCTGCACCTCACTTGCCTCTTTCTGCACCTCTCTTGCCTCTTTCCGCAACTCACTTGCTTTTTTCTGCACCCCTCTTGCCTCTTTCTGTATCCCTCTTGCCTGTTTCTGCACCTCTCTTGCCTTTTTCTGCACCCCTGTTCCCTCTTTCTGCACCTCTCTTGCCTGTTTATGCACCTCTCTTGCCTCTTTCTGCATCTCTCTTGCCTCGTTTTGTACCTGACTTGCCTCTTTCTCTACTTCCCTTGCTTTTTTCTGCTCCTCTCTTGTTACTTTCTGCAGCTCTCTTTTCTCTTTGATCACTTTTCTTGCTTCTTTCTGTTCCTCTGTTACTTCTTTCAGCACTTCTCTTGCCTCTTTCTGCACTTCTCTTGCCTGTTTCTGCACCTCACTTGCCTCTTTCTGCACTTCTCTTGCTTTTTTATGCACCTCTTTTGTTTCTATCTGCACCCCTCTTGCCTCCTTCTGCACCCCTCTTCCCTCTTTCTGCACTTCCATTGCCTTTTTCTGCACCCCTGTTCCATCTTTCTGCACATCTGTTGCCTGTTTCTGCACCTCTCTTACCTCTTTCTGCACCTCACTTGCCTCATTCTCCACTTCCCTTGCTTTTTTCTGAATTTCTCTTGTTTCTTTCTGCAACACTCTTGTCTCTTTGATCAGTTTTCTTGCTTCTTTCTGTACCTATGATGCTTCTTTCAGCACTTCTCTTGCCTCTTTCTGTACCTCTCTTAACTGTTTCTGCACCCCTGTTCCCTGTTTCTGCACCTCTCTTGCCTGTTTCTGCACCTCTCTTGCCTCTTTCTGCACCTCACTTGCTTCTTTCTGCACCCTTCTTGCCTCTTTCTATACCCTCTTGCCTCTTTCTGCACCTCTCTTGCCTTTTTCTGCACTGCTGTTCCCTCTTTCTGCACCTCTCTTGCCTCTTTCTGCACCTCTCTTGCCTCTTTCCGCACCTCACTTGCTTCTTTCTGTACCCCTCTTGCATCTTTCTCTACCGCTCTTGCCTCTTTCTGCACCTCTCTTAACTGTTTCTGCACCCCTGTTCCCTCTTTCTGCACCTCTCTTGCCTGTTTCTGTACCTCTCTTGCCTCTTTCTGCACCTCTCTTGCCTGTTTCTGCACCTCTCTTGCTTCTTTCTGCACTTCTCTTGCCTTTACTGCACCTCTCTTGCCTCTTTTTGAACCTCACTTGCTTTTCTCCACTTCTCTTGCCTCTTTCTGCACCTCTCTTGCCTCTTTCTGCACCTCACTTTCCTTTTTTCTGCACCTCTCTTGTTTCTTTCTGCAACACTCTTGTCTCTTTGATCACTTTTCTTGCTTCTTCCTTCCCCTGTTTTGCTTCTTTCAGCACTTCTCTTGCCTCTTTCTGTACTTCTCTTGCCTGTTTCTGCACCTCTCTTGCCTCTTTCTGTACCTCTCTTGTCTCTTTCCGCACCTCACTTGATTCTTTCTGCACCCCTCTTGCCTCTTTCTGTACCCCTCTTGCCTCTTTCTGCACCTCTCTTGCATTTTTCTGGACCCCTGTTCCTTCTTTCTGCACCTCTCTTGCCTGTTTCTGCACCTCTCTTCCCTCTTTCTGCACTTCCCTTGCCTGTTTCTGCAACTCTCTTGACTCTTTCTGCATTTCTCGTGCCTCCAACTGCACCTCTGTTGCTTCTTTCTGCACTTCTCTTGCCTTTTTCTGCAACCCTTTCACCTGTTTCTGCACCTCTCTTGCCTCTTTCCACAACTCACTTGCTTCTTTCTGCACCCCTGTTGCCTCTTTCTGTACCCCTCTTGACTTTTCTGCACCTTTCTTGCCTTTTTCTGCATCCCTGTTCCCTCTTTCTGCACCTCTCTTGCCTGTTTCTGTACCCCTCTTGCCACTTTCTGCACCTCTCTTGCCTGTTTCTGCAACTCTCATGACTCTTTCTGCAGTTTTCGTGCCTCCTTCTGTACCTCTGTTGCTTCTTTCTGCACTTCTTTTGCCTTTTTCTGCATCCCTCTTTCCTGTATCTGCATCTCACTTGCCTCTTTCTGCACTTCTCTTGCCTCTTTCTGTACCTCTCTTGCCTCTTTCTGCACATCACTTGCCTCTTTCTGCACTTCTCTTGCTTTTTTCTGCCCCTCTCTTGTTTCTTTCTGCAACACTCTTGTCTCTATGATCACTTCTCTTGCTTCTTTCTGTACCACTGTTGCTTCTTTCACCACTTCTCTTGCCTCTTTCTGCACTTCTGTTATCTGTTTCTGCACTTCACTTGCCTGATTCTGCACCTCTCTTGCCTCTTTCTGCACCTCACTTGTTTCTTTCTGTACCCCTCTTGCCTCTTTCTGCACCCCTCTTCCCTCTTTCTGCACCTCTCTTGCCTTTTTCTGCACCCCTGTTACCTCTTTCTGTACTTCTCATGCCTCTTTCTGCACCTCTATTGCTTCTTTCTGCACTTCTCTTGCCTCTTTCTGCATTTCTGTTGCTTCTTTCTGCACTTCTCTTGCCTCTTTCTCCATTTCTGTTGTTCATTTCTGCATTTCTCTTGCGTCTTTTTGCACCCCTCTTGCCTCTTTCTGCACTTCTCTTGCCTCTTTCTCCACCTCTCTTGCCTCTATCTGAACTTCTCTTGCTTCTTTCTGCACCTCTCTTGTTTCTTTCTGCACTTCTCTTGCCTCTTTCTGCACCTCGTTTGCTTCTTTCTGCACTTCTCTTGCCTCTTTCTACATTTCTGTTGCTTCTTTCTGCACTTCTCTTGCCTCTTTCTGCACCCCTCTTGCCTCTTTCTGCACCACTGTTGCTTCTGTCTGCACTTCTCTTATTTCTTTCTGCACTGTTCTTGCTTCTTTCTGCACTCCTCTTGCCTCTTTCTGCACCTCTCTTGCTTCTTTCTGCATTTCTCTTGCTTCTTTATGCACCTCTCTTGTTTATTTCTGTCCTTCTCTCGCCTCCTTCTGCACCTCTCTTGCTTCTTTCTGCACTTCTCTTGCTTTTTTCTGTACTTCTCTTGCCTCTTTCTGTACTGAAATGGGAAGTGCACGCAGTCAATTTTTAAGGTCTGCGTGCTCTCGTGACTGAGGTACATGTCTACTTGTACATGTATTCTCACATGTGTTATGCATCTGAAGATGGTAGCTTAAAAAGTGGATAGCTTCTCCTATAGGTGGTCAAATTTTCTCAGTTCTGCTCTGTCATTGGGTTGCACAGGCAGACATGTCTGATGTATATAGTGTTTTAGAGCCCCTCAAATATACTATTGAATACCCATGTTCGCTGTATTATGAGCAGAAAGAAAAACATACACCTTCTTGTACACAAATTTACAGAGTATGCTGTTTGAAACACGGCTATTCAAGTATTTGTATGTTTATTTTTATGTAACATGTCAGTAGGTAAAAACACAGACACACGCATGCATACCTTCTCAAACTTGGTGAGACTTACAACAGTGATATTTTTAGGATTGCTGTTTTATATTTGGTTGGCCTAACATTCTGAGCTGTCAATGAATAGTGAACCTTCAAGAGAAAAGTGAGGTTTAAGACATCTTGGGAGAAAGATTAGTGATTAGGCTACTTTGCATGAGTCTGTGGAAAGGTACAGTCAAAGTAGGCCTCTTTCTGCACCTCTGTTGCTTCTTTCTGCACTTGTCTTGCTTCTTTCTGCACCTTTCTTCCTCTTTCTGCACCTCTCTTGTCTCTTTCTGCACTTCTCTTGCTTCTTTCTGTGCCTTTCTTCCTCTTTCTGCACATGTCCTATCTTTGTAGGCATAGTTAGAAATTAGCATTTAAAAAACCATCGAAATTCACTGAAAAAAACACAGGTTTCAGGGACGTTATAGTTAGGAATTAGCATTTAAAAAAACCTTAGATATTCACTGAAAAAACCACAGGTTTCATGGACGTTATAGTTAGGCTGACATTTCACTCGTACCAAACCAGAGAAATTCAGCCGTTATTGTTAGCTGAGCTAACTATAACTTGCGCCCCACATTACACTGCTGATGACGTCACATATTACATCACTCATGACATGGTCAGTGACATCACTGATGGCGTCACTGATGACATCTCAAATGACATCACTGATGATATCATCCACTTAATATCTGATGCACCTCCTCACACCCTAATATAACCTTTCATACACCCACTCTAAAATACCGACTACCATTCTCGAAACCATAGACACACCAATACCAGTTAGTGCATACCCACTCACTGATTCACAGGTCTACACACACACACACACACACACACATCCACTCACTCACCCATATAGTTACTCATACACGCAGTCACCATCAATACAGCCACTGATAAATGCACTCATAAACCCATACAGACACTCACACACCACCACTCACCCATAGAGTTACCCACACACCTAGTCAGTCACCCAAAGAATCAATAACACTGCCATTTACTTAGCTATACAGTTATACACACACCACCTCACTTATTCATACACATACTAACACATACTTAATCTCTTGTACAATCACTGGCACAAGCACACACTCATCCATACAGCCACTCTCACAATCACTCACTCTCTCATATAGTCACTTACATACTCCAACACTCACATATACTGCCTTTCACATGTGTAGTTACTCACACATATACCATTGAGACATCCATGCACTCACCAACACAGCCATATGTATACTCACTTACCCAAATAGCCCCTCTCAGATGCACTCATGAACCCATACACCCAGTGAATCACCCACTCACACATCCATGCAGGTAGTCTCACTCCCCCCACCCTCCCATACAGACACTCAGGCACCCATACAGGTACTCAGACAACCAATCATTAACCCATATAGACACTTGTGTAGCAACTCACCAACCCATGCAGCCTCTTACACACCAACTGGCAGACTGTTACAGACCTTCACACAGATTAGTAATTCACCCATGCATTCACTGAGACACATTTAATCACTCACTTATACAGTCAGTCACGCACCCACTAAATCATCCATTCAGATACTCATACACCCATTCATTCTTCAATACACCTTGCCGTATATATATATATAACATTCTTAAACTTTTTAGAAACACTCAGTCACTGGATGATGTCATCCGTGATGTCATTTGAGATGGCATCAGTGATGTCACTGGTCATGTCATGAGTGATGTAATATGTGACGTCATCACCAGTGAATTGCAGGGTGTGAGTTATAGTTAGCTCAGCTAACTATAACGGCTGAATTTCTCTGGTTTTGTATGAGTGAAATGTCAGCCTAACTATAACGTCCCTGAAACCTGTGTTTTTTTCAGTGAAAAAAATAAATATATATATATTGTATTGTATTGTAATTTAATTTATATAGCACTTACTGCCCCTGACGAGTTGTCGAAGCGCTTTTTCGGCAACTAGCATGCTACTCCGGAACCCATTAAGGATTAGTGGTGAATTAGTATAGTGAAATCTTAAAGTGATTTGAGTGATGGATATGATAGTCAGTTATTTCGATGGAGAAGGATAGTGAAGGGATAGAAGAGGGAAAAAGGTTTGCATTTATATAGCGCTTGCTACCCCTGATGGGGTGTTGAAGTTCTTTTACGACAAGTAGCACGCTACTCTGGAACCCATACAGTGTTAGTGGTGAATTACTATAGTGAAATATGAAAGTAATTTGAGTGGTGGATATGTTAATCAGTTATTTAGATTGAGAAGGGTAGCGAATGGTAGAAGAGGTAAAAAGGTTTGCATTTATATAGCGCTTGCTACCCCTGAAGGGGTGATGAAGGGCTTGTTCAGCAAGTAGCACGCTACTCTGGAACCCATACAGTGTTAGTGGTGAATTAGTATAGTGAAATATGAATTTAATTTGAGTGGTGGACATGTTAGTCTATTTGGATTGAAAAGGATAGTGGAGGGATAGAAGAAGGAAGGATTTAGAATTATTTTTGTTTTTTTGTTTTGGAGCTTATATCAGTAGGAGGACGTTTGGGATAGCTCTCTGGGACTGAACCAAAGCGCACCCAGGATGGGCAGGGTCCTCGTAGAGGGAGCTTCAAAGTTGTGCCCCATTGTTAGCTGCCCCCAGCCTTTTGCTGCTATCAGCACCTGGCTCCCACTGGTTCTGACCCCCAGTTTGGACATGAGAACCAAAGGAAAAACCTAGCCAAGCAGAGAGGTGTGCCCACCTTTGCCAATCCCATCCCTCAGATGGGGAGGCGAAGTGAAGGCCACCTCTCAGTCCTCACCATCTTGAAGATTGGAGAACACCTCCAATCAGGAAGAGGCCTATGCCCCCCTCCCACTGGAGGGTGGCATACTAGGGGGTGTAGATATCCCAGGGAAGAGACCCATTGGTCGCAACCTGCACATCCCTGTAACGTCCCTAAATCTAGTATTTAGGGGCACCCCTGAACCTTGCCCCTTCAGATTCGACATGACAAGAAGGACTGAAGAGCCGTGCTGTAGAAAAGGATGACAACTGCTTTGGCCCCAGCCCTACCATCCTGTGTTATGCTCTGAACCCCTGCAAGCTGAAACCAGCCTGTGCTGCAGCCAGCAGCCTTCAAGAACCCAGGGGACCTGCCCTGCTTTCCTAAAGAACTCTGATCTCCCATGCTCACCAGATGTATCCAACACCAGCCCAAGCCAGGACTCCAGATCCAGCCGGATCCACAGAGCCGGATATATATTTTGTGCTATATATATATATACCGGTTCACCGCTTTTGCACAACAGCTTTTCTTCCGTTAAAGCAGGCGCGGACCACAAAGTAAGTGCTTCAATTTCAGTTTATTTTAGTCGGCCCTAACGCGTTTTGGTCCAGCCAGACCTTGATCACATGACAGCGACGATATTTTTTGCAACCCTTTTAAAGTGACAAGTGCTAATTGTGATTGGTGTTAGGTAGTCGACATGGATGACATACTATTTGGTGATGTTTGAGCATGCTATAGTACGATCTTTTCATGCTTTCATCAGAATTGTTTTCAATCTATTATGCAATTCATTAAGAACACATGTTCTTTTATTCACATCAATATATAGATAAATAAATCACGATAAATTCTAACAGTAATAATGATAAAAAACCGTTAAAAATACAACACATATCATATAATAAATAAATAAATAGGTGTATAAATACTCATTATTTAAAATTCCAGAAATGTGGTAGAATATTGTAGAAACAATTCCGTTTCAGGCGAATGGGTTGTATGTGGGGCATCCATGCTTAATGCATTGTTGTATCTCCCTCTTTTCCCCTGCTGTACTATTGCTATTAAATCACAATTCAAATAGGATGTGTCCATTAGGTGGGCTCCCCCACATTCAGTCTTTTCCTACTATCGGACCCAATTAGTTTAAAAGTGCTCGTGTAACTATAAAGTATATTCTCCTAAGATTTCACCAGTGTCAACCTAAAAATTATATACAAGTGCTTGGGTGCTAAATAATTTTAAAAGTTAAAAAAACACTACTTTTGTGGTTTTGGTTGTTTAAGCAGCCTTCATTTTTCTTGGTTAAATACCACTGCAAATTCATTCCTGATTAAAAACTTTTCTGATTTCCCAGCTCAAGTTGGTGTTTATGCTACGTAGCAAGGAACCTATGTTTGTACGGTGGGATGTATCTATTATAGGCAGGTGTACAGGTCTTCCGTTGTATTTAGACCTCCTGGCGTCTTACTGTCAAAGTTTAAGATGTACCTGGTCTCAAGATTCCTAAGTTGCCCTTCTCTATCACCTCCCCTTCTATTCTTGGGTATCGTGTCTATGAGGTAATACGAGAAGTGTTTGAGATTGCTTTCATGCACTTCCCGAAAATGCCTTGCCACTGGGTACGTTGGGTCGTAATTGTTAATGGCCCTAATATGTTGTAGGATTCTTTTGTTCGCGGGGAGTTTTGTGCTCCCCACATATTTTAGGTTGCAGGAACATTCCAAAACATAAATGGCATAATCTGTTTTACAGTGAAGTGATTTACTGATTTTTAGTTCTCTTTCACTGAAAGCCGTTTTATATGTTTTCTTATTTATGCCATATTGACATGCCTTGCAGCTCCTGCATTTAGTGAATCCGTTTCGTTGTACCCACATTTTTTGCTGGTCTGTTGTCTCTGGGCTACTACTCACTAAGCTATTGTGCATTGATGGCGCTCTTCTATACGTGATACCCAAGTTCTGTGGCAATTTTGCCCCTATGACCGGGTCACTCTGAACAATGGGCCAGTTTTGTCGCATGATCTTTTTAATCTTTTTTTCCTGAGCATTATAAGGTAGGATTAGTCTTAGTTCCATAGAATCTTGTTTTAGACTGGAGTCAGTTTTCTTTTTAGTTTTTAGTAAAAGACACCTATCTTGACTCTGAGATTTTGTGATTGCAGCCTCAATTGTTTTTCTTGAGTAACCACGAGATAAAAATCTCCTCTTACTTTCCTGTTGTGCTTTTGCTAAATCTATGGGGTTGCTGCAGACTCTTTTGAGTCGCAGCATTTCCCCATAAGGAATGCTTTCAACAATATATATATATATCACAAAAGGAGTCCTGCAAGGAAAACCGGCCACGTCCACACAAGCGGAGTGGGTGCAAGCTCATGGGTGCAGGGCGGTCTTCAATGTCACAAAGAAACTGGAACATAGGGTAAAGTCCAGAAAAGCTTGAACTCCTCAGTTTTGAAATCCACAAGAACATTTTATTGGCAACACATCTCACCCTCACTTGGGCTACATCACGGCCATATGAAAAACACACAGTGCCCCATTGCCTTTAAAGACAACAGGTTGGGCCATTTCATAAACATAGAAAACACATTCCATAATATATTTTTTTAGGTTTCCTTTTCAATAATGTAACTGACATAATATCCATATCAATGTCACAGCATGATAATTGATAAATTAAATGTTAAAATAAAATGGAAAGAATACAATCTCAGAAATCAGTCACTGATAATTGCAGCAAAAACAGATTTGTTGTATCATTTGTAAGAACTTCAATAGCCAAGTGGCAGATTATTCATTGCTGTGCATATTAATATATAATCAAATAATACCTAAAAACCCCTCCACTGAAAAATAATAATTTTAGAGACCCAAAACCTCATCACTATTGTGCATCAACCACGATGACACTTGTTCACCTAATAAATACCATCTCATATCCACTGCATAATTTTGAAAAACACATGCATGTGTTCTCATTCAAAATTGAGAAACAATTATATTCAGACGCTGTTTGAAAATGCAGAGAGAAAGCAAGTGAGGAAGGAAAACGAATTAATTTTTAAAAAGGTGACATCCGGCAATCTTAAACCATCACTGACGAAGACCGGACCAGAAAACCACAGACAATTGCATCAGTGTGGTAGCATTAGACAGAAAAAGAGGTAACAAGAGAAAACTTATGTATATATATATATATAAATTTATATATCACCTACTGGCGATCACCAGTAGGTAGTTATAGTTAGGACCTTGTTTCTATTCAAAAAGCGTTTTTTCTTTTGTCAATATCTTTGGCACCGTTTGACGAATCTGATGGATGGGGTCCCCGGGGCCAAAAGTGGCCCTGGGAAGGGTCAGGCCCTGGTGGATGGGGTCCCCAGGGCCCAAAAAATTGTAAGAGAAGGGGGGGCCACACAGCCCCCCTTCTATAAATATCAAAACAAACAAAAAGACGGCATCTCCCGGAGGACCCACCCCCTCCCTGCACTACTCTGCAAACGTGCCTCCTGGTGCGTTCTGGGTTAGGACATTTAATCCCCTTGAATCCTGAGGGTCCTTGGGGGCCAATTAGCCCACCAGGTACCTCCAGTAAGCCCCACACAGTGGGATTGCTGAGAGGTGGTCCGAGGTCACGCCCCTTTTTACACCACTCTGCAAACGTGCCTCTTGGTGGATTGCTGATGGGGCGAAGAGGTCCTCTTGTGTCCTGAGGACCTCAGGACTAAAGTGGACTTCATCCCCTGAGCAGCAGTGTGGCAGGAGGCGCGTTTACAGAGTGATATAAAAAGGGGGCATGGCCTCGGACCACTCTCAGCAATCCAGCTGTGTGGGGCTTACTAGAGGTACCTGGTGGCTTAGTTGGCACCCAGGGACCCACAGGAGGCAAGGGGACTTCATCCCCCAACCAAGAGCGTGCCAGGAGATGTGTTTGCAGAGTGGTGGAGAAAGGGGGTGTGGCCTGTGTCCACCTCTCAGCAATCCCACTAGCTAGGGCTTACTGGAGGTATCAGGTAGGCTAGTTGGCTCCTAAGGACCCCGAGCAGGGAAGGGGATTTTAATCCCCATCCAAGAGCACGCCAGGAGGTGCATTTGCAGAGTGGTGGGCAAAGGGGGCGTGGCCTGCTATGAGAACTTAGCAATCCTGCTGTGTGTGGGACTTACTGGAGGTAATAGGAGGGTTAGTTGGCCCCCAAAGATGTCCTTGGGGGCCAACTACTCCTCCTGTTACCTCCAGTAAGTCCCACACAGTGGGATTGCTAAGAGGTCTTCGGAGGCCATGCCCCGCTTTCTCTACCACTCTACAAATGTGCCTCTTGGCACACTACGGGTTGGGGGATGAAGTCCAATTTACTCCAGAGGGACTTTGGGGGCCAAGAAGCCCTCCTGGTACCTCCTGTAAGTCCTATGCAGCGGAATTCCTGAGTGCTGGTCGGAGACCCAGCACCCTTTCTCCACCACTCTGCAAACGTGACTACTAGTTAAAGAAGCATTTGCAATGTAATAGGTTTCGCATTTGCGAGAGTTAGAGCTATTGGCATTGTAAATGTAAAAGTTTTTACTGATGTTTTTTGGGGTGGAGTGGATGTACGTTGTGTGTAGTGGAATTATGTGGTATGTTGTGCAGTGAAATTATGTGGATAGAAAGTATGTGGTATTTCGTGTATAGGAATTATGTAGAGTGGGATTATGTGTTATGGAGAGAAATTATGTGGTATGGTAGTCTATGTTGTGGAGTGGTAACCTCAGGATTAGTCTTCCTCGTTTCCATAGAAGCTAAACTATAAACTCAATGAGACAAAAAAAAGAAGGAACCACTGAGGAGCACTTCTGGACCTAGTCAGAGGTATGAGCAGGGCCACTGGAATTATGCACCTGTTTGGCTGCACCAACTTTCGCACAATTACATTACATTTTCCGCATTTGCCACATAATCCATCATCTGCTGCATAATCTGCAGATTTGAACAAAAAATACTTGCTTCTAGTTCAAACGGCTCAAACTTTACCAGAAATGAAGCGACAAGTGTTAAAGCGCGGTGGAAGGCCCTTTGCAAACCTAGAATGGTCACCTGTTACTTATTGCTAAATGTGGGTGTTAAATTTGTACTAATGGTGTGCAAACCACTCTTGCTTCTTTCTGCTCCTCTCTTGCCTCTTTCTGCATTTCTGTTGCTTCTTTCTGTACCTTTCTTTCTTTTTCTGCACTTTCCTTGCCTCTTTCTGCACCTCTCTTGCCTCTTTCTGCACCTCTGTTGACTCTTTCTGCACCTCACTTGCTTCTTTCTGCACCCCTCTTGCCTCTTTCTGTACCCTTCTTCCCTTTTTCTGCACCTCTCTTGCCTCTTTCGGCACCCATCTTCCCTCTTTCTCCACCTCTCCTGCCTGTTTCTGCACCTCTCTTGCCTCTTTCTGCACTTCTCTTGCCTCGTTCTGCACCTCTGTTGCTTCTTTCTGCAGTTCTCTTGCCTCTTTCTGCACCTCTGTTGCTTCTTTCTGCACTTCTCATCCCTCTTTCTGCACCCCTCTTGCCTCCTTGAGCACCTCTGTTCCTTCTTTTTGCACTTTTTTGTTTCTTTCTGCTCCCCACTTGCCTCTTTTTGCACCTCTGTTGGTTCTTTCTGCATTGCTCTTGCTTCTTTCTGCACCTCTCTTGCAAATTTCTGCACCCCTCTTGTCTCTTTCTGCACCCCTCTTCCTACTTTCTGCACCTCTCTTGCCTCTGTCTGCACCCCTGTTCCATCTTTTTGCACCTCTTTTGCCTGTTTCTGCAACTTTCTTGCCTCTTTCTGCACTTCTCTTGCCTCCTTCTGCACCTCTGTTGCTTCTTTCTGCACTTCTTTTGCCTCTTTCTGCACCTCTCTTGCTTCTTTCTGCACCCTTCTTCCCTTTTTTGCATCCCTCTTTCCTCTTTCTGCAGTTTTCTTGCCATTTTCTGCACCTCTCTTGCCTCTTTCTGCACCTCACTTGCCTCTTTCTGTACTTCTCTTGCTTCTTTCTACATCTCTGTTGCTTCTTTCAGCAATTCTCTTCCCTCTTTCTGCACTTCTCTTGCTTGTTTCTGCACCTCTCTTGCGTCTTTCTTCACCTCTGTTGCCTCTTTCTGCATATCACTTGCTTCTTTCGGCACCCCTCTTGCCTCTTTCTACACCCCTCTTTCCTCTTTCTGCACCTCTTTTGCCTCTTTCTGCACCCCTCTTCCCTCTTTCTGCACCTTTCCTGCCTGTTTCTGCACCTCTCCTGCCTCTTTCTGTACCTCTGTTGCTTCTTTCTGCACTTCTCTTCCTTCTTTTTGCACGCCTCCTGCCTGTTTCTGTACCCCTCTTACCTCTTTGTGCACCTCTCCTACCTCTTTCTGCACCTCTCTTGCCTCTTTTTGCACCTCTGTTGATTCATTCTGCACTGCTCTAGCTTCTTTCTGCACCACTTTTGCAAATTTCTTCATCCCTCTTGCCTCTTTCTGCACCCATCTTCCCTATTTCTCCCCCTCTCTTGCTTCTTTTTGCAGTTCTCTTGCTTCTTTCTGCTCTGCTCTTGCTTCTTTCTGCACCTCTACTGCAAATATATGTATCCCTCTTACCTCTTTCTGCACCCCTGTTCCCTCTTTCTGCACCTTTCTTGCCTGTTTCTGCACCTCTCTTGCCTCTTTCGGCACCTCTGTTGCTTCTTTCTGCAATTCTCTTGCCTCTTTCTGCACCCCTCTTGCCTCTATCAGCACCTCTGTTGCTTCTTTCTGCACTTCTCTTGCTTCTTTCTGCAGCCCTCTTGCCTCTTTCTGTACCCCTTTTGCCTCTTTGTGCACCTCTCCTGCCTCTTTCTGCACCTCTCTTGCCTTTTTCTGCAGTTCTCTTGCCTCTTTCTGCACCTCTTTTGCTTCTTTCTGCACTTTTCTTGCCTCTTTCTGTACCCCTCTTGCCTCTTTCTGCACCTCTGTTGGTTCTTTCTGCACTGCTCTTGCTTCTTTCTGCACCTCTGTTGCAAATTTCTGCATTTCTCTTGCCTCTTTCTGTACCCCTCTTCACTCTTTCTGCACTTCTCTTGCTTCTTTCTGCACCCTTCTTCCCTTTTTCTGCACATCTCTTGCCCCTTTCTGCACATCTCTTGTCTCTTTCTCCACATCTCTTGGTTCTTTCTACACTTCTCTCTCCTCTTTCTGCACCCCTCTTGCCTCTTTCTGCACCTATGTTGCTTCGTTCTGCACTGTTCTTGGTTCTTTCTGCAATTCTCTTGCCTCTGTCTGCACCCGTGTTCCCTCTTTCTGCACCTCTTTTGTCTGTTTCTGCAACTCTCTCGCCTCTTTGTGCAGTTCTCTTGCATCCTTCTGCACCTCTGCTGCCTCTTTCTGCACCTGTCCTAACTCTTTCTGCACCCATCTTGCCTCTTTTTGCACCTCTGTTGGTTCTTTCTGCATGGCTCTTGCTTCTTTCTGCACCTTTTTTGCAAATTTCTCCATCCCCCTTGCCTCTTTCTGCACCCCTTCCCTATTTCTCCACCTCTCTTGCTTCTTTCTGCACTTCTCTTGCTTCTTTCTGCACTGCTCTTGCTTCTTTCTGCACCTCTCTTGCAAATTTCTGTATCCCTCTTACCTCTTTCTGCACCCCTGTTACCTCGTTCTGCACCTTTCTTGCCTTTTTCTGCACCTCTCTTGCCTCTTTCGGCACCTCTGTTGCTTCTTTCTGCACTTCTCTTGCCTCTTTCTGCACCCCTCTTGCCTCTTCCAGCACCTCTGTTGCTTCTTTCTGCACTTCTCTTGCTTCTTTCTGCACCCCTCTTGCCTCTGTTTGCACACCTGTTCCCTCTTTCTGCACCCCTTTTGCCTGTTTCTGCAACTCTCTTGCCTCTTTCTGCAGTTCTCTTGCCTCCTTCTGCACCTCACTTGCCTCTTTCTGTACTTCTCTTGCTTCTTTCTGCACCCTCCTTCCCATTTTATGCACATCTCTTGCCTCTTTCTGCACCTCTCTTGCCTCTTTCTGCACATCTCTTGGTTCTTTCTGCACTTCTCTCTCCTCTTTCTGCACCCCTCTTGCCTCTTTCTGCACCTCTGTTGCTCCTTTCTGCACTACTCTTGCTTCTTTCTGCACCTCTCTTGCCTCTTTCTGCACCCCTCCTCCCTCTTTCTGCAATTCTCTTGCATCTTTCTGCACCCCTCTAGCCTCTTTCCGCATCTCTTTTGGTTGTTTCTGCTCTTCTCCTTCCTCTTTCTGTACCCCTCTTTCCTCCTTCTGCACCTCTGTTGTTTCTTACTGCACTGCTCTTGCTTCTTTCTGCACCTCTCTTGCAGATTTCTGTACCACTGTTCCCTCTTTCTGCACCTCTTCTGCCTGTTTCTGCACCTCTGCTGCCTGTTTCTGAATTTCTATTGCCTCTTTCTGTACCTCTGTTGCTTCTTTCAGCACTTCTCTAACTTCTTTCTGCACCTCTCTTGCTTCTTTCTGCACCTCTCTTGCCTCTTTCTGCACCCTTCTTCCCTCTTTCTGTACCCTTCTTCCCTCTTTCTGCACCTCTCTTGCCTCTTTCTGAACACACAGGGCTACTTTTAAACTGACCTCAGGCTCAACAGTGCACACATGCAAGTGCAGAAAAGGGCTGCTGGCCTCTAAACTGCCATGCCCTATTATATGCTAGGGACTTAGAGGTAGTTTTAATCCCCCTGCCCTAATATGTATTAGGGCCTTACAGGGGAGGTCATGCCAATCACAGGGGTATCCCAACCCATAGTAGTGTATGTAGGTGTTTTCACTGTATTCTAAGTGTCTTTCAGTATAGCACTGGCTCCTGGCCTAGTTAGGCAGAGCCCAGGGTCTGTCAGAGTCAGTTACCACCAGTACCAGTCAGCAAAAAGTTGGGGGGTGCCCGGGGCACAGGATGACTTTGCAACAAGGCCTCTTTCTGCACCTCTGTTGGTTCTTTCTGCATATCTCTTGCTTCTTTCTGCACCTTTCTTACTTTTTCTGGACTTCTGTTGCCCCTTTCTGCATTTCTCTTGCTTCTTTCTGCACCTTTCTTCCTCTTTCCACACATGTCCTACCTCTGTAGGCATAGTTAGAAATTAGCATTTAAAAGAACTTTGAAATTCACTGAAAAAACCATAGGTTTCAGGGACATTATAGTTAGAAATTAGCATTTAAAAAACCTTTGAAATTCACTGAAAAAAACATAGGTTTAAGGGACGTTATAGTTAGAAATTAGCATTTAAAAAACCACAGAAATTCACTGAAAAAAACACAGATTTCAGGGACGTTATAGTTAGTTGGACATTTCACTCGTTGTAGGAGAGTAGGATCTGCCTCTTATGTTGCCCCCACTTTTTTTTCTGATGTTTACACTGGTTTCTGGCTATAGTCTGGCTGGGACCCTGCCAATCAGGGCCCCAGCTTCTCTGTTCTCTCTAAACGATTTGGAGTGCACTCTAGGTGCACTAGTGATTGGATACTGTGGTACCTTATGAGTCCCTAGTATATGGTACCTTAGGTACCAAGGGCATAGGTACTTCACAGGCCTACCAGGGGCTGAAGCATGTATTATGCCACCCCTGGGAAGCAGACTAAATCTGACACCACAGGCCTGCTACTGCAGCCTGGGTGAGGAAGTGCTAGCACCCCTCACTGAGATATAGGTCCCCTATATCTCTCCTGCACACACATTGAGACTTATCAGTCACCCCTAAAGCAGGCCCTATCAATCCTGAGGGCAGGGTGCTTAGTTTCCATGTGAGGGGGTGCCTCTGCCTGAGCAGGGCCCCTCTGCAGCTCTCAGAGTCCATTCGCTGGGGCTGTTTGTGGATGCGGTTAAACCATATACTTTTAAGTGCATTATATCCTCGAGGTAGAATGCTAACTTTGGAATGGCTGCATCGAAACATGTCGTGTTTGGTGTCAAACATCTTGGAATACTACCCCCCGCCAGTCCTGGCGGCGGGGGTAGCATTCCACCCTTCTAGAGGGATAGACATGTACCTACTGTGGAAATGCGGTAGAATCCTGCAGAGCCCTGGCATCACAAAATGGATGCCACCAGTCACAGACACTGGGCTGCCCTCCTGCTGATGACCAACACTCGCAGTGGAGGAAGCCCAACAATAGATATCCTGTCCCAAGGGGTGTGACCACCTTCCAGACAGGGTTTAGTGTATTGGGGCTGGGTGGGTGCACTCTTAGAGTGCTTTGAAGTCCTGCACTGGGGGAGCAGAAGGCTCCTCTGTGCATACCCCAGTTCAAACCGGCTCAGGGGATACCTGCCCCTGCTCTGGCATGAAACTGGACAAAGGGAAGTGGGTGTAGCCACCCACTCCCCTGACCCTCCCATAGGTAGGGTCATAGAGCTAGTCCCTCCCTTTCTTTTAGTATAAGAGGGGGAACCTGTGCATTGCAAACTAGATTTCCCTGGACGACGCTCAGAAGAAGAATCCCGGACCTTCGATGTACCAATACCTTTGGAAGACTGAAGAATCTCCCTTGGAGTCAAGGAGTGGCTCCCCTGCTTGGCAGGCACCAAAGACTACAAACGACGGTCGCAAACTATGCCACTCCCGCCGGAGTCCGAAGTCCCTGAAGCCCAAGAAGTAGATTTCCTGACTTCTCAAAGGCCATCGTGAGTCCCCAGTGAAGCTGAGGCCAGTGGACCCCAAGAGTGATGAGGAACCATGACCCCTGGGTACCGTGCACTATTGTCGAGTGCAACCCCTTCACAACATTCCACGAACTTGTGCTTTGGACCACGTGTGGTCCTAGCCTCCAGCAGGAATCTCTCTGAAGATCAGAGGCCTACCGTGTCTCGAGTGACCGTGGGCCCCTGTTGAGCGAATCCTCCTGAGGCGTCTTTGCGATCCCTTGCCAGCTGGCTTGTGGGTCCCCAGAAGACTTTCTAAAGAAACCAAAGGGCTCTCCTGATTGCTCCAGGCCTGCCCTGACTTACCCTCGCTGGGTGAGTCCCACAGACCTTGTTGGTCTGCGCCATTGCCTCTTTACACTTTCCCCAAGACTTGCTGTTACCAAGGCTTGTTGGCTCCAATCGAGTCGCCGACACCGCAGTAAGCTACAAGCATTGTGGGTCATGCCGAATCCAGCTCCTGGTTGTCGTCCACACCTCCTGGACCTCGTGGCTGAAGAGTCAAGTCACCCGCGAATGACCTGAATCTTGCGACGACGGTGGGCATCCATCTTCCTTGCCCCGAGTCACTGCCAAGTGACTTTGAACACTGTCCCCTCTGCTTTCATGTCTTCCATCTTCTGAATCCAGGCTTGGATTCCTCCGGACACTTCTCCTGTCGCCGCAAGCAGCAAGTCTTCACTGGCTCCCATTGAAAACGATGCCGCGACCCGACACCAAAGAACACCTATGCACCCGGCTCCCCTGGGTGAGGTAACTTCAGCACTACGGTGCTCCTGTGGGTGTGGGCCCTAGAACTACTTACCCTGTAAGTGACTTGCTTGTAGCTTCCCTAGAAGTGCCCTAAAACTCTTATTTTCTAAGTGCGACAATTGCGCTGACTCGTACAGGGTTCGCATTTGTGTTAGACACAGCGCGTCCATCTCCTTTGTATCACTATCTAGAACTGTGTCCTTCGACTCGTACTGAGTCCGATCGGTGTTCGCCTCGAACACACAAGGGGCCTGTAACATTGAGATCTCCATTGCGCTGACTCGCACAAGGTTTGCGTCTGTGTTAGACACCGCGCGTCCATCTCCCTTGCAACTCTATCTGTAACCGCGTCCTTCGACTCGTACAAGGACCGATCAGTGTGTTCGCCTCGAACACGCAAGGGACCTTTAACATTGAAATCCCAATCGCCTCTGTGCGCATAGACTCGTACAAGACTCGCACCGGTGCCAGGACACCGCGTCGGTCCCCTGTGGGTCACCTACGACTACCTGGGGTGGTTCTTGTGGGTCCCTCGATTCTAGATGCCCTAGACCTAGGTCTAGCCAAACTAAGATTGTGATATTCGATTGTGCTAAACTTATTTTGATAACATTTGACTTGTACATATGTTCCTGACTTCTAATCTCATAAAGAGATTAGTAGAGAGTGTTTATTAATAAATACATATATATTTGATATATATACCTGTGTGGTGTCTTTTCATTTGGTGATTCAAGAGATTGTGTGGTAAAACAAGCTGCTTTACATTCCTTCAAGACTTAGCCTGAAGGCTGCTCTCCACAGCTACCACTAGGATAGCTTTCTATAAAGGTTGTCTTAAACCTATCTACCATAAGAGTCGAATTGTTCTGGTGCAAGGTGTCCACTTTAATTAGTGAACAGCATATACCAGGCCAACTTCTCACATTGGTGGGCAGCGTGTGGGATTCCAGCTTGCTATTGTTTTACCAGAAAATCTCTATTTGAATTACTAACTGAAAACCACTATAGGTGCTTAAGGTACATATAAAGTCAAGCTTAGTATCAATAAGTTCTACTGAACTTAGAGCTGTGTGCCAAGGGATAGCACACCCTTTCTACAGCTCAAGCTAGTATCAGTAGGCCACAAACTAGTGTAGGTAGTACAACACAGCACAACACTAGAATGTCCTTAAAGGGTGGAACCAGTGGATCCACTCAGCCTCAGTATAAGGACATGGCTTTCTCTGACTTGAGAGCCATGTGTGTTGAAAGACACCTGAAGCTAGGACAGAGTCCCTCCACACTACACCTGATAGATCTGCTGACAGCAGATGATCTTAGATTGGCTCTAGGAGCTAATGGGTCTGAATCAGTGAGTGGGTCAATTACAGTATCTGGGTCAGATGATGAAAATCAGAATGACCAAGACTCTGTGATTGAAGGGCCAGGCCTCAAGGGGCCTGAAAAGGACAGAGGAATTCTCCCTAAGAGAGCTGACAGAGTGGAGGAGAGGCATAGGTCCCCTTCCAGGGAATCTGACCACTCTTATCACTCTGGCAGAGAATTTGTCCACCAGAGGAACTCATACTTTCCCATAAGAGAGACCTCCTCTGAAAGAATGTGCAAACTGCTGCAGTATGAGGAAGCAAGAGTTGCCCTCAGAACCAAGCAGTTGGCACTGGATAGAGAAGCCCTGGAGATCCAGAGAGCTTCTAGAAGAGAGGGGTTAGAACCCCTTGGTGGCAGCAACAGTGTCCCTAGAGGCAGAGAATCTATTCCAGACCATAGGAACCTGAGCAAGGTTGTTCCTCCCTACCAGAGTGGGGACGATATCCACAAGTGGATAACTGCTATGGAGAGGGCCTGTAGAGTACAGCAGGTTCCCCAAAAGCAGTGGGCAGCAATCTTGTGGCTCTCCTTTTCAGACAAAGGTAGAGACAAGCTCCTCACTGTTAGAGAAGAGGATGCTGATAATTATGAAGTCCTGAAGAGTGCACTGATAGATGGGTTTGGCTTAACCACTGAGCAGTACAGGTTAAAGTTCAGAGACACCCAGAAGGCACAGACTCAGGACTGGACTGACTTTGTAGATTGTGCAACCAAGGCTCTGGAGGGTTGGCTGGTTGGCAGTAGGGTTACTGATTTCAAGGGATTGTATAATCTGACGATGAGAGAACAGATCCTTAATAATTGCCAGAACCAGTTGTTGCATCAATACCTGGTGGACTCAGATCTGACCTCTCCCCAAGAATTGGGAAAGAAGGCAGACAAATGGGTCAGAACCAGGGTAAGGCAGAAACCCCAGAACCAAGGGGGTGACACCAAGAAGCAAGATCCTAAGGGCTCTGATAAAGGTGGGGATAAGTCAAAAGACCAGAAGTCTTCACAAGGGCCCCAAAAATCTGCATCTGGTGGGGAGTCACAATCCAACAAGGGGAAAGGCCAAAAGAAGCCCTGGTGCAAATTATGTAAACAGAAAGGGCACTGGACTTCTGATTGTAACAAGTCCAAAGACCAAACCACCACCACTCCTGCCCCTAAGGCAACTGTTCCCCATAGCTCAGCTACTGGTGGAGGTGGTACTCAGAATAAGGGTGTAGTAGGGTTGACCCTGGGTTCTGAAGTGGACTCTGACCTAGTCAGAGTGCCCACTCAGGCAATGCTGATTTGTGAGGGAGACCTTAATATGTCCTTCCTAGTAAGTTCCAGTAATCTGGGCAAATACAAACAGCAGCCTGTAATAAATGGAAAACAGGCTTTGGCATTTAGGGACACAGGTGCTAGTGTCACCATGGTGGCAGAGGATCTTGTGGACCCTGGACAGATCATCCTGGGCGAAATGTACCAGGTGACCAATGCAAGCAATGTCAGGACCAACCATAGTCTGGCAGTTGTGAATTTCTCCTGGGGAGGGGTAACTGGCCTCAAGAAGGTTGTAGTCAGTGCAGACCTCCCTGTCGAATGTCTATTGGGCAATGATCTAGAGACTTCAGCCTGGTCTGAAGTAGAGTTATGGACTCATGCTGAGATGTTGGGCATCCCTGCAGAGGTATTTGCTGTGACCAGGTCACAAGCAAGAATGCATGACACTGAACCAGCTCTGGATCCTGGAACAATGGACCAGATGCTTCCCAAGAGGAGGAGCAGTAGGGTAAAGGCAGTGCCTTCCCCTCTGTCTCAGATCACAGATTCACCCCCAGAGGGAGGTGAAGCAGATCCTGAAGAAGGAACTGCCCCAGAGGGACTTGAGCCTGATCAGGTTGAGTTCTTGGGGGCAGGGGGCCCTTCTAGGGAAGATCTGAGTAAGGAGCAACAGTGCTGCCCCTCTCTTGAACCCCTCAGACAGCAGGCTGCTGCTGAGGCTGCTGGGAGTGCTAGTGGGTCCCATAAAGTTTATTGGGATGAGGGACTCCTATATTCTGAGGGTAGAGATCCAGCCCCTGGAGCCACCAGGAGGATGGTAATACCTCAGAAGTTTAGGGGGTTCCTCTTGACCCTAGCACATGATATCCCTTTGGCAGGTCACTTGGGCCAAAACAAGACCTGGGACAGGCTTGTCCCACATTTTCATTGGCCACATATGTCAGAGGACACAAAGGAGTTTTGTCGCTCCTGTGTCACAAGCCAAGCCAGTGGTAAGGCAGGTGGCACAACAAAGGCACCCCTGATACCACTACCTGTGGTGGGGGTACCCTTTGAAAGGGTAGGGATTGACATTGTTGGTCCCCTTGACCCTCAAACTGCATCTGGGCACAGGTTTATCCTGGTGGTAGTGGATCATGCCACCAGGTACCCAGAAGCAATTCCTCTGAGGACCACCACAGCCCCTGTGGTGGCAAGAGCCCTCATTGGAGTTTTCTCCAGAGTGGGTTTCCCAAAGGAGGTCATTTCTGACAGAGGTACCAACTTCATGTCAGGATATCTGAAAGCAATGTGGAAGGAGTGTGGTGTAACTTATAAGTTCACCACCCCTATCACCCACAATGCAATGGTTTAGTTGAACGCTTCAACAAAACCTTGAAAGGAATGATTAAAGGACTCCCAGAGAAGCTTAGGCGGAAATGGGACCTTCTTCTTCCTTGCCTGTTGTTTGCATACAGAGAGGTTCCACAGAAGGGGGTTGGTTACAGCCCATTTGAGCTTCTGTTTGGGCATCCTGTGAGAGGTCCATTGTGTTTGGTAAAAGAGGGCTGGGAGTTACCTCTCAAGCCCCCAAACAAGATGTGATGGACTATGTACTTGGTCTCCGCTCCCGGATGGCTGAGTACATGAAAAAGGCAACCAAAAACCTGGAGGCCAGCCAAGAATTACAAAAAGCTTGGCATGACCAAAAGGCTGTACTGACTGTATACCAGCCAGGACAGAAGGTGTGGGTATTGGAGCCTGTTGCCCCAGCAGCCCTCCAGGACAAGTGGAGTGGCCCCCATACAATAGTTGAACAGAAGGGAGAAGTCACCTACCTGGTGAATCTTGGAACTCCCAGGAGGCCCCTGAGGGTGCTCCATGTCAACAGGTTAAAGTCATATGTTGACAGGGCTGACATGGGCTTGCTCATGGCAACTGATGAGGAACAGGAGGAGGAGAGTGACCCTCTCCCTGACCTGCTCTCTCAGAACCCTGATGATGGGTCAGTAGATGGTGTTGCTTTGGCAAGCAGCCTCACTGACCATCAGCAAACTGAGTGCAGACAAGTTCTGCAACAGTATAGACATATGTTTAGCCTGACCCCTAGTCAGACTTCCTGGTGCACCCATGAGGTGGACACTGGAGACAGTCTGCCTGTCAAGAATAAAATCTACAGGCAACCTGACCATGTCAGGGACTGTATCAGGACTGAAGTCCAGAAAATGTTGGAGCTAGGTGTAATTGAGCCTTCAGATAGCCCTTGGGCTAGCCCAGTAGTCCTGGTACCCAAGCCTCATACCCAGGGTGGTTAGAAAGAAATGAGGTTTTGTGTAGACTACAGAGGCCTCAATGCAGTCACTAGGACTGATGCCTATCCCATAGCAAGGGCAGATGAGCTGATTGATACTTTGGCCTCAGCCAAGTATCTAAGCACGTTTGACCTGACAGCTGGCTACTGGCAGATCAGGTTAGCTGATGATGCAAAAGCCAAAACAGCATTTTCGACCCCTGGTGGGCACTACCACTTTGTGGTGATGCCCTTTGGATTGAAAAATGCACCTGCCACTTTTCAGAGGTTGGTGAATAAAGTTCTGACAGGGATGGAAACTTATTACTCAGCTTATCTAGATGATATTGCTGTCTTTAGTTCCTCCTGGCAGGATCACCTGGTCCACCTCAGGAATGTTTTGGAGGCCCTGCAGTAAGCAGGCCTCACTATCAAGGCCACTAAGTGCCAGATAGGGTAGAGTCAGGTTGTATTCCTGGGCCACCTTGTAGGTGGAGGCCAGGTTCAGCCTCTACAGAGCAAAATCCAAACCATAATGGAATGGGTTGCTCCAACCACCCAGACACAGGTGAGAGCCTTCTTAGGCCTGACTGGGTACTATAGGAGGTTTGTCAAGGGATATGGATCTATAGTGACCCCCTTGAATGATCTGACCTCAAAGAAAATGCCAAAAAAGGTTCAGTGGACAGCTAGCTGTCAGAAGGCATTTGAAGACCTAAAGCAGGCCATGTGCACTGCCCCCATCTTACAGAGTCCAGACTACACCAAAAAGTTCATTGTCCAAACAGATGCTTCTGAGCTGGGTGTGGGAGCTGTACTGTCTCAACTGAATGATGAAGGTCAAGACCAGCCAGTAGCTTTTATTAGCAGAAGGCTGACCCCTAGAGAGAAACGTTGGTCAGCTATAGAGAGGGAGGCCCTTGCTGTGGTGTGGGCCCTGAAGAAGCTGAGGCCATACTTGTTTGGCACTCACTTCATAGTTCAGACTGACCACAAGCCCCTCCTATGGCTTAAACAGATGAAAGGTGAAAACCCAAAACTTTTGAGGTGGTCCATTTCCCTACAGGGGATGGACTATACAGTGGAAAATAGACCTGGGACCCAACATGCCAATGCAGATGGACTCTCAAGGTATTTCCACTTTGAACACGAAGACTCAACTGGTCAAGGTTAGTTTAGTGTCCCTGCGTTTGGGGGGGGGGTTGTGTAGGAGAGTAGGATCTGCCTCTTATGTTGCCCCCACTTTTTTTTCTGATGTTTACACTGGTTTCTGGCTATAGTCTGGCTGGGACCCTGCCAATCAGGGCCCCAGCCTCTCTGTTCTCTCTAAACGATTTGGAGTGCACTCTAGGTGCACTAGTGATTGGATACTGTGGTACCTTATGAGTCCCTAGTATATGGTACCTTAGGTACCAAGGGCATAGGTACTTCACAGGCCTACCAGAGGCTTAGCATGTATTATGCCACCCCTGGGAAGCAGACTAAATCTGACACCACAGGCCTGCTACTGCAGCCTGGGTGAGGAAGTGCTAGCACCCCTCACTGAGATATAAGTCCCCTATATCTCTCCTGCACACACATTGAGACTTATCAGTCACCCCTAAAGCAGGCCCTATCAATCCTGAGGGCAGGGTGCTTAGTTTCCATGTGAGGGGGTGCCTCTGCCTGAGCAGGGCCCCTCTGCAGCTCTCAGAGTCCATTCGCTGGGGCTGTTTGTGGATGCGGTTAAACCATATACTGTTAAGTGCATTATATCCTTGCGGTAGAATGCTAACTTTGGAATGGCTGCATCGAAACATGTCGTGTTTGGTGTCAAACATCTTGGAATACTACCCCCCCACCAGTCCTGGCAGCGGGGGTAGCATTCCACCCTTCTAGAGGGATAGACATGTACCTACTGTGGAAACGCGGTAGAATCCTGCAGAGCCCTGGCATCACAAAATGGATGCCACCAGTCACAGACACTGGGCTGCCCTCCTGCTGATGACCAACACTCGCAGTGGAGGAAGCCCAACAATAGATATCCTGTCCCAAGGGGGTGTGACCACCTTCCAGACAGGGTTTAGTGTATTGGGGCTGGGTGGGTGCACTCTTAGAGTGCTTTGAAGTCCTGCACTGGGGGAGCAGAAGGCTCCTCTGTGCATACCCCAGTTCAAACCGGCTCAGGGGATACCTGCCCCTGCTCTGGCGCAAAACTGGACAAAGGGAAGTGGGTGTAGCCACCCACTCCCCTGACCCTCCCATAGGTAGGGTCATAGAGCTAGTCCCTCCCTTTCTTTTAGTATAAGAGGGGGAACCTGTGCATTGCAAACTAGATTTCCCTGGATGACGCTCAATAGAAGAATTCCAGACCTTCGACGTTCCACTACCTTTGGAAGACTGAAGAATCTCCCTTGGAGTCAAGGAGTGGCTCCCCTGCTTGGCAGGCACCAAAGACTACAAACGACGGTCGCAAACTATGCCGCTCCTGCCAGAGTCCGAAGTCCATGCAGCCCAAGAAGTAGATTTCCTGACTTCTCAAAGGCCATCGTGAGTCCCCAGCGAAGCTGAGGCCAGTGGACCCCAAGAGTAATGAGGAACCGCGACCCCTGGGTACCGTGCACTATTGTCGAGTGCAACCCCTTCACAACGGTCCAGGAACTTGTGCTTTGGACCACGTGTTGACCTAGCCTCCAGCAGGAAACCCTCCGAAGATCAGAGGCCTACCACGTCCCGAGTGATCGTGGGCCCCTGTTGAGCGAATCCTCCCAAGGTGTCTTTGCGATCCCTTGCCAGCCGGCTTGTGGGTCCCCAGAAGACTTTCTAAAGAAACCAAAGGGCTCCCCTGGTTGCTCTAGGCCTGCCCTGACTTACCTTCGCTGGGTGAGTCCCACAAACCTTGCTGGTCAGTGCCATTGCCTCTTTACACTTTCCCCGAGACTTGCTGTTACCAAGGCTTGTTGGCTCCAATCGAGTCGCAGACACCGCAGTAAGCTGCAGACATCGTGGGACACATCAAATCCAGCTCCTGGTTGTCGTCGACACCTTCTGGACCTCGTGGCTGAAGAGTCAAGGCACCTGCGAATGACCTGAGTCTTGCGACGACGGTGGGCATCCATCTTCCTTGCCCCGAGTCACTGCCAAGTGACTTTGAACACTGTCCCCTCTGCTTTCAGGTCTTCCATCTTCTGAATCCAGGCTTGGATTCCTCCGGACACTTCTCCTGTCGCCGCAAGCAGCAAGTCTTCACTGGCTCCCATTGAAAACGACGCAGCGACCCGACACCAAAGAACACCTATGCACCCGGCTCCCCTGGGTGAGGTAACTTCAGCACTACGGTGCTCCTGTGGGTGTGGGCCCTAGAACTACTTACCCTGTAAGTGACTTGCTTGTAGCTTCCCTAGAAGTGCCCTAAAACTCTTATTTTCTAAGTGCGACAATTGCGCTGACTCGTACAGGGTTCGCGTCTGTGTTAGACACAGCGCGTCCATCTCCTTTGTATCACTATCTAGAACTGTGTCCTTCGACTCGTACTGAGTCCGATCGGTGTTCGCCTCGAACACACAAGGGGCCTGTAACATTGAGATCTCCATTGCGCTGACTCGCACAAGGTTCGCGTCTGTGTTAGACACCGCGCGTCCATCTCCCTTGCAACTCTATCTGTAACCGCGTCCTTCGACTCGTACAAGGACCGATCGGTGTGTTCGCCTCGAACACGCAAGGGACCTTTAACATTGAAATCCCAATCGCGTCTGTGCGCATAGACTCGTACAGGACTCGCACCGGTGCCAGGACACCGCGTCCGTCCCCTGTGGGTCTCCTACAACTACCTGGGGTGGTTCTTGGGGGTCCCTCGATTCTAGATGCCCTAGACCTAGGTCTAGCCAAACTAAGATTGTGATATTCGATTGTGCTAAACTTATTTTGATAACATTTGACTTGTACATATGTTTCTGACTTCTAATCTCATAAAGAGATTAGTAGAGAGTGTTTATTAATAAATACATATATATTTGATATATATACCTGTGTGGTGTCTTTTCATTTGGTGATTCAAGAGATTGTGTGGTAAAACAAGCTGCTTTACATTCCTTCAAGACTTAGCCTGAAGGCTGCTCTCCACAGCTACCACTAGGATAGCTTTCTATAAAGGTTGTCTTAAACCTATCTACCATAAGAGTCGAATTGTTCTGGTGCAAGGTGTCCACTTTAATTAGTGAACAGCATATACCAGGCCAACTTCTCACACTCGTACAAAACCAGAGAAATTCAGCCGTTATAGTTAGTTGAGCTAACTATAACTCGCGGCCCCGCAATGCACTGCTGATTACATCACATATTACATCACTCATGACTTGGTCACCCGCCCCCCTTCCCTATTTAATAGTGGCAGCTGCGGGAGAGCACAAGCAAGACCTCTGACCTCCCGGTCTGAGAACTGCTCTCTCCCCAGCATCTCCGCTGTCTGTGCCTTCGCCGCTGACCCCGCTTCAACTCCTCCCAGTAGGAGTTCGAGGCTGTCCAGGTCCGTGGTTGCGCCCTTTCTGCTCTTTTGTGGTTCTGTTCTGCCTTTCCACTGAGTTGTACTCTGCAGACTGTTGCCTGCTTTGCTTTTTGTTTTTTAATTATTGTGCTCTGTTGACTGCTGCCTGCTTCGGTTGTTTGTGCCCGTTCTTCTTATTGCTTTCTCCGTTTTCTCCCTGCTGCTGATGCCCCTGCAGCCGCTCCCCCCTGCCGGTTCCCGCTCCTGCCTCCCAGCTGCACGTCCCGCCCCCTTCCCTATTTATTGGCGGTGCAGAGGATGCGCGCAGCGGGCATGCCGCTGGTGCGCCTAAGGCAAGCCCATCTGTGCCCGTCCACGACCCGACCGCGACCAGCACCAGGAACCCTGGATCTCCAACCATCCACTGCTACGACGCAGCCGCCCTCCTCGCACTCAACCCCGGAAGAAATAACTGCCAGCAGTCTACCCCGAAAGCAACCCATGGCCAATTCTCCTGCTGCCACTGCCGCCAGATCTTCACCACCTCCCCGACCACCAACACCACCAACGCCTTCCCCGCCGCCGAACACCTACACTTCCAGATCCAGACCAGCCCCAACTCCACACTCGCCTACAGACCCTCCAGCCCGCGCCCCCTTCGCCTCCACCATCACCGACCTCATCGCACCCCACGCCATCGACGCAATGGACTACATTCTCATCGGAGACCTGAACTTCCACCTTGACAACCCCAGCGACCACAACTCCACCACCCTCCTCGACAACCTCGCCAACATCGGACTGAAACAACTCATCACCACGCCCACCCACAAGGCAGGACAAACCCTCGACCCCATCTTCGCAGGGGGAAACAGAACCCACTTCAGCCACACCACGCAACCACCATGGACTGACCACCACTGCGTACACTTCTTCATCAACAAACCCAAACCACCCAAGCCTGCACCACACTCTCCGTGAAGAAACTGGAGCAGAGTCACCGAAGAGCAGTTCAACTCCACCCTCAACCGTGACACCCCCACCGCCACAACCGACGCCAATCTTGCGGCCAGGGGACTCCACACTTGGATCTCCAGCTGCGCAGACAAGCTCGCCCGCTATGCAACTCCGACAGACAGCGCCACAGGAAAGCCACCTGGTTCACCACCGGCCTCCAAGAAGCCAGACGCACCTGCAGATACCTCGAAAAGAACTGGCGGAACAACAAGACATCCGAAAACTACACCACCTACAAAAATGCCATGACAGAATACCACCAACACATCAGGACCACCAAAAGAACCTTCATCCGCAACAAAATCCGCGCCAACGTCAGCAACTCCAAGGAACTCTTCAGTGTCATCCAGGAATTCACCAAACCTCCCAGCGAAACCACGGACATCACCCCCTCCCAGGACATCTGTGTCAAGCTTGGATCTTACTTCCACCTGAAAATCATGAACCTCTACGCCAACTTCAGCGACCAAACACCTGACACTGCAACCACCGTACCCTGCACCTACACCAACCAGCCCACCATCACCTCCTGGATTCCAGTCACGACCAAAGAGACTGCCTCCACCATGAAAGGCATCCACTCGGGGGCCCCCACGGACCCCTGCCCACCCCACATCTCCCACAGAGCCACCACCACCATCACACCAGAACTAAGACACACCATCAAAGCCACCTTCATGACCGGCACCTTCCCCGATGACTGGAAACGTGCTGAAGTCCGACCCCTGCTCAAGAAACCCTCAGCAGATCCCACGGACCTCAAGAACTACTGACCCATCTCTCTCCTCTCCTTCACGGCAAAAGTCTTGGAGAAGACCGTAAATGCTCAACTAACCAAGTTCATCGAAGACAACTCCATCCTCGACCCCTCCCAATCCGGATTCCGCAGCAACCACAGCACTGAGACCGCCCTACTCGCCGCCACAGATGACATCCGCACCCTCCTCAACCAAGGTCACACCGCAGCCCTGATCCTACTCGACCTGTCAGCAGCTTTCGACACTGTCTCACACCACACATTTGCCACCAGACTACACAACGCCGGCATACAAGGAACCGCCCTCGACTGGATCTGCTTGTTCCTCACCGGCAGAAGCCAAAGAATAAGACTGCCACCTTTCCTCTCCGAACCCACGGAAATCAACTGTGGAGTACCCTAAGGATCATCACTCAGCCCAACTCTCTTGAACATTTACATGGCCCCCCTCGCCGCTATCGTCAGACAGCATAACCTCAGCATAGTATCCTAAGCCAACGACACCCAACTCATCCTCTCCCTCACCAAGGACCCCACCACCACCAGACTCAACTTCCAGGAAGGAATGCAGGACGTCGCATCCTGGATGAACAGCAGCTGCCTGAAGCTCAACACGGAGAAAACAGAAGTCCTCGTGCTCGGAATCACCCCATCAGCATGGAACAACTCCTGGTGGCCCACCACCCTCGGCAGCCCGCCAACTCCCACGGACCACGCCAGAAACCTCAGCATCGTACTCGACACCTCCCTCTCCATGAACAAGCAGGTCAACGCCGTCGAGTCAAACTGTTTCAACACCCTTTGCATCCTCCGAAAGACCTTCAAATGGATCCCCCCGAGTCAAGGAAGACAGTCACCCACGCACTCATAACCAGCAGATTAGACTACGGAAACACCCTCTACGCCGGCATCAACAAGTCTCTACTCTGCAAGCTCCAGACTATACAGAACACCGCAGCCAGACTCGTCCTCGGCACCCCCCGACATGAGCACATCAGCCAACACCTACGGAACCTCCACTGGCTACCCGTCAAGAAGAGAGTCACTTTCAAGATCCTCAACCACGCCTACAAATGCCTCCACAACACAGGACCTCAATACCTCAATGAGAAAATCACCTTCCACGTACCCAAACGAAACCTCTGCTCCACCAACCTTGCCCTCGCTGTAACCCCTCACATCCGCAGAGCTAGAACAGGGGGAAAAGCCTTCTCCTACATGGCAGCCAAGACCTGGAACGAGCTCCCGATCGACATCAGACGCGCCCCCTCTCTAAACACCTTCAGGAAGGCGCTCAAGACCTTGCTATTCGACTGAACGGAATTACTGTCTCCCCCCCAGAGCCTTGAGACCCTCACGGGTGAGTAGTGCGCTTATAATTCCCTGATTGATTGATTGATTGACCTAAGGAAGGCTTCTCTTACAAATTTGGGGCTCCAAAATACTTTAAGAAGGTCAGAATAAAATGTCTTTGAGCAGCAGCTAAAATTTGGTTTGAGGTCAGATCCCTCTTGGGCATTGCATACCTGTATGGGACTCCCCAGGTACTCCGTAATGTATGCTTGACGCTCTTACAGACCCTTTGGGACAGAGTGGTATTAATAGATGGGGGCAGCTGCTAGATGAGGGACAGAATCTGACTTGGGAATATTGAAATTATAAGACTGAAGGGAGACTCTCTAGGTATAAAATGTATCAAGAGAACTCATGGCTTAAGATTCAAGATTGGATAAGTGTGGAATCAAACCAAATGGAAATTGACTGTCAAGACCGACGGGCTACAAAGAAGGAAATGGCACAGTGGTATCAATTTCTACTCACAGCAGCAATGAAAAAATGAGATCACCATTCTCCATATGGGATGGATACTTGCCGGATGCCGAGGTGGAGGAGTTATGGCAAGTATCTTTATCTACACTTTATACAATAGTTAAATCTTCTGCATTAAGGAAGAACCATTTTTTACTCTTCATAGAGTTTATTGGACCCCAAAAAGGCTGGCAAAAATAAGGGGAAATGGTGACTCCAAATGCAAACGATGTGGAAGAAATGGTGAAAACAATATGCATATGTTTGTCACCTGTCCAAAGCGAGAATAATTTTGGCTTGCTATGGGTTATATGTGTCTCATTGGATATCACTGTGGAGGTAAGCACTGTCTTAATCATGTTTGGGATACAGCAGCAAGATTTGGAGGGCTTTTCTTTACATATAAAGCAAAGAAATCTGATGTTTTACTCAATTCTGATTGCTAGAAGGGAAATATGTAAGTTATGGACTCAAACCTCTGTACCTTCTTGGCATGCCTGGAAAAGCTCGGTGGCCTTTTTTGAGAAGATAGATAGGTGGGAAAACAAGAGAAAAGATGGTGACGATTTTTGGTATTTGTTGAATATTTCGGTAAATTGATCCATCAAATGATTACATCTTCTCACAGCAGGGGGCCTAGGAAGCAAGTCGTACCCGAGTTAGCCCAGCAATTTTCTGTTGCACGAAGAAGAGAGACCAATCTTTTAGGCACATGGGTTGTTACAGTCCGGAAGGGTGTCTGGTGCTTATTATGGATTAGAGATGGTATGAGGAGAAAACAAAAACCATTAAGATAGGTTTTAAAAAGAAAGTCACAAATTAGATTTAAAGTGCAGTTATGATTAGGAATTAAAAAGGAAAGCATCTGAAATTCGCATGTTATGGTTAGGAATACAATCCATAACTCGCAAAACACTCATAAAAATTCCTACACCAACTGCAATTTGTATGACCACATAATATTTGTACCAATGAATAAAAACATCTAAAAGTCAAATGTAATTAATGATCTATACATAATAAAACGAATAAAAGATACTATATTCAAAGTTTTCTCTGTTAAAGTGGTAGGAATACTGGGATATGTAATCTCATCTGTAAGATTATTTACATCTGTTTTTCCACCTGTTTCATTAAGGTGGAGGTCATGAGCATTGAATCTGGTGTGCAAGTTGTGATACTGCATCAGCTCCAGCAGTTCTTCTTGTCCCTGACTGCAAGATCTGTCAGGCTTGTTGGATCTATCAGGAGGGCAAGCAAGTGTCATGCATGTGGGCAGGGAACCAGCCTTTTTACATATACACCCTGAGTGTGTCCTTTTATAGACTTCCTATAGTGAATTTGCTAGATGAGATACTTTTTGCTGATAACATGGTTAAATATCCATATTAAATCAGCAGCGGCCAGTGCAGGTAAGCGCGGTGGGGCGGGTGGGGTGGGGGGATGTCGACAGACGACGGAATAGGACTTATTTAATTTGCCCTATTCCATCATCTGTCGACATCCCCCCTGCCCCTCCCTGCCCCACTGCGCTTACCTGCACCGGACGCTGCTGATATTAATGTAGTGGAATTAGCCATGTTCTCATTAATGCATACATTGGGAACATCACTATTTTAAGTCAGATAAGGAACTACATTTTTGACTACATATCCCAAGGCGCATTTTGTTTGGCTGAAAAGAGCCCAGAAAAGAATGTATTTTATGCACAGCCATTTTTGGTGCTTCATGTGGTACCAGATTCAGTTGCATATGTGCGTGTACAGTATGGTGTTCTATTACATATTTCCCAACATTTGTTTGCTTGCACTAGTTTAGGGGGACCTACTTTGAGGACAGGAACAGATGTTTCTACATCACTCACTCAGCTGTGTGGTGGTTTCCCTTCTTGCTGCTGCCTTCTGTCTCCTATTAGCTAACCTTTCCATTGACCATGATCAAAGGTTATGGTTTTCATAATTAGTGAGGTTTGTGACTGCTACTACATTGATCCTTTTCAGGATGTGAGCCAATATCAGCTTTTTGATGGCTTCCGGTACGCTCAGAGATGCTTTGCCAAAAAGCTTATCCTTTCCTGCAACATACTCCTCCACCAGGATCTCAAATTGACTGTCATTGACTTTCTTTTTTCTTTCTTCATCCATCTTCTTTATCCTGTGGCTCCTGAATTGCAGTTGTACTTTTCGGACGTTTGCAGGACTGGTCTGCCTCCCTTCAGGTACATTTTATATGTGTCTCTCTCTCTTATTTCCCCACACATATGACATGCAATAAACCCAAACTCATGAACATAATAAATGTTTTCACTTGCAACACAAAATAGCAATTCTAAGGTTGACTAATGATACAGTAGTAATGTGATTATTGCTCACATTACTCAAATAAGAACTTTTTTTCCAAGCAAGCATCACTACACATTTTCCATTTACTGGAAGAGTAAAGAGATATGCTCAGAGTGCGGACCTATACCAAATGTCACAGTTTGCGGTGTTTCACATGGAATGCTAATACGCATGAAATATTTCAAGCTTGACTGTATCTTGACAAAGCCAATCTGGCTATTTTAAATTGATTGCCTTCTGTTACTTTACTGCCCCAGAGAACATAGGCAAATATACTTCTGGGCAGGGATACCGAGCCATGTCTGATCCCCAGCTAGCAAATCGAAAATATTCAGTGTATATCATGAATCTGAGCTACTGCTGACTACTGTGGGGAACATGGTAATGAATGCTTATTTAATAGTCTAAGTTCATCGCTGAATAAATGAATGCACAGCCATTAACCTACACTTAAATGAAAAATACTGAAACAATATTGGAGGCACTCTCAGCCAGACCAAGAGCTCAAGGAATGTTAAGAACAGCACAATAGCACCCCCCATTGATAGGAAAGAGGCCATACCATTTATAAGCTGTGACAGCAAAACTCTCAAAGACTGCACACACCAGCTCAGATGCATTAGCTCACTCATGCAAAATTATCTTCTTACTGCCATGCACTCAATCACTAACATGCACCCACCATCTTGGCAGCACCTACATAATGAATTCAACTAATCAGCTCACTCACAGAAACTCAATCACATATATGCACACAACAACCCAGATGTGCCTTTCCACCCATATCAACCTATGTACTTGTTCAGTTGCACACACTCAACAAATGGACCCATCTACTAACATGCGCATACACATTCAGGTCAACCCAAGCACTCAGAGTCTGATTCACAAACGTAACTTACACATTTGAGTACGTTTTGAGTAAATGTAGTGCTTTCCAGTATTCACAAACTGCACTTTTGTAGTAACTCACATTTTTGTAGTAACTTGCACTTTTGTAGTAAGTCACTACCGCCATTATTTTCTATGGGAGGGTATTGCAGTACCAGTGGTTGGCCATGTGTAGTGCTGGACTTACTACAAAAGTGTAAGTTACCACAAAAATGTAGAAACATAGAAATAGAGTTAGGGACTTAAAATATAAACCCATAGGAAATAATGCTAAATTATCTTAATTTATTTAAAATAGTTAAAATATAAACAAATATAAATTAACATTTAAAGTATTAAAATAGTACATTAATTTATTAATTAAATATTAGCTAGTGCATATGTATTATTTAACTATTAATATATATACTATTTTCATGTATTTAGAAAAAATAAAATTATATTTATTTATAGTTCACTTTGTCAGTGCCAAAAAACCACTACCATAAACAAGCCACCATCTTTGGATTTCAGTTGTTAAAGCTGTCATAATATTCTATTGTTTTTCCTATTTTTTTAAACATTTTTTAAAACATATTTTTCATATAGTCTGGTTCAATCCAGAAGGTGTCAGAGTATTGTATCTTGGATTAATTAGAAGACCAATCTTAAAAGTAAAACGTATATTAAGGTAAAACATTAAGGATCACTATAAGAAAAGAAGCAGGAAGACGAAATTATGTACATTTCCTGTATGTGAAAACATATCTTGGCATAATTATTGTGAAGTTAGAACAGCATAAATAAGGCCAGAAATTCTAAACAAAGACAATGCCAAAGGAGGAATTGGTGCGGTAAAAACAAACCGTTGAGCTTGTTTAAAAGTTTCCGAGAAGAGGATTGTTCTGATAACAGATTCAAAAGAGTTCCAGATATTGTGAGCACTTCCTGAAAAATATTGTTTATGGGACTTTTTCTTCATGAATAACATCATTTCTAGTGGAAGAATGCCAGAACCCAAAGTTTGGTTGCATATCTGGAACAATCACTTTAAAGGTGAGGTAAATGATGTTGTTCCGGAGTACGATGCTTTTTAAGTAATGGAGGCCAGAAAGAGAATGATCCTCACTTCGATACGAAGCCATTTAAGTATGATGAGAATTGGGGGATATGATCATAGTTTATCAAGCCTATGCTTAGCCTGCTGTTGCATGGAGAGCTGCTTTAAGAGCAATCAAGTGTAGCTTTAAGATTCCTAACCATAGGGAGCATTCATAGTCTAGCCTAGATAGCATGAGGGATTGAATCACTTGTTCTAAATCCTTCTTTGGGATTTGAAAATCTATTTTTGTAGGTTTATAAGGGCCAAATTAAAAGTTTAGCCAACAGGGTACATAACATGGCAGAGTACCCTGCTCACGAAACCCTCAATCAGCCTGCTCTATGCTGAGTTGGATGGACTGTCAGCTTTCCTACAGTGATGCCCCCGCTGGTTGTACCATTGGAAAATTTACTCTGAAAGTCTGATGAATTAGGGGCTGTTAGACCACCAACCCTAATTAGAGGAGATGATATGTTGTCCTTTTTTCTATCATTATTCTTGGAGTCACAAACAAACATACTGATCTCCACACCCTGCCAGGGTGTAGGGATCGTTTATTTTATTTTTCAAAAACGGGAGTTTGTTTCTAAAAAATGTAAAAGTTTTGTTCGTGACTGCCTAAGCAACAGTGGCCATGCACCAAACTTTCAGTGCCTTTACAGGACCATCCCTGGTGGACCGGTGGTGATTTCTTAAATATTCAGGTGGCAGTCTGGCCAGTATGATGGAGAAGAAGACCTTAGCCACATTGACAAATGAAGGGCTGTCCAACAGAGTCTAAATCAAACTCTAAAGGGCAGATTTACAAGCCCCTTGCACCACTTTTGCGTCACTTTTCCCATGTTAAAAATGACGCAAAAGTGGCGCAAGGGCCTTGTAAATAAGCCCCTAAATCAGTAAGGGACACCTTTTGCCACAAAGCTAATGTCCACTTGTAGGTCTGAATTCTTGCCCGGGATGAAGCTTAGGATGTTAAAGCATTCAACAAAGGGAGCGATACAGTGCATCAGCATTGTGGTGAGGTTTTGGCTGTTGAATTATTTTTTTCTATTTCCAAAATTGTCTGGCTGCATGTTGATTTTTCAAAAGCAGTAGGTCCTGATTAGAAATCAAATGCATCCCACCATTATGTCAGCATGAGCGTTATCTTACTAAAAGTTTAATTTTGAATGAAGTACATCACCTTTGTACTGGTTGAATATATAAACTATGTGATACATGGCCATAATCTTTAATGTTGGTATATTGCACTAATGAAAGCAGCTTGGTGGTTCGTAAAGAAGCATCTTAGATACTGTTCCAAGGACTGGGTAAGTCTTTCAGTTTAAACATCCATTTGTGGATGGTAACATGTTTGAGACCTGCTTTCTTCATAAGTTGTGAACTGAATTCCTCGATCAGTGATGACTATTTCCAGAAGGCCATGTAACTGAAACATATGAATCACAGATAATACGGCCAAGCCAACAGTACTGGGCTGTTTCTTCAAAGGGATGAAATGAATCATATAAGTCTTGTCCCGGTAATTTGACACAAACTGCATCTTTTTCAATGTTGAGAAATGAAGTGCCTGACCATGCATAGATTGCAGAAGTCAAGCATCAGCCTTGGTGCCCTGATGAAAGATCAAGGAGCCAGCAAAAAAGACACAACTAAAGGTAATATAATTTCTTCTCCCACTTCCAGTCCCCTCTTAGCCTGGAGTGAGCAATACAAAACAACACTAACTCACAATGGGAGGAATTTTGGTTGCACATCATTCTTAAAATGTGGATCACATTTAGTGAATCACACATTGTTTAGTACAATGATAATGTATGGCAGGTCAGTTCTGGGCAGATTTTTCAAACTTTATCCTATGGAGTACTCAAATAAACGCATTGCATAGTTAACTGTGTAAATTCAATCTCTATTGGATCAGGCTAGTCAGTTGTGTTGGCCTCAGTTACATTGTGGAGCTCAAAACTCCTCATCTGAAACTGCAGAAACTGCAGAACACATATGCTCATGGCAGCAGAAGACCATTGTGGGTGTAAGAAAGGGAGAGAATGACAGAGGTAAGCATTCAGACTTGCGACTTGTCTCCTCATCTTGTTTTCCTGGGCAAGTTTCTATTTCTCTATCGGCTATTTACAAAAAACAGCAATATCTGAAGTAGCTATTGATTTTCTCTCCTGAATTAGCATAGCCTTACTCATGCATGTTGGCCTCCATACCAGACAGCACAAGGATGATGCACTTTACATTCTCCACATGCAGTGTGCGTATCACATCATTCTTTCTTTGCAACGCTGTTTAAACCTGAGGTCATTCAAACAAAACTCCTGTATTGCACTGTAGATCTGCGCCCTGATGATTATATTCTCTGGTGCAGTAAAGACCACAAGAGTAGGACTGGACTTTGCAGAGGTTCCTCATCTGCTAATTATTGTGAAACATCCCCACACACTTTCAAATATATGTTTAAATACATTCTATACTCAATATACTATTCTATTTCAGTAGTTGTCTTTTTTCATTTTCCAATAATTATTGATACTGCCAAAGTACTGATTGAAATTAAACTGACCATACTCTGGGACTTATTTGAGTTTAATGGAAAGGCACAGCATCACAAATTCGATGTAGTACCCTGCCCGCCAAACCCTCAGTCCACCCAACTCATTTACAGATGGGCGAACATTAAGTATTCAGTCAATTAAGCCCCCATTGGATCCACCAATACTGCTTCCAACTACCTAACAGAGAAGGAACCATTAGAGAAAGGGTATAACAACATCTGCCTTATTTGGGGTGGGGGGTCCTACTTTATTTAAATGTTTCTTCTCTATGAGAATTCAATCTATTCAATCTGTATCCAGGCAGCAGTCCCACAATTCTAATAAATTTACCTTGTTTTCAGAATTTGATGGATCATTAAATGCCATTTGCCTAGAATACATGATACACCAATACTTTTCCATAGATTGCTAACTTTTTGAGAGTTTTGATTTTACCTATTTCTTTTCTTGCAACTAGCTACAAGCCTTCAAATACCTATTCGACTGAGCTGAAGGACTCTGTTCCCTATTTTAAATGGTATAACTTAATTGGCTGCTTTAGTTGGTTGCTTTTGGACTGAGATCTGAAACGAGATCATTAACTTTAATGGCTTTTGGTCTACATTCTGCAAAATGAATTGGCTCTAATCCCTGTGGAAAGACTGTTGAGGAGGACTTTGCTCCTTTTCTCTGGGGCCAAAAATTTATTTTTTACAGGTCAGAGGTCCTGTTAAATTAAAGGGCAGGTCGGCAATATAAACTTTGGTGGAGGGAGCCATGCGGCTGCCTCCCTGGGCCTTTATGAGGCCCTAGGGACCCCATCCCTCAGGGTCAACATTGAGTTTGCGGCGCCCCTCTTTGAGCCTCAGAGAGGCCCCCAACCCCAGGGCTGATGTTGAAATTTAGGGGAGGAGTCATGCTGCCCTCCTTCCCAAGCCTCAGCTAGGCCCCGGTAATTCAATACTCTGGGACCAGAACAATGTTGCATCCCATGGACTGGGGCAAGAATAAAATTTGTATTCCCTGTTTACACTCTCCCTAGCAGGGAACATATGGATGGGTAGTCGCTGAGGACCTAGCAGGAATAATTAACTCACATATTACATCACTCATGACATGTTCTAGCACACCATTGATTACATCAGTGCAGCACCTGAAATTACATCAGTGATGGCAACATGGTGAGGTGCAAGTTGTAGGCATTTTAGGGCACAAGTTATAGTTACTTAAGATAACTATAACTGGTGAATTTAGATGGGTTTGTTCTTTTAGATTTGTGTGTTTTAACTGACATTTTCACCTAACTATAATGTCCCTTTAACCTTTGATTGTTTCAGTGAATAAATATATATATGGGATCTGCAATTAATTATATGAATGGTACTCAGTTTACCGACCTCAGAATGATTGAAGCCTGGGTCTGTCTTCCTAGAATTCAAACTTGTGCCCTGCACATCACTGCATATTTCAGTAGTGAACGTCGAACACACTTTGCTGCCTTGCCGTTATGTTATTACTAGATAAATTGTCTATTAACAACAAGAAAAATAAAAGTGTTAAACCTCTTAGGGGCAAGTAGCAAGGGTGCCCTTTGTTACTGCTTCTCTTACCTTGATTTCAAAACAAATGGCTATTAGAGTCCAAGAAAAGCAAGTATTACACGTTTTGTTAAGACAAATAATTTAGGAAGAGGGATTTTCTGACATAGTCAATTGAATATATTTATCATTTATAAGTACTTCATAGGAAAAGACAAACACATTATCGTTAATTAACCTAAAATATTGCTATGAAAACAAAGAATTTGGAAACATAATAGGAGGTCAAATGTCACAAAACTCTACCACACAAAGTAAGTGACTCAGCTATACATTTCTACGAAAGTGGTTTTGATTAGATTGATTTTTAGGTCTTGCCTTAGACACAGCTTTAGTTTTTTTTTTTAGATAATGTATAAGAAACATATATATGGGTCTTTTGATCATCTGTCTTCATCCTTTATTTTTTTTATTGCCATTCACACTTTGCTCCTCCCCGCCATAGTATAAGGTATAGGACAACTGGGGCCGTATTACATAAGGTGCCCCAGGAGTACAACTTTGTATTATAGAAGGGGGCACAGACGCTTGTGCGTCCCCTTCTGTAATCGATAGCGCTGGCACACTTAAAATGCCAGCACTATCAACGGAGGATGTTCCCTCATTTGCATAGGGGCATGCCCTATGCAAATAAGGGAATTCCTTTGACTCTGCGCCCGAGCCATATTGTAGACGAGGACGCAGAGTCAAAGAAGCCCTCATAAGGCACACTGACAATGCGCTATTTAAAAGGTGGCGCACTGTCAGGGCGCCCCCTGAGAGCAGCCCTCTGCAGGGGGTAAAGAGGGTCCCATGTACCTCCCAGACACCCCTTGCTGGCGGATGCAGTCACTGACGGGTGCCGCCTGAACTGTGAAAACACAGAGCAGCTGCTCCGTGTTTTCACATGAATGCGCTGCCCCTAGGGCAGCGCAAGTTCGCGGCTGCCCCCAGGGCAGCACATTCACCATAATGGGGCGCATTGACATTGTTTGCACCTGGCGCACCTTTTCAAAGGTGTGCCGGGCGCAAACAATGCCAATACGTAAAACGCCTCAGGTTAGCCCACATCTGCCCTTAGCTCCTCTTTGTGTATGTGATGGCATTTTACCTGTACACAATGTGCATATTCATCACAGACTAGACCCATTCAGAGCTAGGATTGGTGGGGACAATGTGCACTTTATTTTTAGGTCTCGCATAGCGTTGCAGCGCAACGCGCTGTTCGCTTTGCGAGGCATGCAGTATACAGTATAGTGGAGGGAAGCTCCGCCCACTTTCCGTCCATGTTTTTCATTGGCTTCAATCGGAAATGCTGCATTCTGATTTGTTTTCGGCTTGTTTGTCCCTCCTCCTCACGGCCATGTCGTCATTTTTCTCCTTCCATTGCTATCGGCCCCTTTACTTTACAAACTCTTTTGTTCCTCTGCCCCCCCCTTTCCCTCCAGCAGTTCGTAACTTCTCTGCCCCCCACACCCCCTCCCCCCACTCCCGATCATGCCATCTTGGACGCCCGCACGTTTGTTTATAAATGCAATGGGTCTCTCGTAATACGAGTCCTATTGCATTTATAAATGCTTGTTTTCTCCTGGGATTGGCTGGCTGAGTCTCGCACTTTATTTTGCCTGACCTGTCCAGACGGCTATGTTACGCATGCGTCCAGCAGCCGCTATACAGACTCTGCTGCGCACGAAGAGGAAGGTGTTTAACAGGACCCAGGCGACTAGGATCACACACACGATCTCGGCGAGAATCGCAGCTCTGAGATCCCTTGCTTCTGCCTGTCCACGCAGGGGGGGGGGCATTAATTTTCCGAGTGAAAAGCAGCACATCGGGATACAGGGAGTTCACGGAATACCAAACGTGACACCCACCGGTGCGCTGCCTGCTGATCCAATGGCTCCAATGGCAGAGCCGATGGGGGGAGGGGGTGCGGGCGCTGCAAGGACAGCTTGTGATCCAGCAGCGCCTCTATCAGTTTCCGAGGCTACTGCCGAGGTCCAGGAGGGAGCTGAGGGTTAGCTGTTAGCAGCGCTCGCTGTCTACGCACATAGGTCTCATATTTGCGCACCTCCAGCCCGCACCGGCTCGTCAATCCTCGCATACAATTCTGGGACTTGTGGTTTGGCTTTGCTTCTGCGTCTGTGGGCATACATGCCCCAGAATCTAAGGCAGGTTTTGTTTACATGACCGGGATGACTGGAAGTACCAAAGTACGTTGGAAGTTGTGTAACTGGGGGCCCACTTTCGACCCCTGCGTCAAGGGGTACTGGTCTCCCTCTGTCGCCGGGCATCAGGCCTCCTGGTTTTCTTTGTGTTTATTTAAAAGACTTGAAAGTCGACCCTTTACACCAAGGTGCCCGAAGGAGCTTTAGGAAAGCAAACGAAGTACATTTTCTGTGACCAACTGGTGTTTGTTGGCACACATACCCTCGCATGCTTCCAGCTGCGTACTTTGTTTGAGTTTCCTTGATAAAACATTGAAATGTGTTATTTAATAAGAGGAGGGGGGGGCTTTTCAGAGTTTTATTTGTACAAGGCAGGTCTCGGGACGGTGTGGGCAGTGGAGTGACAAGAAGATCCTATAAAAATGGCCCCATTACTAAATGAGGTAGCTAAAAAAAAGTGCCCCATGTTTGCAGATAGTAACTGGTTTGAACTTGTAAAGACACAGTGATGAAGTGTTTTGCAAGGTATGGAAAGGCTGCACGTATGAGCTTGCTTCAGGCAGTGTTTGTTGAAATATCGGGTAAATCAACAGTAAAAATGGACCAAGTTGACCATAAAACATGCCCACAAACAGCCAGAAATGAACTGCCTCGTTGCCTGATGGGCCAGTCCGGCCCTGGTCACAAGAACTCCATCCCAGAGTTTCTGTACTACACATAGATGATCTGGGTGCAGTGGGCCCTGTAGCGCCTCTGCGCCTGAAGCACTATTGATAGGCGTCCCTTACAGGGTGTGTGGTAGTAGCTGCAGGGCAGGGGGCTCTGCAGCCAGTGGGTGGGGCCCAGCGGATGCAGAAGGGAGGGTTAGCAGCTGGTGTCTCTGGGGCACAAAGTCAGGGTTCCTGGGGAGGGCTGTGTGGATTGGTGCTCATTAACGCCCTGTGTGCTGCATTAACCCCCCCAGGTTTCCTGCTGAGATGTGAATGGTATGTAGATTGTACCCCCTCACCCTTGCCGCATTGTCCACATGTGCCTAATGACACCTTCCCTGGAGGGGGCAGGTAGCGGCTCTCGCCCCAGCCCCAGCCCCTTTGTAATGCCTTCTGTATTTGCATTTCGTAGCGTCGTTTTGGTGCAGTTAGAGGGCGCCAAACCTGGCAGGACGGTTTACAGGCTGCCCCTCCCCCCCCCCCCCACTCACTTGGGAAGCTTTCCTCAAGCCTGAATTCCCCTCCCGAAATTACATTCAGGGCTTCCAGTTTCCATATGTTGTGATTACACACATGAATATAGACGGGAAAACCAACTAAAAGTCAAATTAATAAATAATCAAAGCCAATCATTTATAGTATCCCACATGAATAATTTTTAGCTTAATTCTACCTAAATTGGATACAATGTGCACATGCTCTTTTGAAATACACCCTTCCACAAAATCTTAAACCCAAGTCCTTCGCAGGCTCCGTGAATTCATGCACTTGCGCTTTATGCCACTGAAATTGTTGTAATTAACCACATCTCACGGAAATGGATGGGTGCAATACAAGTATTTCCTGACACGGGCAAATTACACACACACACACTCACTTAAATGAATGAGTGTTGTTACACCATATAACCATGACATTAAGATTGCTACACCAAATCTCACCAATAACACGCGTAAAAAGAGCCAATTCCCTGCAATGCCCATGTTGATTCTAAGATGTGGTCTCGACTCTGCGAGCTGTAATATTTGAGGGTGCCTCTCCCCTACTGTGGGTAGGGGGTTTGTGTGCCCATCACTGCATTTGCAGAGCTGGCGATTATCCCCCAGGAGATTGGAAACTTTAATTCGATCCTGTTTTTGTGGTCACTGGGATTTTTGAGCGGATAGTTTCAGGGAGGACGGCGAAACTTCAAGTCCCAGGGTGCAACATACATTATTGACAGTGGGTAAAATCCAGTTTGGGTCCCATTACTCCTGAAAGGTTCGGGGTTTTCAGAGATGTTAGGCTGGGGCTCTTCAATGCAGTACACTCATAGCAAATGCCACCACGTTCCTGGTAGCTCAGTTGCCAAGTGGCCCACTCCATGAGCAAAACCTTGGTATTTTAGATAAAGGGCTCTTAATATTGGGATTTTTTTTTTAAAGTCACCCATCTGGGTTGAGTGGGACAGGGCGGCTTGTTCCAGTTTGAGGGTATTTTGTTGAGCAGTCTTCAAATGGGCCTCTTTCACTAATTACTGTATTTTGCAGTGTTCTGAGCAGCACACACAGGACGCGTTGAACCCAGTGTCTCCTTATTATGACGTTGGTGTGAAACCAAAGGAGTACATTAAGTTTAGAACATAGCGATTAATGGTATTCTGTTTGGCATGTTTTCTTGGTAACATTTGAGGAATTAATTATGTGCCCAAGATAAAAAAATGTTTTGTTGACGACTGGACAGGGAACCCTCAATAGGGAAGGAAGGCTTAGACACCCTTCCTTGCACTTATCAACATTCTCTATGCCGTTCATGTTTTATTGTGGTGTGGGAGCTTCAAAAATGACCCCGCCCCCTCACATTTGTTTTAACACTTGCGGCCCTCGTGGGTTTCTGTTAAATTCCTGAAAGGTTTAGGACGGGACTCCTGCCTGTCCCTGCAAACCGCTGAAAATTGCAGGGCTGTTGCTCTGTAGGGTCCGAGGTGCTGGGATCTCGTGTCTGACGCCCTCTTATTTTTGCTCTCAATTATAGTTAATAACAAAGTGCTCTCTAAAAAGCCTGCTTGCGTTTTTAGGTCTGGCTGGACAGCGCATATGGTGGCATATCTTATGTGATTAACAGAAAAGGGGACGTTGAAAAGCACTAAGGAGAGAGAGGCTTTGGCAAAACCCAAATGTTGGTTAACTTGAGTGCAGCATTTGATTGGGTAAAAGTTGAGTTCTTCCACAAAAGAGTGGTTGTACTGGGCTCCTATTAGCTTTTGGAGAGAGCCCCATCACCTAATTGGACTGTTAAGTTCAAACGTAATAAAGTGGCAGGATGCACGGGTAAGCCTTGGAGATGGAGCTGCTGCAGTCATTTCACTAGCTTTGGCTCCCCCTCTGCTGTATCTCAAATTGCAAGGTATGTGCGTCATCCCACTTCGTCAACCATGGTCTATGTATAAGCATGCACACAAGGCGCATGTCCATGTGCAAGCATGCACATAGGGTGCACCCATGCCCCTGGAGAGGGACAACCTGGAGCTGGGTGCGAGAATTGGGCAAGGGTGTAGGAGTGACCAGGAAGTGGCTGGGTGGCCCATGCCCCTCCAAACCGCCACAAGGGTATAGCTGGGAGTCGCTCATAGAAGCCAGATGGCCTGCACTCCTCACTGTCACCTCACTGAAGTGTCGGGCAGCCGCCTGCCGGGGCAGAGCTAGTGTGACCACTCCCCGTGGTCCATAAGCACATACATACACAAATGGGAGCAGCACGGCCTTCTCCCAGTGCAGGCCGCGATTGCATGTGAGGCCACAGGAGAGGCCAGAGCCGTCCACACTGGCTGGTTTGTAATCTTCACTTCACAGAAGCAGGAACAGCACACCCAAGAGCTCCAGTAATGGTGAAAGAAAGCTGAGGGGGCTGCATGAGGTAGTGCGCCCCCTCTCACACAAGATCTGAGGGAGTAAAGACGTGTCAGGCAGCAGCATACCTCCTCTCCCTGGAGAGCAAGACATGTTTACTTGTGTTCCCAGCAACCCTCTCACTACTTTCAGTGTGCTCGTGCATGGCAGCTTCCCTTCGTCTCCCGCTGGGAACTTTTTTTTTTTTTTTTTAAATAAAGTGCCTGGCCGAAGAAGAAGGGAGCTCTTTCATTTAAATGCTGGGTTTCGTAAAATTTGTGTCAGCCTACATATCTCCTGACAGAGTGTGTAATGTCTCAGTCCCTTCAGTCCTTCGCAGGTCCTGTATTCTGACTGACGCTGGGTCTCTGATGGCGCGAAAGAGGGGCCTGAGGCAGTTCATGGAGCGACACAATCCCAGCTTGCTCGGCCTCTCTAGTACTGCATGGGACCCTCTGCGTTGTCTATACTCAAGGATGCATTCCCATGTTTCCCTCAGAGGAAGTGCAAGTGCATTGACAAAGCCAATAGGTCTCGCCTTTGGGACCTTATAAGTGTTTAGCCATGCAACGGTTGATGTTGTTGCACCAAGGATATTGTACTGCATAACTAAAAACTTATAAGGTCCCAAAAGCGAGACCTATTGGCTATGCCAATGCTTGTTTAATACCTTTTTCTTGTTTTAGTTTTACTTATTTTACTCTATTGAGGGTTCAGCAGCTCCTCAGACTCTCTACCAGGACCTTGCTGATGCTGGCATTACACTGCATCCGGCGTTGTCTGTAATAAGTGGCCAACTTCAAATGAGATGGTCCATTATCAAATATAAATTTGTTGACAAAGCATTCCAAGATGGCTGCGTGAATGTCTGCAGAATTTTACGTGTATGCAGAAGTACAGGAGGCGATATTGACATTTTTTTATTGCATACTTTATGGTAGAATTTCTTTTACAGATGGGCACTGTTAGACCTGTCAGCCCTAGGGTGGTCTTACCCCGTTTTTTTCTCTTTGCGCCTCATTTTTGCCACTACACTTTTGTTGGACCTAGGTCTCTGGGCGCCTTACCACTGCCAAACAGTGCTGAGGTGCAGGTGCTCTCTCCTAATAAGATGGCTGCCACAGGCCCCTGCTACTGCGGAGTGGCCATTGCGCACGCACATATTAGTAGTCAGGATCAGGCTGGGACATAATGATACAGTATCCATGCCGTCCCCGCCTCTGGGCCTCATAGCCAGACATGAGGGAAGCTTCTAGAACCTTCCAGCGCGGGGAGGAGTTATGTTTTGCCGCCTTTAGGAGGGTCACCTGACCTAGGGGTATAAGAGGTTTGGAGGGAAACCTTTTTAGTCAGTTGGGGCACCACTGGACCTGGGGGAACCTCCGTCGGAGTATAGGCTGTCGGGCCTAGGGGGGAGACCTACACTACTGGTACTGACTGGGCTGAGGCACTGCTGTGCTAAGCTAGCTGAGGAACACCTTCCACCCACTGACCTTGCCCAGCGTGAGGGGACCCAGGGAACCACCCCCAGTGTGCCTGCAGGGCGCCTGCCTGCCTCTTGTGCCCACCAACTCAACCCCCCCTTTTCCCCCAAGTTAATGCAACCAAGCAACTGCAAGTGCTGAGACAGCAACCAAGAAACTACAAGCCAGAAACTGCGTTAAAGCAACCACCACGAAGAAGCTACAACCTCCTGTGCTGGGGATCACCAGGTAAAGCGCTGTATGCTGTGCCCTGAAGAAGCGCTGTGACCGTGGGGCGCTGTGGCTGTAAAGAGCTGTTCAGCCCCAGCGCTGGGCTCTATAGCAGTGCTGGCGCTGACCCCCCAAGTACTGTGCTGCCTGATGGAGCGCTGTGCCTGAAAAGCGCTCCAGCGCTAAATCAACCCCCTGGCCCCCAAGCGCCGCGTGCTCCCTGGCGCTACCTGGCCCGCAACTGTGGTGGCCGAAATCACCGCCGCAGCCCCTGTGCGCGTTGCCCAAGAAGCGCTGGGAGTGAAACTCACTGCCGCGACCCCCCGCGCTGCCTGGAGAAGAAGCACTGGGCCCAGGATCACCGCCGCCGCCCGGGCGCTGCGTGGAAGCGGAGGCCGCGCTGGGCCTAGAGAAGGGCGGGAGGCATTGCCCCAGTGTGCCTGCAGGGCGCCTGCCTGCCTCTTGTGCCCACCAACTCAACCCCCCCTTTTCCCCCAAGTTAATGCAACCAAGCAACTGCAAGTGCTGAGACAGCAACCAAGAAACTACAAGCCAGAAACTGCGTTAAAGCAACCACCACAAAGAAGCTACAACCTCCTGTGCTGGGGATCACCAGGTAAAGCGCTGTATGCTGTGCCCTGAAGAAGCGCTGTGACCGTGGGGCGCTGTGGCTGTAAAGAGCTGTTCAGCCCCAGCGCTGGGCTCTATAGCAGTGCTGGCGCTGACCCCCCAAGTACTGTGCTGCCTGATGGAGCGCTGTGCCTGAAAAGCGCTCCAGCGCTAAATCAACCCCTGGCCCCCAAGCGCCGCGTGCTCCCTGGCGCTACCTGGCCCGCAACTGTGGTGGCCGAAATCACCGCCGCAGCCCCTGTGCGCGTTGCCCAAGAAGCGCTGGGAGTGAAACTCACCGCCGCGACCCCCGCGCTGCCTGGAGAAGAAGCGCTGGGCCCAGGATCACCGCCGCCGCCCGGGCGCTGCGTGGAAGCGGAGGCCGCGCTGGGCCTAGAGAAGGGCGGGAGGCATTGCCCAGCAATGAGGACGCCGACCGCGTCATCGGCCGCGCCCCCGAAAAGCCGCACACTGATTGGCTCCCGGGTCCGGAGGCCGACGGAGGCCCGGAGCCCAGGGAAGAACATCGCCGGAGGGGCTCCACTGCCAGCGGGAGCCCCCGAATCACCCCAGAGGCCGCAAGGAACACGGAGAGCCCAAGAGCGTGGGCCGCCTCCCCCGGTCCGAGCCCCACCTGCCGTCAGAAGCGGGCTGACTGAGGAGGAGGCGCCAGAGGCCCACACGCATACCGGAGCAGTGAGGTGAGCCAGGGAGGCCCTGGGAGGGACTCTATGCCGTCGGGAGGCCTCGCCTGAGCAGCGCCACCCCCGCCTACTGTCCCGAGTGGAATAGGAGGGGCCGGGGCCCCCATGCTGCCATACGGACTGCCTCCCCTACGCCTAAGGCTGGGCCTGGAAGTAGAGAGACTGGGCCGGGCCTACCAACCCCTTGCGCCCTCCTGCCCCATTGAGGCCTAAATGCCCGGGTGTGAGGGTCGCTAGGACCGCAGGCGCTATGAGTCGCCTCTGATGATATCGGCCTGCTGTCAGGTCGCCTGTGCCTGGAAAGGTACCGTGATGTGAGGCCTACTAGTCGTGATTATATACTGATGTATGACATACATGCCTTATGTCCCCTAATGAGGGGAATGGTTTTAGTGTTGTGTGATTTACCTACGTTAGGCCCTTAATGAATTGAATATACCTACATGAATTGAGCCTGTGTTCACCTGCCAAGAGTTAAAGTCTTCCTATGTTGTAGGTCTACCTGCTTTGCGACACCCACTGTACTGAATGTGGTTGCGCCTAGGTTGAAACAGGTTCCTCCTCATCTACAGTGTAATGTGCATCTAAATTCTTGCTAATTGAATGTCGCTAAATGCATTTGAAGTCTATGTTTTGACCTGCAAACTATGATCTACAGTGTTACCTACCTGTCAATGAAGTTAATGCTACGGCCTTTTTATTGGCGTAACGTTTTACGGTTATAATGTGCTTGAATGAATTTACGCACTGGTTTTGAGAAGCTAAATGAATTGCAATGTTGCCTAAGATTATCTGCCTTATCTATTGCTGATCTAAAATTAGATAAAGGATCTTGTTTTTATACAAAAGCCTGGTGTGGTGTCTCCCTTATTGTGTGCGCATTACTGAGTCAGTGTGAGTGTGTGCTGCACAAGTGCTTAATACATTGCCTTCGGGTGCCTTCCTACCTCGCGCCAAGCTACAGTGTCGGAATCGGTGACCCCGCTTCTAACAGGCACTCATCTGTACGTGTGTACAAGCAAACACTTTTGAAAGTTTTTGCACCTTTATGTTCATTCATAAATGTTCCAAGATGGGTAAATTTATGAGGGATGCCAAATGAAATAAGAGATAGGAAAGCCAGTTGCTCTGTTTCTGGTTATTAACGGCCAGAACTATTGGATTTACCAATATTTTATGTTGTTATTCCAGTGCAAACTTATTTTTGTATATAAGGTAAATCCACATGCTGTGCAAACGTATTTTTTGTATATAAGGTCAATTCACATGCTGTGCAAACGTATTTTTTGTATATAAGGTCAATTCACATGCTGTGCAAACGTATCTGGATCTGTCGACTGAAAGTGCGTGACTTTCATACTTGGTTACAAATATCTTCAGGTAGTAATCACATTTCCTGATTCATACCAAAGAAACTAGTGTCTGATGGAGTTTTTGCAGCCCTGGTGCTATATCATGATCCCCTTTTCAGCACTGAAGCGGCATAGAAGAGATCTATCCGTACATTACTTTTTCGGGTCTTCAGCGCATACATTCACTCTAAAAATATGCTTGGTAGTACAAGGGATGTAAACAGCAGTGGTCAAAAAATCATGGCAGTAATTGTCTCTTTGTATTTCCGAGCTCTGCTGTCAGAAAAGCACGCTCAAACTTAAATATTCCCCGAGTTAATTGCTCTGAAGACTAGTAATAGAAATGCACAGTCCCCTTCTGAGCAGGTACAGAACAGAAAACGGGAACAGAAGACCTAGGGCCAGATTTACAAGAAACTGACGCATCTGTAGAGATGCGTTAGTTTCCGTGAGCCAGCCTGCGATACCCTTGCGCCACCGTGGATGCACCGTATGTACAATACGGCGCACCCATGCCGCAAGGATTGACAGATGCGTTAGAAATTCTGACGCATCTGTTGGCGCAAAAATCACGTATTGCTGGAGTTGTGTCGCAAGCATGACGCAATTCCAGCAATGCATGTGGAGGCCTATACTTATTGTACTGCGTCACTCCTTATGCTTGCTTCAAGCAGGCATAAGGTTTTGACGCAATGGCGTCCTAGATGTGGTGCAGTGAAATCTTGTAGATTTCACCGCATCACTTCTACGAGGCTTTCCTGCGTGGGAACACCCACTCTGCATACATTGTACCTGATGCAGGTATAATGTGACGCAGAGCTTTATAAGGTGACGCATCTCCCCATATGCATCATGTTGTAAATTGTCCGCATTGTTTACGCTGCCTATGCGTCAGAAAAGTGAATCAACGGCGGCGCAAAAGTGTTGCAAGGGGCTTGTAAATCTGCCCCCTGGTTAGGGTATACGTGAAGCGAGCATGCACAGCATCTGAAAGTGATTGAATGTTTTGAAGGCCTGGAGAAACGTTTTATGTGATACTTCTGTGAAAAAAATATTGCCTGTGGAATTTGATGCAAGAGTATCAGACTCCTTTACAAAGCAAAGTGTTTCACACTGGCTCAGTGAATTAGTTTTTCATTGCCAGCATCTTTGTGAGACGTGCATGTCACAAGTCACACCTCTTAAAATGCCGATTCAGCCTTTCATTCTTCAGAGAAGATACAATTTTTAGAAATTGGACAACGGTGACAGTTAATATTTACAGCTCCTATAAATGACAAATCTGCACCATTAAGCTACATATACAAATATTTTATTAGTAGTATTATAATTATAAGACGTATTGAAGATGCAGTTTATATACTGCGAGATTCTGTTTCCGCATATGCATAAAAATACTTGCACATTATCTAAAGTTAACATTTTCAAAAGTTCTTCTTGAAACTGAGTTCTGTACATGTGCTCTCACCCATCCTGACAGTCGAGCTATAAAAAACAAAACTATGTCTTATCAAAATGAGGATATAATGTTTATTGTTTCTTTTCACTGCAGTATCTCAAAGAAAATTCAAAGGGATACTGGCCAAAATCTTTAAGCAATATCCTCTCTAATATTACATTTGAGATTATAGCTCTTTTCCTTGTTTTATGATGGTTGCAAAAATTGCCTGACAAGGTGGTAGAAGCATATAAACGTTGGCCATAATTGCTGATAAAAATATTTTAGACTTAGTTTTACGGTTTTTCTTCCTGGTCAAGTCTTTCTCATTATTGTAGCATTCCCCGTTGACAGGACAATGCCTCATGCTCTTTAAACTATATATTTCACACTGCTGAGCAGGCCCTTGCAGATCTTTTGGATTTCTATAGCTAACAAAACATGTCCACGGTGAGATACCAAATACAATTAGATACGAGAAACAGTAATTGCATTTAAATGTAAATAGGTGACAGTACTGCTGTATTTTAAAATATGCTTGGGAAGTGAATGATTATTTAAACCATGCTTTCAATCAAACAATCAATCAAACAGGATTTATAAAGTGCAGCAAATCACCCAATCAGGCATTCGGGCGCTTTCAGGTCCCAGAGCCTTATTCGAACAGCGAGGTCTTGAGGGCCATTCGGAATTCCGTGATGATCCGGAAGTGAATGGGGTGGCTGTTCCAGATCTTTGCTGCGATGTGGGAGAAGGAGTGTCTTCCACTTCTGCTTTGGTAGTTGAGGGGAGTATGGGCAAGTGAAAGGGAGGTGGAGCGTGGTTTTCTCGACAGTTGGTGGAAGTTCAGGCAGTGGTCAATGTAGGCAGGTCCTTCGTTGTATAGAGCCTTGTGTGTGTGGGTCAGCAGCTTGAATTGGCATGTCTTTTGCACTTCTGCACCAGTGGAGTTGCCTGAGGTGGGGTGTGATGTGGGTTCATTGGGGAAGGCCGAGGATGAGTCTAGCTGTGGCATTCTGTATGGTCTGAAGTTTCTGTAGTAGTTGTGCGGTGATTCCTACATAGAGGGCGTTGCCGTGGTCCAGTCGGCTGTTGATGAGGGCACGTGTCACAGTGCGTCTTGTGTGTGCCACTTGAAGATCTTATGTAGCATGCACAAATTGAGGAAGTAGGCAGAAGAGACAGCGTTGATCTGTGATTTCATGGTGAACTTGTTGTCAATGATGATTCAAAGGTTTCTGTCATGGTTGGAGGAAGTGCGTGCGGGTCCTAGGTGTGATGTCCACCAGGAGTCATTCCATGTGTTGCTGCTGTTGCCAAAGATCAGTACTTCCATCTTGTATGTGTTCAGCTACAGGCAGTTATTCTTTATCTTGTCAGTGACCTTTGTCATGCATCTGTAGAAGTTAGTTCTGGTGGTGGTGGGGTCGTCGGTGAGTGAGAGGATGATTTGAGTGTCATCTGTGTAGGAAATTATGATGAGACCATGGGATCTGACGTTGTTGGCCAGCGGGGTCATATATGCATTGAAGAGCGATGGGCTGAGGGATGAGACCTGGGAGACACCGCAGGTGATCTCCTTGGGTTCAGAGGTGAAAGGTGGGAGGTGGATCTTTGGTATTGTGTGTTCAATGGAAATTTTTACTTTACTTGTATTTTCTCACTAAGTTGACATTGGTGTGCTTCAAACTGAAATATACACAGCACATATTTAATAATTCATTATAACTTTCATAATTTTGGCAGGTAGTGTATTTACTATTGCGGTCCATTAAGATATTTATATCTTCATTTTTGCTCTATATGAAACTACAGTACTACAGACCACATTAAAACGAAAGACACTCAAATGACTGAAAGGAATAGTACAGTTCTAGCCAAATATATAGATTAACAGCAAAGAGAGTGGTCTTATGTTTTCAGGAAACATTCAATCATTTATGAATCTCAACGATTTCAGCTGGAAAAGAACCATAAGAAAAGGTGAGCCTTGATTTAGGAATATTTAGTGAATGAGTCTTGTTTCACTTGTTTTCACTTGAAAATTTGACACATTGACCAGAAAACACAACTAAGTAGGTGGAAAATGCCATGGTGCTACAGAAGTGTAGTCTTGAATTTTTTTTATCAGGGTTCATTCAAATTATTGGTTGTATATCTCACTTCTGAGAGAGCTTACATTAATATGTAGAGCTTGATGACGGTAATGGGAGCCATCTTAACAGTGCAAGTAATGAAAGCAGCGAGGAAGTATTTGATCAAAGCAACTAATGATGCCTGAACTTTTTCGAAGGAGTTTGCAATAAGGCCAGGCTTCCTTTCTCCACTGACTTCCAGCATTTCAAGGTTGTGTACACCTCCCAAAAAATATGGGTGATACACCGTGTGAGCACACAGGAATATAGGGCAAATATACACGTTCCATGGGCATTTAAGGGGCTTCCAAGTCAAACGAGCATATGTATTTTATTTGCCCTATATCCCCATGTGCTCATGCGGCACATCACCAAGTGTTTTTCTAGAGCATACACAACCCTGGAATGTCCGCAGACAGAGGTGACATAGTAATAAGGATGACAAGGTTTGTCCCTACCAAAGTCTGGATTAGTTTTGCATTCTGATTTGACTAGTCCTAGCAAAGTGCATACATACGATCATTGAGATTGTGCTCTTGAGACCTTAAAGGCACAGAAACAGGCCAAAACATGTCTACACTAAAAGAGGATATTGGACCATAGACAACAATGAATAACAAAAGAGTTTTACAATATTCAAGTAATGGCAAATTAATAATATAGTCTGCATGAAATCACTTTTTCTTCTATATCTAAGTGAGCTCAGAAAACATCAGATAATTGATTTGCATGCTTAAGGACGTATAGACTTGATTTCCTTGTAATTGTAATGAAAATATCATGGATACCACTATTATGGTGACATTTGTGTTAAGATAATGTGATGAATAAATAGTGATAAAAATGTCAACTTTATTGTGCTTTATTGTCAGACATTTCTTCAGCAATGTATTTAAACTAGCAAGTGCATAAAATGACATTTATGATTAATATAGTGCACAGTTACAATTCAGGGGCAACATTACTTTCTATATTAATATAGTTATAATCACCTTTTTGAGAGAACCTCACTAGATAGTACGTGCTTTCCAGAGGCATAGCTAGACCTTTTGCCGCCAGTGGCTGTAACTGCTTTTGCCGCCCGGCAGCGGCGGTCATGGGTAAGAGCATCGGGGGTGCTGGTGATTCCAGCGTTCGCTGCCCCGCGACGGCCACAGGTCAGATAAGGGGGGAGGCCGCAGCCCCCAAAAATGCCACCCGGGGTGTACCGCCCCCCCTTACCCTCCTTGCTACACCACTGGTGCTTCCATTCCATATACCATGCCCGAGAACTTAGAATATGTAGAGGCTGACGCTATATTAATGGTACTTCCGATGCATGGAGAGATAACTCAAACAATGCTACCATCCGTAGCATTGCTTGTAAACCAAAATACAGGTGTACAGAAAAAAATGCTTAAACATGTAGCCTGAAACACTATTGTGTATAACAAGTCTGTTTAAATCTTACTCATGTAAGACAAAGTCATGACTTTGCATTAACCTGCGTGGATGCAGTTTTCAATATTTCTGCTATTTTAATGTGTGTATTATATATAGCACTAGGGCTTTATAGCATTTGTAAAGAATTCAATCAATCAATCAATCAGGGAATTGTAAGCGCACTACTCACCCGCGAGGGTCTGAAGGCGCTGGGGGAGGGGTCAGCAGATACGCTTAGCCGAATAGCCAGGTCTTGAGGGTCTTCCTGAAGGTGTTCAGGGAGGGGGCGCATCTGATGTCTGCCGGTAGCTCGTTCCATGTCTTGGCTGCAATGTGGGAGAAGGATCTTCCGCCTGTTCTGGCTCTGTGGATGCGCGGAGTTTTGGCCAGTGCAAGGTTGGCAGATCGGAGGTTTCTTTTGGGTACGTGGAAGTTGATCCTGTCGTTGAGGTATTTGGGTCCGTTGTTGTGTAGGCATTTGTAGGCGTGAGTGAGGATCTTGAAGGTGACTCTTTTCTCTGCGGGGAGCCAGTGGAGTCCACGTAGGTGTTGGCTGGTGTGTTCATGTTGCGGGAGGCCGAGGATGAGTCTGGCGGCGGTGTTCTGTATAGTCTGGAGTTTGCAAAGTAGGGACCTGTTGATGCCGGCGTAGAGTGCGTTCCCGTAGTCCAGTCTGCTGGTGATGAGTGCGTGGGTGACTGTCTTCCTTGATTCCTGGGGGATCCACTTGAAGGTCTTACGGAGGATGCGAGTGTGTTGAAGCAGCTGGAGGTGACGGTGTTGATCTGTCGGTTCATGGTGAGTGATGAATCGAGTACGATGCCTAGGTTTTTGGCGTGGTCCAAGGGGGTAGGTGGGTTTTCCGAGGGCGCTTGGCCACCAGGTGCTGTCCAATGACGAGGGGGTGGTTCCAAGGACGAGGACCTCTGTTTTCTCTGCGTTGAGCTTCAGGCAGCTGTTCGTCATCCGGACTGCAACATCCTGCTTTGCTTTCTGGAAGTTGAGTTTGGCGGTGGTGGGGTCTTTGGTGAGGGAGAGGATGAGCTGGGTGTCGTCAGCGTAGGATACGATGTTGAGGCCGTGTTGTCGGACGATAGAAGCAAGGGGGGCCATGTAAATGTTGAAGAGGGTCGGGCTCAGGGATGACCCTTGTGGAACTCTGCAGGTGATTTTCGTGGGATCAGAAAGAAGGGTGGCAGTCTGATCCTCTGGCTTTTTCCGGTGAGGAAAGATCGGATCCAGTCCAGGGCTGTTCCTTGTATGCCGGCGTCGTGAAGTCTTGCGAGTAGTGTGCGGTGGGAGACGGTGTCAAAGGCTGCTGATAGGTCGAGTAGGATGAGGGCTGCGGATTGGCCTTGGTCCAGGAGGGTACGGATGTCGTCTGTGGCGGCGAGTAGGGTGGTCTCGGTGCTGTGGTTGCTTCGGAATCCAGATTGGGACGGGTCAAGGACGGAGTTCTCTTCGATGTATCATGTAAGTTCCCTGTTGACCGTCTTCTCTGCGACTTTGGCTGCGAAGGGGAGGAGCGAGATGGGACGGTAGTTCTTGAGGTCGGTGGGGAGAATTGGGTTGTTGGTTGTGAGGGGTGTGAGCCCTTCTAAAGCAACAGCCACAATCCTTGTCAGGGTTAACCACAAAAGGTCTCTAAATTAACCTGTGCATAACGCTCTTGTAGTTTGGCACAAAGTCAGTCAGGCATAACTTAGAAACACTGTGTAAAGTATTTATGCAGCACTTAAACAGTGATAAAGAAAAAACACAACAAACAATAAATCACACATTTTCGAAAGATAGAGTAAAATTTAATAAACTATTTGACACCAAAACAGAAAAAATCTAACCAGTAAAACTGGAGTTATGAATTTTTAAAGTTTAAAGTGAAAAGTAGCACCTACAAATTCAAAGTGCCAACCGCAGACATCTACTTGCACAAGACCAGGGCAAAGTCTAAAGTTATAGCTGACCACGAAGGAGCGCGGTTCGTATACAGAAAGTGGATTGGGCCCAATCTGCGCTTACCTTTGGAGTTATAAGAAATGTTGAAGAAAAATGTGTCAGAAGATAAAGTTAAGAAGGACAAGGCAGCCAGTGGTGCCTGAGGTGGAGGAAGAGGCATCATCATTGGGGAGCCGCTGGACAAAGTGGCTGGGAAGATTCTTCCAATCGGACTTAGTCTCTTTTACAGAAGTCAAAAATCTCCATTCGGCATAGCAGGCTGTAGCAGACGAGGGCTCAACGAGACCGGATACCCATTCTGCCAGGAGCCGCTGAATTTGATTTCCTGTCACAGAGAAGAACGTACTGGGAGCTACCGCAAAGTCAGGCTGGCCGGCGATGCACATTGGGCAGATCAGTGAGAAGGCAGGTCCCAGTCTTCTCTCAGTTCTCAGAGCAATTTTTGGCTGACAATTTTCTAAGTCCCTCATTTTGGATATGGGCTATCTGGGCACCTTTAACACCACCTCCAAGAGTCCGGACTGGAGGGGTACCAGTTGGAGGGTACTGACTCACTCAGGTTGGGTCCAGGTGTAGGTTCAAGATGGTTGGAGCCTTTTCTGTTCCTGGGGCTCTGATCAAAAGCCCAGCCAACTAGCCCTTGGAGTCACTCTGGCAGTCTAGGGTTCAACTAGAAAAGCAGATCTCAAGCAGCAGGGCAATCTTCTAAAGACACAGGCAGGCTTCAGGTAGCAGGGCAGTTCTCTAGGTGCAGCAGGTAAGTCTTCTCAAGTACACAGCAAGCTATAGGCAGCAGGGAACTCCTCTGAGAGTCCTTCCGCATGTTCAGAAGTGAATTGAAGAGTGAGTTTGAGGGTTCTAATTTCATACCTGGTGCCAGCTCTGAAGTATAAGAAACTTCTGGAATTTTCTCCCCACAGAAGTGTCTGGAATTTCCTGACTCCCTGCCCTGGTCTGAGGATTTCTGGGGGCACAAAAAGTTAGTGTGGAGTTCTTTGTGTGTGTGCTGAGGCAGTGTTTTGGAAGTGCAAGTGGGGCTGTGGGCAGCTCTGACCTCCATCCTTCCAACACTAAGTCACTCTATATTGTGTGGCTGTCTGTGAGGAGTACACAAAGGCCAACTGCAAACTATGCCTAGTCATGTGACCCAGGACCAGGCTACAGAAACTAAATGCTTAGGAGAAGAAAATGCCAACTTCCTAAAAGTGGCATTTTTAGAATTGTGACTCAAAGTCTGACTTTACCAACAAAGAGGATTTTAAATTACAGTTCCTTGGACACCAAACATGACATTTCTAGCTGCTCGCTTATCCTATGAGAGAGATAGACCTCACAGTAGTGAAAAACAAATTTGGGAGTTTTTCACTATCAGGACATGTAAAACGTAAAAGTACATGTCCTACTTTTTAATTACAATGCACTCTGCCCTAGGGGCTGTGTTGGGCCCACCTTATTTTGCCAACTTGAATTGAAACTACATTCAGGCTCGAATGGAAGGCCAGATACCTGTTTTAAAGGGCTACTTAGCTGGGTGGCACAATTAGTGCTGAAGGCCCCTAGTAGCATTTAATATACTGCCTCTCGGTATATGGTATAACACATTATTAGGGTGTTATTAGTAATTTAAATATGGCAATCATGTGTAAGCTAATGTTACCATGTTTTAGGGAAAGAACACATGCATTTTAGCACTGCTTAGCAGTGGTAAACTGCACAGAGTCCTAAGGCCAAAAACACACATTTAGAAAAAACAGGAGGGCAATAGGCAAAAGGTCTCTGGGTGAACCTGCAGAGAGGGCCAATCCCAACAGTATTAATACAGCGCCCCCCTTGCATGTCCTCATTAGACTATATAATTATATGCAGGGCCCAAGGAATGATACTATTGTGTTACTGCTACATTTTCTGCATGTAGCAAATGGGTTCCGCCCATTTAGTCTCCAAGGATTTTTCACACTAGGCGATCCGTTTTTTGGACTTTTACTGTCAACGAGTCATACTACCTGAGTCTCACTCATGGTAAATTCATGGTTATTGGACTTGGAGTGCTAACCATCAGTGTCCAACTTTTAAGTGAAGGCTACTCCTGTACAGCTAGGTTAAGAGACTCTGAGTTGGTAATACTTGAACATGTGAGCAAAGGCATGTGCACACATGTGCGGAGATACATGTGTGGGACTACTGTCTTGCATAGCCCAATATCTATGGACAAGTAGTCTGGCACGGAAGGGACTCTTTACATTTTGTGAATTTATAGTGTAAGTCTGTAGTGCTTATAAACGGTCTTGATGCTTACACTGTATTGCAGATTATACATACATTCTGCTCTAAAGTACAGTTTCACTCCACTTAGGCATACAGGATCCATTGAGGTACCAATCCAGAGATAAACATGCACCCTGAGGATAGATTTACAGTCCCTAACACCATACCTACACTCCTTATGACACTTTAATATGTGTCATATTTCCCTGACTCAACTTATAATCACATTCCAGGCATTTGTCCCCACTACTGGGCCAAGTTAAATACTCTGCTTCACAGTAGGAGAATAAAAGGCCTCCTGACACATTATAGCCATTACCAGCACCTGGCCCATTTTCTGTGAAAGAAAAGGATGGAAAGAAATGTACATCAGATAATTAGCTTGTCCTACGGCACCATAGCTCAGGGACACAGAAAACAAGGAGAGCCAGATGTCTCAAGCAAACACAAAAGGTGCTTGCCTTTGAAGTTTTGGTGGGAAGAGATCAGGCAGCTGTGACAGGGACAGAGCTGAGTCTCTGAGAGAAGCTCTCTCCAGAGACAACTTGAAGTCACCAAATTGGATTGCCTCAGAATGCTGAGCAGGAGAGCTGTAACAGGGCTGGAATGATGATGTGGCATCCTAGAGTAACACACACACATGAAGAGGGGAGAGGCACAACAACCACTACTCCAGCCTCCCCAATCACAGCTATGAACACACAAGGGGGAGTAGTGTGCATGGGTCTCTAGATTAGAGGTGGCACGTGCTCTGTGAAAAAACACTGCCCTCACTCACATAATTGTGACATGCTTCATCATCTGGCTTGCTTCAATACACCCCTGCGCAGACCAACGCCTGGGGTGGAGCAAAAGGGAGGGTAAGACAATACAAACACATATAAATAATAATATACGTGAACGATCCTGGGATCACCGAAAGAAAAAGGTGCAGTGAGAGTTAAAACTAGTTCAGTGGTATCTATTAGAAGTAATTTTATTCCTAGATCCACCGACTAGGACTTGTGTGTTCATAGCATCCTAGAGTTGGCCAGGGGTGTCTGGCTTCTAGAACTTTCCATCACCACTTAATAAATGCTGCACAAGGGAGAGACAGATGAGAAGACACTGGACCTGTGAGCGATGATGTTGAAAGAATGCCCTGATGGAAGAAGAAGCCACTTGATGCCTTACAAGGATGGACTTTGAGACTTTGATTCCAGCTGTTCTCCTGGACTCGGATGGGTCTCTCCAGAGCTAGTGACTCTGGCCCCTTTATGCCCCCTGAGAAACAGTTGGAGGAATGGACCTGCTGGGGGACCCTGGATAGTTCCCCTGCAAACTCTGTTAATTGGCTGTTGATTCTGCTGCTGACAGACAGGTGTCCTGCAAGATGGGTAGGAGGCCATGGGGCCTGGGAGTGTGGCAGGAAGAACGTTCTGCTTGCTGGCTGTGGATGGGCTGAGTAAGATGCTGTCAAGCAGGAAAAAGCCTCAGTAGAACACACAGAGGAGAGGTATGGCACAGGGAGCACTGGAAGCCATCTCCCCATGAAAATCGACCTTTCAGTGGCCAGGAGGCCGGGAGCGAAAAAAGCTCAAGACAATACAAATCAACCCTCCAGGGCCCCAAATATTGGCTACTTCTCCAGGGGGACCATACAGAGAACAAAGAGCATGGCACTTCACACTACATCCTAAAATTACCCCCAAGGTGGTCCAGGGCCTAGGGGTCGCCACAACATCTATAACTAGATTTTGATGGGCAATGGGTATGTGTGGGGCCACTCCCCAGCCATCTTTTAGCTCTAAAGACCAAATCCCACAGGGCTTGGTACAACTCAGAGTCTCTGGGACCCAAACACACAGGACATAAACAGAAGAGGAGGAGGGCCCCATGTCTAGGGGCAGGTGCATACTGTTCTAAGCTTACCCCCCTGCAGCAGTGTAGGAAGGTGCACAGAAGATGCTGGATCCTATGCAGTGGCATTCAATGGTGCTGCATGTGCAGGGAGCTGGATGTGGCCACTGAGGCAGCCCCCCACAAATAGCCAGACCAGGTGCCCAAGTGGGCATGGGCACCCAAGTCAAATAATACTTTGAGAGGCCTTATGATAAAAATCATTTTGGAAGAGCGGAGAAGCCACTTATTTTGTATTCACACCTCAGGCTCAAAACTTGCAAATCTGCCCTTCAGGTGTCTCAGGAAGTGCAGGGGAGCACCAGTGCTTCAGAAAGGTGCTGTGGGGGGCTGCATGGAGTGTAACACCTCCCCAGAAGTTGCCTCTGCAAAAGGCAGCAAAATGAAAGTAGAAGAAACGTTCTGGTGTACATTTTTTCTCAAACAAATGCTTTATTGACAATCTTAATGGTTTACAATGTGTGTTTTACACTATAATTAATTAATTCAATCATGAGTCATAACATTTATTGCATTTTTGTACTGTGCCCATTGACTTCAACATGATTTACACCACGAGGATGCCTTTACTGATGTGGTAACAACACGAAGAATCTGGTAGGCCTGCCTTATTGATAATGACACCCCATTAAATTATGATGTTCAATCCAGTGTGAGTTGGTTGTATTGTGGTTATAGGATGCTGCCCCCCTAGCATTGTAATGTGCTATTAGGGGGTCATGAAAGGCATTTCCATCTACCGGATTGTATTTATTTGTAATTTAGTACATAGTATTTAGCCATGTGTGTGCATTAAAAATTCTTTTCATTTTCAAAGGAAAAAGCACAGAGTGGACAATATTTTATTGCGTGTTGTTGTTGCATACAAGAGGGATTAGGTTAGTAGCCCCACCACCTTTCCTCAGTAGGCCTTGGACTGCTCTACTTCGTTATCCTGAGAGAGTCAAGTGCTGCAGTGGGGGACTTGGTTTCCAGTAAAAAGACAGTTACAGACTGATTACTTGTGAATAATTCACCTCCTTCTCAACTAATGTATGTGTATTGTGAGATGGCAGGGCAAGCAGGAATATTTTCAGTGTTGGGCTTGAAGACCTTTAGGATCTGAAATGGACTCTCTGGGTGGCTGGTAAGAGTACCTCTTAGAAAAAAAAAAGTATTTATCTGCTTTCTGAAGTGCAGAAGTGAAGTAGCAACATACGATATATGGAGTATTGTGGCTTCAGATCCTGGGTGCGGCGCATGCTTTTGGTTTCTTTCGTACCTGTTCAACTCCTTCTGCTAAATTTTACATTTATTTTAAGCTAGAAAAAAACATGGCCATGAATCACAAAGCTAACTTAAACTTTTGAGTAAGTTTACACTTTTGAATAATATGTATTACTTTTCAGTATTCATAAACTCAGAGTGTGAGTTACTACTGAAAAAACACCAAAAACAGTAGTAAGTTCGGCACTACACATGACCAACCACTGATATTGCAACATCCTCTCATAGAAAATAATAGAAATAGGGACTTAAATTAAAACCCCATAGGAAACAATGCTAAATAATTTTTAAAATATTTCAAATAGCTAAAAATCCAAATAGCAAACACTTACCCCCAGTCACAGATCTGGGTTGTATCCATCATTGTTCTTTAGCTCACTTCGTCACCCAAGTTCAGACCCAGCCATATGTAAATCAGTCTTGACCCTGTTCCTCATGGGAAAAGTCCAGCCCGAACTGCCAAGCCAGGTCTTTCTTTGACTGGAAACAAGCATCCTGGGACCAGTTTCGGAGTAAAAATCTAAATATACATAAATTAATGTTACTGATATATATAACAAAGTGCACATTTATTATTTAATCAACATATGTTAATAATTTATTTTCAATGTAAAAAATCATCTAACAATAAATTATATTTAAAGCATTATTTATATTTATTGTAATACATTCTATCCATCTCTTATTATTATTATTATTAATGACCATAAACATGATTTTTCTTTAGGTGAGATTTGATTTTTTAATTTGAATTTCAAAAATAATTTTAATTTCATTTAATATATCTCCATCAATTCAAGTTTTAATTCAAAATATATTTAATGGTGTTGCAGCCTATTTCTATTTTGCTTTGCTTTTAAACTAAATATATAAAATTAATTTACTTTCATATTTAACATAAAAATATTTTTAATATTTATTTTCCTATAGGTTACCATGTGGAGATCTCCACCCCGGCTGCGGAGTCTCCCTATGGAAAACTATTGGGAAAATTCCTAACAAATACTTTGGAAATATTCAAATTTCAATGCACTTGGGGAGCAATAAAAAACTCAATAAATGTAGAAATCTTTGAAATTGGGTCTATTGTTTTAATGTAAAACTCTGTGGCCTATAATACCAATAATAAATGAGACTTTAAACCTCACCTTTTATTGGCGAATCTTGGCCAGGCTGCGTAATAGCTGCTCTAGAGGGGCTCTGCCGGTCGAGCCTAAAATCTGGCATGAATCCAGCACAGTGAGGGCTAGATTCATGCTACTCGGGTCAACTAATGGTGCCTGGAATGGCGCCTGGGTTGCGGGGGATCTGGGGCTGCCGCCTTGACCCCTTTGTGGCTGTACCCGGTGTGAAAAGGTGTGGGCTGAATGATGATGTGACTCGGCCGGCAGGGCGAAACTGACCCTCGCAGCTGGGTTGCCTCGAGAGCCGAGGTGAGGCAGCCTTTCACAAGGAGACCGGGCTACTGGGTGCCATGGCGCTGAACTGGCCTACCTGACTGTCTTAGAGCCGGCGGCCTCGGGAGGGCGAGGGCCCATGAGGACTACTGATGCTGCTTTTGGGCAGTGGAGCAGAGCGCAAGGCAAGTCCCTTCCTCCCTGGGAGACAACGTGAGGTGAGAGCAATATCAGGGCAGTAGCTGGGCCCTTTGTGATTGGTACCTTTGAAGATTGGACAGGGGTACAGAGGGCCCCTATGATGCAAACTGCAGGGGTGGCAGAAACTTGTGATCAGTGCAGCAGAGCTTTGACTATTGTCATGGAAGTGTGACTGCTACTCATGATGCAGTGGACCCCCCCTTGCTGCCTACATACTGATTGCCTGTATAACTGTGACTCGCACAGAGTGAGACTTGCCTTGCATGTGGGGGGTGTATTGTGACCCCCAACAACCTGAGTGAACTATTGGCACAACCCCTCTTGGGACGACAATGCTGCTTCAGGAGATACAGCGCTAAGGTCACTGGGGCCTGCAGATTGACTGGGGAGAGATTTATACTGAGGAGTGCTGCTGAGGAGTTGATATGCGCTCTATACTAGGCATGAAGGTGATGGTGTTGTTGCTACTCCCCACTAGAGCGCATGTGCTATGGCTGTTGCAACTAGCGACTGTCGCTTCCCTATGCCCCCTGGCTATGAGTCTGATGCAAGGTGGGGCAGGGCCTCTATTCCATAACTGCTTTCTCTTTGATTGCAAGGCCTGCTCTGAGTTTCACGGTTGATTGCTGGACCTGTCACCTTATCTTAGCATAGCTTGTTCCGCACTGTATTGGAAAGTGTGAGCACCTCTTTTTATCATGGGGAAAACCAACACTAAACAATTGAAATTACAGTTTCTAAATAAATGCCTTGCAAGGCAAGGGGATATGGGCTCACGCATCGGTGCTTCCCCTGAGCGGGCTGAGTCTGACACTCAACGGAGATCGATATGAAAGAACTCCTGGTAGATGTAAGGTCGAGCCTTAAGACCTTTGAAACCAAGCTCGACATCCTCACAAGTCACCTTGATCAGGTCAAACAGCGAGTGGATAAGCACGAGGAACAAATTGATCACTTAGAGCATTGTGTATCAGATGCAGATGATGAACAGGTGGAATCCAGGGAGCACTCACTGAAAATGGATAAAGTGCTTGAGATGATCAAGGCCAAAAATGAAGATCTAGATGGTGCTCCCAGGTGCAATAATCTTCGAATCACGGGCATCCCGGAATCCACGAATATTGCTAAAATGGAATATGATATCGAAACAATGCACCGTGACCTCTTTGAAGAAAGCTTATCCAGTATATTAATTGTGGAGCATGTACACCACTCACTGGAACCTAGCCCCCCCACCCAGTGCGCCAGCTTAACCCATAATTGCACACCTGATGAACCATCGGACAGTGATGTGCTCCTGCGCTTGGGGCAAGAGCATGGGTCCATCCTATTTCAAGGCAAAAGTTTATCGTTCTACCCAGACTTTACAATGGCAATGCAGGCAGCTCATCGTATCTACCAGCCAAATGACTCCTTCAGAAAGTGAAGATTTCCTATGCCATGATTTGCCCATCCAAATTAAAAGTGTGTTGGGAGAGCAAGCAACATTTTTTTCAAGACACCAAAATGGACTTAAAATTTGCTAAGCAGGTTATTAAGGAAAGGGGCTCTCCCTGATCTTTGCTGCTTATGGCAGACAAAAATATGCTGAGTGACAATGACTGATACTGACTGTGCTTACAGTTAACTGGCAAGGCCTTCGTGAAATTTGCGCTGTTCCTTGTGCTGTTGGCCTGACCCGGGCCGTCTCTGCTACAAAGCAGGTGGTCACGCCTGAGCCGCCCTTATGTTTGTTATGCATCATTTCCTGAACTGGGTTACACAATTTGTTTCTTTGCATCTTGAAGCCTGCTAATATCGCTTGCTTGGCCACCTTGTCATTCTTGGTGGGGGTGGTTCGCCCAGATAACCTCGGCCCTCAGGGATGATTCCTACTGAAGTGTCTAAGTTGTGGGTTTATGGGGAGGGAGGGAAATTGCACAGAACCAAGTTTGGGGGTTGATGTTGGTGGCAGGTGGGCTATTCTTTTTCAGTTTTTCATATTGCTGTCCACTCACTATGATTTGTTAATGTCTGCCATACACGATTTGCAGGTTGGTGGTCACAGTCATTGTATCTCTGCATTAAGAGCACTTGTGCATACTCAAACTGTTAACTTTGAACATTCATGGCCTTAATGATCATCGCAAGAAGCAACAGGTATTTGCTTATCCTCAAAGACATGCCATAGATATTTGCTTATTGCAAGAGCTGCATCTCACGAAGGGCACTGTCATTCGATTAAGGTCTGGTTGGCTTTGAGAGAAGTATGTTGCTACCTATTCTAATTATGCCCAAGGTGTGGCGATCTTGATCAGGAAGGGTCTGGCGTGGCACATGCGTAAGGTCCAGTGAGACACACAGGGCAGATATGTATTATTATCTGGAATTATTTATGATTATCTAATTGAGATCATTGCGGTTTATTGTCCTAATACAGATGACCCCCGATTTTTTGCGGAGGTGTGGTGACTGAATCGCTGACACCTGGGGCGATTGTGTGGGGTGGGGATTTTAATGTTATACTTAACCCTGAACTGGACAGGTCAAGTGATTCCAGATGTCCCCATCCTTGTGTGTCAGCCCAATTGTACCTCATTGTGAACGATTTTAATTTGAACGATCTCTGACATCTTCATCGTGCAAACCAAAGTGAGGGCACCTGCACAAACACTGCTTATGCCTCGTGGTCGAGGATAAATTATTGGCAGGTATTGCAGGATGTTCTGGCATGGGGAGCCCAGGCGTCCCACCTGCCAAGACTGCTCTCGGTTCATGCTCCTGTCTTCCTGGAGGTGGTGCCACTGGATGGAGGCTTCAGACGGGCGCCTTGAGAGACCAGGTATTCAGGGAAGATATTAGAGCAGAAATCCTAGATTATTTTGAGTATAATGATAAGGATGGCATATCAAGAGCTTCTCTTTTCAGAAGCCTTGAAAGTAATCATCAGAGGAGCATTTATTGCCAAGCAGGCAGGTGTCCTTCGTGCCCTGCGTGATGACTTAGAATGCCTCAAGCATGAAATGAGAGATCTGGAACCACAGTTTTACACTGAGCATGATACTGTCAGCCTTGTGGGTATTGGTAGTAAACTCTCTGAATATGAGGAATCGCTCTATTTGGGAAATCTGGCACCTGCTAGACGATTTCGTGAGGGGGATAGACCGGGCAAAGTCTCTTGCTTAGTTGCTTCATAGGCCCTGGGCAAGCGATTATATAACTGAGCTACGGGATGGTAATTCACATTCACATGTCAGTACGGAGGGGTTATGATGGAATTCTTCTCCTCATTATATAGTGCTAGACAGGATTCCCCTTCTGTGTGCCTATTAGCCTATTTGGACTCAACTCAACTTCTTTGGCTCAAAGAGGGCCACAGACGATGTCTGAATGAACCATTCACAACTGAGGAAATTATTGGGGTGGTTAGCACTCTGCCTACGGATAAGGCTCCTGGGCTGGATTGTTTTAATGCTGCATTCTATAAGGAATATGCATCTCTGCTTGCCCGGTACCCATTAGCAGTATAAGAGGAGTCTCTCTCTTCGGGCGCTCTGCCTTCCTCATTATGCAAGGCACTTATCATTACTATATTAAAGCCTGGCAAACACCGCTGCTGTGATTCATATCACCTGCTCTCTTTAATCAATACAGATAATAAGATTCTTGCTAAGCTCCTCGACTCATGCCTCCTCCCTTTACTTCCCACGGTGGTAAGGCTTGATCAAGTGGGTTTTGTGCCAGGCAGATCTACTTTCCATAATTTCCGCACTTTTTATGCGCTGCTCCATACCATTGATCCTGCTTTACATGCTGCAGCAGTCTTTTTGGATACCACTAAGGCATCTGATTCTCTTGAGTGACCATATCTTTTTGCCCTGCTGATACGCCTAGGCTTAAGTACCACCTTTATTAAATATATTGGTCTGCTTTACTCCCTGCCTATGGCCCGCTTGAGAATAAATGGTTGCATTTCTGACCCCTTTGCTGTCACTCAGGGAACCCGGCAGGGTTGCCCCATTTTGCCCATACTCTTCGCGATTGTGATGGAACTGCTGGCAGCTTGTCTCCATCAGCATCATGTGCATCAGGGACTGGCATTCACCCCTCGTAGAATATTAGTGTCATTAAATGCGAATGATGTAACTTTATATGTTAGAGAGCCGCATGTCAATTTGATCCCTCTCCTTAGGGAATTCGCTGGATTTGGTGGGTTGTCTGGAATCAAAAGAAAGTGGGTGAAATCTATCCTCTTTCCCTTGATGAATGCGACGCCCTAAACCACTAAGGGTCCTGTCAAATATCTTGGGGTATCTTGGGGTATGGCTTAGTAGAAACACTGATGAACTATGGAGCTATAATTATGGTCGACTGCTTACTTGGTTGGATGACAGACTTGAGAGCTGGAAGAGGCTTCCTTGATCCCTGACTGGCAGATTAGCCATAGTGAGAATGGTAATTCTTCCCAAATTCCTATACTTTTTAGTTAATTTACCACTTCCTACAAGATTGCGTCTTGTTTCCTTAGCTTGGGCGGGTGGACAGCCACGCATAGCATAGGAAATGATGACACTCCCCTTTGGACAGGGTGGGTTGGGGGCCCCTGTTATGGATCTGTATTATGTCAGTGCTCAGGCCCAGTTCGCTCATTATTGGATATTTCCCATTCAATTCTTGGCCCACACAGCCCCTGAAAGTGATTGCGTGGCTCCTTGTCCTTTACATATGCCATTATTTCTCCCTCCTGTGTGCCCGCATGAGTGTGTTGACACAGTGGTGTTTACGGTATGGGCATGGAACAAGTTGAAGTGCAGGGCACATATTGGAAATCTCTATTCTCCATCCGTGCCAATTGTTGACCACCCCTTGCTTCCCATTACAGGTCACTCTAGGACACGCGTTAGGCTGCGTAGGCTTGGCCACACGACCATTGGTGCGGTCTAGCCTGACGGCACCTTTCTCTCATCACAAGAGGCCCTGCAGGGTGACTATATTACACTATTAGACAGATTTACCTACTTTCAATTACGCGCCAGAATTTGACAGCTTTATGTTTTGTTTCCTGAAGCCCTGCGTATATTCCAGGTGCTAGAGATATTTTTGACCACCCCATCTCCTCTGAGGCTTGTTACAAAGCTATATACTACCTTGCAAACTTCTGTGCCTGTGAGCACTCCCCCAAGCAAACGTGCTGATATCATGCCACCGTTGACAGACACACAGTGGCTTGATTGCTGTTCCCAGTCACGTGCGTTGTCCCCCAACTATCACCTCCACCTTATATATTTCAGATTTCTACACTGACTGTGTTATACCACTATGAGAATGTTTAAAATGGCATCTCCACTTATTAGGAGGAAAGTTTCGCTACACTTGCTGAAATTGTGGGCTATTTCCTTGAGCGCTCTCTCGAATTGCTCTGTTGGGTAACGTTCAGGAGGTGCTGTCAGAGAGGCGTAAAGTAACGGCTCTCCTCCTTTTGCTTGCCAAGCGCAGTGTGGCGATGCGGTGGGGGCGGCGTGCGTTGGTGCTTGTAACAGACTGGCTCAGGGATGCCTGCTATTGTCAGGAGCAACTCACCACTTTTTGGGAACTCATGCCTGCGCGCTCCTGGCCTAAAGACGTTTGGCTCCCATTAGAGGAATATTTACCTGCCTGCTGAAACACAACTGAAGCAGCTACAATAGAGTCTGACTGTTGATATTTGAATGAATCGTGTTATGTAGTAACTTTTCATTAAAAGGTCACAGCGACGGGGCACGCGTGGCAGCACTCAAGATGGCCGCCACCTAGTGGAGCTCCGTATCGCGTCAGAAAGCCTAGAATATTATGCGGCTTCCAAGATGATAATTTACTTGGAAACAGGCAGGTAGCACCATCAGAACATGCCCTGCTCTGTTCTGCAACGTTTTTGTGTCTTTTGAGGGTCGTTTTCTTGCTTTTTGGAGTGCTGCATGCTGGGGCTATACTGCGGCCGCCATTTTGTGCTTTAGGATTTTGCTCTCCTCAGAAGTGGATTATCTGTGGTGCACTTTCCATACTTCCTGCCTTTCTCCTCATTTACTGAACTTATCTGGATTGTTTTAATATTGAGAGATTGGGGAAGTTGATGGTGAAATTTCGGGCTCGCACACAGAAACAGTGAACATCGTTTTTTCTATGGGCAGCAGTTTTAAAATTTGCTACACTCAAATACAAGTCTTTAATTGACCCAGAAATAGGCAGGTACTACAAGCGGAGCATGCCCTGCTTTATTTGACAAAGTTTTTATACCCTTTGAGGATCTTTTTCTTATTTTCTGGAGACCTGAAAGTTAAGCCTGTGCCGCGGCCGCCATTTTGAGTTCCAGAACTTTGTTCTCCTCAGAAGTAAAATATTTGTGGCACGCTCTTCATACTTCCCACCTTTCTCCTCATTGATTGGACATATCTAAGCTTATCCTTGGCGTTGTGTGGTTGGGGAAGGCGTTATATTCTACTGTTGGGTGCATCCTTTTCTTTTTTTTTTTCAACGCTTTCTATGGGCAGAAGTAAAAACCTACTGTATTCCAATAAAGGTAAAACTGCTAAAACCTCTACGACTGACTCCTCACTTATTGCCCCTTCTACGGACAAGTCGCTCTCTGGAGTAGAGATGGCTCAGTCTTCTTCTTCTCGGTCAGCACGTCTTCCTCTGTCAGCCTCTAAGACGCAGACAACGCCTACAGCTACTAAACGCCTCAAACAAGACCCACCTTCTCCTCCTAAACACCTTACTCCGGTATCATTAGAAACTATTTTGGAGGAGATACGTGTGCTACGCCCGTTCATTGAGGAGACTAATACTCGATTACAGGTGAGGGATAACAAGTGGTCATCTATGGATTCTAGGCTCTCCTTGGTGGAACAACATGTCAGTGACGTCCAGGATGCTGCTGTTAAGATAGCGACGTTGGAAAAAGATATTTCACTGCTTAAAAAGTCAGCAGAAGACCTTGAAAACAGAAATAGACAGAACAATCTTTGTTTATGTGGTCTTCCGGAGGGCCTTGAAGGGAATGACCCAGTCACCTTTTTCACCTCCTTTCTTCCCAAGCTTCTAGATCTTCCACCTTCAATTAATTTGAACATTCAGCGTGCTCACAGATTGGGTCCTCGTCCCTCTTCGGCATCAGCTCCATCAAAACCTTGTGGAGTGATTCTCCTTTTCTTGCAATTTACGGACCTCATCCAAGTACTCAATGCGGCTAAGTCTAAAAAACGTCTTGTTTGGTCTGGTACTAACTTGTTTATCTCTCAAGATGTTTATAATGCAACGGCTAAAAGACGGAAGGACTTCCTCGGACTACGACCCGCACTACGGGCCCTAAGTGCACAATATGGGCGTTTTCATCCTTGTCTCTTCAAGGTGACTTTTCAGAATAACACGTCCACCTTTGATGATCCTGCAGACTTGAGGAAATTCATTCATTCACTTCGTCAATGGAGATTCCTGGTCCTTCTACTGTTACTTGACTGTTTTGCTAAATCTTGCTATCTGTTTTACTAATGTTGCTTCCTTTACAGGTTGCTTGGTGATTCTTGATTCTTCTCATCTGTTTCCTTTGTCAATTCCTTTGTAGACCTTTTGGAATCCAGTTACTTGTTCCCCCCTTTATAGTGTTGGCGTCCTGGCGTGGTGCCTTCTCCCTTGTCGGTTGTGCAATCTTCATTTGTTGTCGCCACTCTTCATTGTTGTCCTCGTCCTCCCCTTTTTAACGGTACGTATTACAGTCGTCATCTTGACATGTACTGTCCTCTCTGGCTATCTCTCTTCCTCTTTCTTTTCCTCCTCTTTTCTTTCTTTCTTCTCTTTCTTCCTCCAGTACATGCTTCAGTCTATTTTTCATCTTATATTTATTTCTTTTTCCTATTCTTTTCCTTTTTCCCCTCTACTGACAGTTATATTGTTCTTCATAAATTATCTCTATATTTATCTTACTCTATATTTTTGATTTGCCCTCTGCTCTTCCTATACTCCTTTATTGCTGTCATTTTCATTGTTCTCTACTTTTGGTCTTTTTCTTGCATTCAGAATCCTTCCATCTCCTCTAATCTTCCTCTTTTCTTATACTTTTCACTGGGAACTCTACTTTACAATCTTCTTTTTTCTTTTTTCTTTCCATTACTTTGCATTATTATTGATCGTGTGATTTTATATTTAATTCATTTTATTTTCATTCAAAGTTATTTCATGGAATGTAAAAGGTTTTTTTTTTTTTGTCCTCATTTGTCTGTATATGCTAGGATTTCGGTAAAAGCCCCTTCTACTTAGACCAAGAGAAGCCCGGACTCTCCTTACGGAGGGGATGTAATTAACATCACAGGCTACCAATTCCTCCGGTCCGTTCAAAAGAAAAAGGGGAGCTTACTCATCCACACAGGTTAACGAGGAGAATGGCTCTGATTTTCTGATGATCAGACCAACCTGTAAAGCATATTATAATCATAGGATCATGAATAAAACCAAAAAGGAGGGGCATTAGACAATACCAAAAACTAAGGAATCTTAAAACCACTAAATTATCTGTCTAGCCCGTATTTAGTATGTGTTAAAACGATATTCCAAACTAAGAACAAGTTAGGTTCTTTATATATACCTCATACCAAATATCCCATAATGCCCAAAAATCCGTTCTTTTTGTTTGCTTGGCAGCGCGATCCAAAGTCGCAACCCTTTGAACCGATTGGATCCATTCAGCCTCTGTAGGGGGGTAGGGGCATATTCATTTAATGCATAACTCCCTACGGGCCAACAGAACTAAAACAAAAATAATAACTTTATGATTTTTACTAAAGCAATAAGCTTTTTCCTCCCTTCCTGCAGAAACCCCAAATATTATTGTTTCCAAGCTCACCTTCAATTCTTGGCACAGAATCTCCGAAATAATCTTACCAACTTCATCCCAGAAAGGCTGGATCGAGGGACACTGCCAAAACATATGGACTTCATCAGCGTTTTCTTCTCCGCACTTATGGCACATCTTCACAGCTCGACTTCCCATCTTTGATAACTTCTTGGGTGTCCAGTATGCCTTGTGGACAGTGAAAAGATGGTTCTTTCTCAGTGGAGCAGATCTCACGTATAGCCATAAAAAAGACATAGATACTTGCCATAAAGTTTCGTGATCTTGGTCTGGCAGCTCCCTCTTCCAGCTCTCCACCAGGACGTTATGTGTCTCCCCATTTGTCTGGATCAGCATCCAGTACCATTCAGAAACTTCCTTCCGTATACTAGGACGTGAACATATCCTATTCTCTATCTCGTGGTTTCCCTTGCCGTCTTTACCCAGAGTGTTAGCCCAACTGATTAGTTGATAGTACTTGAATTTTGAAACAGTGTCATTCGAGATTTCCGACAATCTCTGCCATGAGATTAATTTAGAATCTACCAGGAGTTGCCCCCAAACATTTATACCGCATTCACGCAAAGGTGTTGCTAATGAGTCCAGGAGGCAAGCAGGGGTACCAGGAGAATCCCAAATAGGAGCAGCATCGCAATAATATGGTATTTTCAAGAGAAGTCTTATGGAATACCAGACCTTAACTATTCCAAGGAGGGTCTTTAGCCTGACTTTTTTTTAAAATTTGGGGTGGCCAAATTTGAACAGAAAGGAATCTGCGGAAGCTGAGGAATCATTTATAAGGGCCTTTAAATAAGGGGCAAAGCCTAAGCAGCCCTTCAGAAGCTGACGAAAATTCTTCAAATGAAAGGCTAGATAATAGAAGTATAAGTCAGGAGTGGCAATGCCTCCACCCCCCTTTCCCCTTCGCAATTTCTTCAGAGAAATTCTCGGGCTTTTATCCCCCCAAATAAAGCTTGTGAACTCCCCCTGTACCTTTTTAAACCAAACCCGCTTAAATTCCAAGGGGATTGTGTTGAATAAAAACGTAAATTTCGGAAGGATCATAATTTTTAACAAATTGGACCTACCAAGAAAAGACAGTGGGAGTACACTGCAGGCCTGAAGTTGTTTCTTAACTGATATGGCTAGTTTATCAAAGTTCACCTGTGGAATCTTTTCAATATTATGCACAATTTGGACTCCTAAATACTTAATTTCCTGTTTTATTAGGTTACTATTATATTGGGTGTTCCATAGCATTAACTCAGTTTTTTGTTGATTAACAGAGTATCCCGAAACTCTCCCAAAGTGTTCCAAAGACTCCCAAATGGCTACAATAGACTTTTGTAAATCGCCAGTGAAAATCATTAAATCATCGGCATATAAACCGATTTTCTTCGTCCAACCGTTACAAACGAAGGGGTAGATATTCTGATTAGCCCTCAGTTTACTTGCTAGGGGCTCAATATATATGTTAAACAACAAAGGAGAGAGAGGACAACCCTGCCTAGTCCCTCTACTGATTTTTATTGATCTCGTAAGGTTGCCGTTTACCAAGATTTTCGCCGAGGGATTTTTATAAACTGCTTTTATTGCCGACAGAAAATGTTCACCTAAATTAAAACACTGAATCATCTTATGTAAAAAAGGCCAGCTAACTTTATCAAAGGCCTTAGCGGCATCCAGAGTCATCACTGTCAAAGGGACCCCAAATTCCTTTGCTAAGTCTATGGTAGCGATTAATTCATGAGTTAACTCATAAAGTTGCCTCCCTCTCATAAAACCTTTTTGGTCAATATGAATTAGTGGGCCTATAACCCTGTCTAATCGTTTTGTTAAAATCTGAGTATAAATTTTGTAGTCACTGTTAAGGAGAGATATTGGTCTGTATGATTCGCAGTGCCTCGGATTTTTGTTTGGTTTCAATAGTATAGTTATGATAGCGTTATCCCAGGAAAGCGGAAGATTCTGTTTATCTATAAAAACATAATTAAACAGCTGCAGTAGTATCGGGGCGAGCTCTTCCCTTAGTATTATATAAATCTCGTTTGGGAGGGCATCTGGACCCGCAGCTTTCCCTTTTTTTAGGCCCCTAATAATAAGCAATATTTCCTCAAGACTAATAGGACTGTTTAATCCTTCTTTTTCCGATTCTTGCAACGAGGGGAGTACTAAATCATGGAGAAAAGCATCAATTTGTTCTTCATCTGCTTTTATTTCCTCCGTATAAAGGTCTTTAAAAAACGGAACAAACGCGCACTCAATCGCACCTTCTTCTGAACTTATCTCCCCCGAAACTTGGTGTCTAAGATCTCTAATCTGATTTCTTGCCTGATCGGCCTTAGTTTTCCAGGCAAGCAATTTGCCGCACCCTTCTCCATATTCGTGATGTGCGAATTTACTGGCTTCCCATTTTTTTAATAATAGCCTCGAGGTAATCCGCTAAATCAGACTTTACTGTTTTAATTTTTTGGTTAATCTGCATTATATTAAGTTCTCCCAGATCCAGTTCTAATTCCTGCTGATACCTATGAATTGAGGGGCATATTAGCAAGACCCACGTTAAAATTATCGCCGTTTTAGCGGCAGGAAACTGCCGCTAAAACGGCGATAATAGGCTTGTTAATATGCGTTATGGAATTCCAATAGAAGCCCATGTTAGATGTGCAGGACATCTAACCTGGGCTTCTATTGGAATTCTATAACGCATATTAGCAAGCCCATTATCGCCGTTTTAGCGGCAGTTTCCTGCCGCTAAAACAGCGATAATTTTAACGTGGGTCTTGCTAATATGCCCCTTAGTTTTCTATTTTTGTTACATCTTCATTGACTTTTTTATTTTGTGCAGTAGATAAGCCGATTAAGATACCCCTTATGTAGGCCTTATATGTGTCCCAAACGGCGTGTAACGGAGCCGAATTTAAATTAACCAGAAAGAACTCACTCGTGGCAGCTTTCAGTTTCTCTACTACCTGAGGTTCCAGGAGCAAAGCTCTGTTTACAGTCCACCTGTAAGAAGGCGGTCTTGCTTTTAGCACAATTTCTAAAACTACCGCTGAATGATCGGAAAGATGTTCTGATACATGGGTAACTTTAACAGTATTTTTTACTTATGTGTGGGTCAACGAGAAAAAAATCAATCCTTGACCGATGGCCACATTTCTTGTTATAAAACGTGAAATTGCCCCCTTCCGTGCCACCCTTAACCTTCATCAGCCTCCATATATCTATCAAGACCATATCTGTCATCAATTGTTTCAAGGCTGATCTCATCTCTGGGGTTGCAGCCACGGCTCTCTTTGATGTTGAATCTCTAATTGGATCTATGACCACGTTAAAGTCTCCACTAAATATTATGGGGTTATTTATGTCCACCAGATGAAGAAGTAAAGTACGTAAAGGGATTGGGTCGTCTAGATTGGGGCCATAATATCCCACAAAAGTGAACCATAAGCATGTATTTTAGCATTGGCTATTTCCCATCTCCCGAGAGAATCAACCACATACTCGCCCAAGATGGCTTGAACAGATTTCTTAAAAATTATTGAAACTCCCTTCGTTGGACAGTCTTGAGTGGTACGCACACAGTGCTCGATCCATTTATGTTTTTTAAGAATCTCCCCCCAATCGTCTTTTATCAGGTGGGATTCCTGAATTAATATCACTTCACTTCCTAGAAGTCTTAAATATTCAAAGATTTTTTCCCTCCTAGAAATAACTCTCAAGCCATTCACATTCCAAGATAGAATTTCCACTTTCCTAGGTTTATCTGAACCCATCATCTGAACCAAACTTAGAGACACTGCAAATATGTATATCTCCCTGAATCAACATGACTATAATACGACTATAACATAATCTACTTGAGTTATAAAGACAAATGAGTTTTATTTTTCTTTCCCAAATGCTCCCCCACCCGGTGACAAAGTTAAATATTTTTTTGTTTTCATTTTTTGCCTGTGTCCCTGTCTTAGCCCCCACCCACCCTTCCCCTCATGTCCATCCTTCCGACCCTGGGGAACCCTCCCCAACTTGTTAGAGGTATCTGGATGGTTACCTCTAATTTAAGCTCCGACTACATCGAGTGGGATCAAAAAATCAAATCTGGTGTGCTTTAATTTGTTCGATCATGTTACAAACATCGTTGGGGTCCCTGAAATTGTGCATCTTGTTGTTCCACATTACTTTCAAATTGACGGGGAAGCGGAGGTTTACTGTAGCACCCATACCTCTCAACTCCGGGATGTATTTTCCCAGCTCCCATTGTCGGTCTTGCGTAGTACGTGATTTATCCAATCTAATGCGGAACGACCAGTCACCTTTCTAATACGTGCCTACTTTAAGGCCCCCGCCAAAATTCTCTCTTTAATGGAATATGTTTTAAAATTAACTAAAATTCTCCTTGGATTCTTTCTCCCGGGTCTCTTAAGAAAGGGATCCCTGTGGACTCTCTGGATGTCATCCTCCAATATGGGCTCCTGAATGTCCATATTGAATTCTTTCAGAAGACTAATTGTGAAGCCCCTAATATCTTCTCCTTCAAGGCCCTCCGGAACATTAAGAATCTTGATATTATTCCTTCTTGCGTTATTTTCGAGGACCTCCACTTTATCTCAAATTTCTTTGTCACTAACCTTCAATTTCGTGATCTCGTTCTTATTCATATCGACTTCTTTTGAGAGGTCCTCCAGGGAATTTTCCATTTTATCAACTCGTTCCATCAAACTGTTAATCTTACTTTCTAACAACTCACATGTCCCCTGTATTTTTTGCTGATTTGACTCTGAGATAGCAAACTTTTCCCTAACTTCTGTTAATAAGGTGGATAGTAATTTCTGTACTCCACTTTGATCTTGCTGAGCGGGCTGGCACGTCTGCGCCTCTGATGAATCGTACGGTTGAATAGACGTGTTTAAGAGTCCAACCTCTTGTATCCTAATCTCGTCTGTTAATGAAGCAAGAGGACTGAATCTATTTTCTAAACTTACAGTACTTTCCATATTTTCTGTCTCGCCCAGAGTGCACGTAAAACAGTGGGTGTCAGGAGAAGTTAACCCAGGATATATAGATACTGAGGAGGAGGTAGGGGGAGTAAGACGTAGAGTCTGGGATTGAGGTTTGAAATAAGCATGAAGAGAAGGTGTAATTTTTAGGGAGTCCTGATTCCCCTTAGGCTGCCTCTTCCTCGACCCCAATGGAGGTCTAATCTTCTGGGAACCCTTAGCAGGGAAGGGTAGTCATGAAGTTTGGGAGACTTTCTTATCAAGGTCTTTTAATGGGGGTGTCAGAGGGTTCTTACTACTTAATGCTCCCACAAAAACTTGACTTTTATTCTTTAAGTCCCGGCTTCTCAAGGTATACCTATTTGTTGCTGAGTTTATATCTGTTTCACATAGAGCCTCTTCCTCCCCCTTCTCCTGAACAACTTTAGACAGTCCACACACTGCTCCGGATTTTCTTTCTGCACTACGTTTCAGTCTCTGCCCCCTCTCCCCTCTTACCGGTATCATCAGCGTCTTGGGGATAACTTCAGAACAGATTGCAGCCTCGTTCTCCCTATGCCACAATGATGTGGGTTTTCCCGAGTAAAACTTTCTCTCTGGTGCGCAGGGAGACAACCGATAGCAACCACTGCCCCGGAAGCCGATTCTGGCGGCGGCACGCCAGCCTCTGCCTAGCTGGACCGCTGCCTCCGCCCACGTACGTGCTGCAGCCGAGATGCTGTCCTGAAGTCGGAGGTAAAATCCCGAAAAATAAATAAATAAATAAAACCTTTCAAAACCCTTTCAAACACCCCGATGCTCACTTCTTTTCCGCCTCACTGCCGCGCCTCAGAGACCCCCAAAACGCGCTCAAGCACACAAAACAAATTACTACATTCTCCCACAGGAGAGACGGAGCTCGCGACCTGCGCTACCCGGTAGCCGCCATGTTCCCCGGGATCTTAAAAGGTTTTATTAATCCCATGAAGAGGCAGAGAATATTATCCCACCTTGCTACATATAACCCTGACTTAGTCTTACTGCAAGAGACTCATTTAACAGAATCAGAGGCTCTGAAACTTAAAAGGAAGTGGGTGGGTTTAGTCTTAGTATCCCCTACGAACACGAAGAGGAATGGGGTAATTATTCTTGTACATAAACGTTTGAAATGTTCTGTTATATCTAAGGAAACTGATTCAGATGGTAGATGGTTATTAGTTAAGTTGCTTATTAATAATATTTCTCTTACAGTTTTTAATATTTATGGTCCAACTCAACCGGACTCTTCTTTTTGGCCTAATATCACAAAAAAATGCATTCAACATAAAGATGAATTTTTTATTTTGGGAGGTGATTGCAACCAAATTATGGATCCTTTCATTGATCGACAATCTCAGGTCCGTTTTTTTCCCCACAAGACCCATAAACAATTTCAAGACACAATATCTCAGACTCATCTGGTAGATGCCTGGAGACTTTGCAACCCTGACAACTCGGAATTTTCTTTTTTCTCTCCTCCACATGGCACTCTGTCCCATTTGGACTATATCTTTCTCTCTTCGGCCTTAACACAGACTCTTATTTCCTCTTCAATTGAACCCATTGTCATTTCTGATAATGCCCCGGTTGTTGCTGATTTCAATTTGCTCCCCTCACATCCCAAGTCTTCTAGATGGAGGTTTAACAACTCCCTTTGCAAGATCTGCTTTTCTCTTCTTCTTTCATTTCCTTTACATAAGAATTTTTCTCTTTGAACTCATCTCCTGATATTTCTCCTTTACTATTTTGGGATACCTTTAAGGCTACAGCCCGTGGCTTTATCATAGATTTTGTTTCCAAGAAAAAGAAACATTTTCTCAATCAGCAAAAAATTTTGCTAGCCAATATTAAACGTCTAGAGCATCTCTTTTACACATCCTCCTCTGCTTCCTCCGTAGAGGAGCTTATCCGTGCTAAACTTGACTTTAACAAAACAACTACTGATAATGCCTCTTCTGTTTTACTCCGATCAAGCGCTCGGTACTATGGTGGATGCAATAAAGTTGGCAAACTCCTGACAAATTATCTTAAATCCCGAAAAGAACGTGTTTTGATAGACTCTATTCATTCTTCAGATGGGAAAACCCTTCTTAAAAATCAAGACATTTTAAATGAATTCATGGAGTTTTACAAAACTTTATATACCCCAGAATCTTCTCCACTTCCCTCTTCTATTGACTCCTATCTTAATCATGTTTCACCTTCACCCTTTATAGACCTTGACTCGAGCTCTCTCAAATCTGATCTGTCTATCCAAGAAATTTCTCAATCCTAAAATCTTCTTAAGAAAAATAAAACACCTGGTCCTGATGGCTTTACGGTAGAATTTTCTCTTCATCTTTCTCATCTTCTTCTTCCCAAACTTCTACAACTCTTTCAATTTTTCCACGCTAATGGCAAGGCACAGGGCGCTTTCTTGGATGCTACAATCTGCTTAATCCATAAAGATGGCCGCGATCCCAAACATTGTAAAAATTATCGCCCTATATCTCTTGTAAACGTAGATTATAAAATTTTTGCCGAATTGCTGGCGATACGTCTTGAACCTCTTTTACCGAAACTAATTGGTGTGGAGCAATGTGCTTTTGTTAAAGGTAGGTTACCATCTGACAATTCTCGCTTTTTTTTTAATGTTTTAAATAAGGCCTCTTCTCTTTCTTATCCTCTTGCTGCAGTATCTATCGACGCAGAGAAGGCTTTCGACAGAGTTAATTGGTCCTTCTCATTTAAAGCTCTCCATTGGCATGGTTTTGGTCCTAAATTCATTTCTTTAATATCCTTGTTATATTCAGCTCCTAAAGCTTCTGTAGTAGTCAATGGTCTTGTTTCTCAATCTTTCTCCTTAAATCGCGGTGTCCATCAAGGTTGCCCTCTTTCGCCCCTTCTTTTTATTCTATCTCTTGAACCCTTCTTATCACATATCCACCAGAATTCGTTCATCTCTGGTTTCTCATATGGTGATCAACATTTGAAATTATCTGCCTATGCGGATGATATCTTACTCTTCATATCTCATCCCGAAACTTCCATTCCTCCTCTTTTGCAAGAAATCTCAGACTTCTCCCTTGTTTCAGGTTACAGAATCAACTCTGACAAGACAGAAATTCTCCCCATCACTAAATTTTGTTTTAAACAACACTTTGATGCCACTGGTTTCCGTTGGAACAGCTCTAAAATCAAATACCTAGGTATTTGGTTTAAAAAATCCATATTAGATTCAGTTAAAATTAACATGAAAGTTGTGCTGGATCATATCTCTAAGCTTCTTTCCTCCTGGAACCCTCTCTTTCTTTCTTGGTGGGGTCGGCTGGATTCTATCAAAATGATTTTTACTCCTATTTTGTTATATATTTTTTCTATGATTCCCATTCATATCCCCAATATCTACTTTAAAAAAATTGACTCCCTTCTTTCTAAATTTTTATGGAACAATACAAAATCTAGACTTGCCTTGACTCATCTTCGTAAATCTAAATCTACGGGAGGAGTAAACTTTCCCGATTTTCGTATGTATCATAAGGCCTTTTGTCTTAGATTTGCCTCTAAATGGCTCCTTTACGAAATCTCCCCCTTTACACCTTTATGGGTCAATATCGAACGACTCTTACTTGCACCCTTTCCTTTTAAGGAAGTCCTTGCTTTCTCAACAAAGACCACCATTACTTCTCTCCCGTTATTTAAACACACTTGTTCATTATTAAAGCCTCATTATCGATTGGATTCTCTCTCTAGGAGTTCTTTCCTTCAATCTCCTCTTTGGTAGAACCACCTCATTACCCTCAATAACAGACCTCTTTTCTGGAAATCATGGAGGCTTAAGGGGATTATATGGGTTCAGGACTTGTTTGATGGTTTATCTCCATGTTCATTCCCCCAATTTCAAACCACTTTTAAATGCCCTCGATCCTTCTGGTATAAATGTTCTACTCTTATGACAATAATTTTAGATGTTTTTTATTCTCTACCCTCTACTGAACCCCTCCCCAGAGCTGATCCACTACTCAAAGTATTAACTACATTTCCCAAAGCTTCCTTGATATATAAATCTCTTACTTCTCCTGATCTGGTTCGTTCTAAATCTAAGGTGGAAACTGCCTGGGAGGCAGATTTGGGATGTGATTGGAGCGTTGATTTTTGGAACAAATTATGGGGTAGATCGTTGAAGATCTCTAGATCTGCTTCCACTACTCAGTCCTTGTTCTTTCTGTACCACTGATTATATTACACACCTACCTCCATAGCCAAATTTACACACTCTAATGATGCGACCTGCTGGTCTTGTCAATCTCCTCTGGCCGATCTGATGCACCTCCTTTTTTCTTGCCCTGCTGTCGCTTTCTTTTGGAAGGATGTTTGGAAACACCTCTCACATATTTTTAACTTACAGACTCCTTTTTCACACATTAATCTCTTTTTGGGTAGCTTATCAGATTCATTGGGAATATCTTTGCATGAGAAAGGTTTATTTGATTTGATTTTAGCCTTAGCTTTTCAGCAGATCTCACTCAATTGGAAATGTTCAACTAAACTTTCAGTGAAATCCTGGTGGAATAACGTTTGTCATTATCATATATTAGACATTGCATTTGCTTCTTCTGTTAAACCACATGTAAATAGGGATTTATTTTGGTCATCATTAACCAAATATTTAACTAAGATTTCAACTCCTGTATCAAGTAATCGTTCTGAGAATTTCCAACCTCCATAGATTATTTGGTCACTGTTTTTTCCCCTACAATATTTTATCCCCCTTTTTGGTTATTGCATTTCTTATACTTGCTTATTTGCCTGCCTCTTGCATAGGATAAGATAAGTTATGATAAGTTTAATAGTATATAAGCTTATTATACTGAATTGTCATAAGAAGTCTATAGTATAATCTCATGATCTTCAATTTTAGAACTGTACTATATATTCCCCTTTCACCCTTTTCTTCCCCCTTTTCTTTCCTTTATTATTGCTAAAATGAAAACAGCTTTCTATTTTGTTTATTGTCTGTTTTTATATTTATTATACTATGCATATCTTGTTTTTCATGACCTTTTCTTATGTAATTGGTATTTACTTAAGAAAGCTTTTTAAACATAAAAAAAGGTCACTGCGACAAATCTGCCAGTTGTGTGCACCGTATGAATTGCCACCCAAATTGTGAATATTGATGTATGATGCAATGAGTGGGAATCTTTACTTTTTCTGTTTCCTTACTGTCTCTGATATTTTTTCTCTTATTACTTCTTTTGTTTTCCTTTTTCTAATGTGCAGTGGGCTGCATTCAATAATGCTCTCCTTACTGTATAAAAACAAGGGGGCATATTAGCAAGGCGATTATCGCCACTTTAGCGGGACTTTTTCCCGCTAAAGCGGCGATAATATTATCGCCTTATCAACAAGCTGTCGCTAACTGCTGTTAGCGACAGCTTGTAAGCGATAGCGACCGGGTTGGGTGCCGCTTTGCATGCCAGCGATATTTATCGCTAATGGCATGCAAAGTAGGCGTTCCTCACCTAACAGCGACTGGAAACAGTCGCTGAGGTCGCTAACGCCTATCAGCGAGGCAGGGGCAGTGATTAGCGAACCAGCGCTAAACACGTTTAGCGCTGGTTTGCTAACACCTGGTCCCACCCTGACTTAGCCATGTAATCCAATGAGAGGTGGATTACATGGCTAAGTCCCCTCGCACTATCAGCAAGCTGAAACTGGGGAACAGTGTGAATATCGCCTGTTTTCAGGCGATATTCACACTGTTCTCCAAGGTTTCTATCGCTTTGGAGATTAGCATTGCTGATTGCACGCTAACTCCGCGATAGAAACCGGCGATGCCTGGCGATAATTATCCAAGCGCTAATTGCGCTTTGCGATAATTATCGCCAGGCATTGCTAATATGCCCCAAGATGTTGAAAGCACAGTTCTATTTCCTGATATTGACTATTTTGACAAATGTACTGGTTGTAAACTTAATAAACAGATTTTGTCTTAAAAACACCTTTTAGGTTGATTTTGGGGGACTTCCCAAGTAGTGTTTGGGATAAATACAGCCATGTGGGTGTATTCTGAAGCATATTGTGTCCTTGAGAGTGGTATACACGGGGCTACACAAAGAGTTGATGTTAGTACCCTTTTTGCCAGTAACCTTGGGAAAACATATGGATTAAAATAACATTTTATGAAGAATGCACGGGTTCAGGACATTTTGGGAAACCTAAGGATACTCTACATGCACTAGTTAATTAGGTAATTAGTAAAACATGAAATAATGTTATTCACCATTTTATTGTGGAGTTATCTGTTCTCTATCAAGCAGTATTTGGGAGAGATATCGACAAAGTGTGCATAGGATATCACCTTAACGAATTCTAATAACAAAACTTTCAACATTTATAAAAAAAATAAACAGAATTCTAAGATGTTTCATTTTAAAACATCTTAGTACAATTCCGTTCAGTCAGCAAATTCCTTCCCAAATAAAACTGATAATAACACAGTACTACAAACTGTCAATTCTGTTCTTCCTTTTCCCAGCAGCACCAAAGGCCAGCAGTTATGTGCCCAAAAAGAGGTCTAGCAAAATGCATGTCCTTGCTCTACGTGTTCAGTACAGGACTGGGCAAATTGAATATGCCGAGTTTTGTGCCTGGCCAATCAGCAGGGTCGGACTGGGGCAAAATATAGACCTGAGCACCAAATTAAAAGCAGTGCCCTGTTAGTAATCCTGATAGCTAAAAAAGCAGCCCACGTTTGGAAATCAGGCTATTTTTGAACTTTTAAAGACACGCTGTATTGGTATTTTGCTAAGTACGGAGACCTCATACATTTGTGTTTGATGCAGGCAATGTTTGTGGCAATATTGGGGAAATCAACAAGAAAAACGGCCCACCTGGCCATAAAACCGGCCCATAAAATGCTGAAAACCATCCCACCCACTAATCTGTCAGACCAGCCCATTGGGCACTGCCTGATTGCCCTATATGCCAATCGTGCCCTGCCAATCAGACATGCCAGACAGCTTCAGCAGTGCTTTAAATGGGCCGGTACTCACCGGTACTGAGTACCAGCACTTCTTTTTTTTTCCCCAAGAGTACCTGTATTACTTCATTACCAAGGAGAGCACCGGTAGTGACATGCCACAGCAGAACAACATGTGACATCACCCGCCTTGCAACTGTTCAGCGGGAAGGAACGGAAGCACTTTAAAAGGGGCAGTTTTGGCTGGTTTTCCCTTTCTTGTTTCCCAGTGCAGCAGGGAGGAAAACAAAGAGCCACAGGATCAAGACAGTGAAGCACAGAAGAGCACTTGCAAGTAGTAATTCGCCAGCACCAGTCAGACCCAGTGAGGAACAGTATGAAACAACTCAGGTACATAGGTAAGTACCATGCGCGCTGCACTCGCCACAATCTACCCGTGCCTGAAACAAATTAGTGCGCTTGTGTAATGCAGGGATGGCTGCAGCGCTTCACCCCTGTGCCCTGCATTACATCTCTCGAAGGGCTCATCCAAACTTGGGTTCCGGAAGAGGCAGGAACAGAAAATGAATCTATTGTATAGATTCCTTTCCTGCTGTTCATGCCTCTGCTGCAGCATTTCGCTCTGGTCCTCGCTACTGGCCCGGCTTCTCTCCCCAAGGGCGTATCTTCAGGGGGGTTTGTATGGCGTGAACCCCCACCCCCCCCAATCATATTTTGCATTTGGTCCGGTTCTGTGGCGAGTGCTCATCCGGGTTCATACATTCAGGCAGGCAGTTGGAACCATTAAAACATTTGGGCGGCAGAGACTATGTGATCTGGGCTAGCAGGCTTTTCAATAATCACAGATAGAAGCACAGACGTAGAATTTTCATTATTGATGGCCCCTGGACTGTTATACACTTTTTGGGTGGAAATTAGTGTTCAGTATTTTGCCGCTTTGATGGTCTCCTTTGAAGTTTATGCAGCTCTCAAATTTACACCAGAAGTTTTGTTTAGATTTGTAGTTGACAAGCGGATTAGTGTATACCATTCTGTTAGTCCATAACCGGGAAGATAAAGCATACCAAAGATGGTGATACTGGCGGCCCTAAGCGTGGAATGCTAAGCCTGCAGCAAACGCTTTTTTGGGCCAGTCATGTGCCGTAGGCCCTTGCCTCTCCCTCACACTATTAGAGCTTTGCACGAAGCAGATTATTTTCACAGTCATGCTTCTCGTGTCGGGACTCAGGAAATACACTGATGCAGGCAGAGAAAGTCAGGGTCAAACCAGTTAGGATAGATGTGCTCCGCAGCTACACTGATTCTCCTCTATCCACCCTCACCACCCGAATGGGCAACTGTGGCTATTAGAGCAGCACTGTTAGAAGCAAGGCAGAGCAATGAAAGCAGGCCTGCCCTAGGTTTAGCTGGTCCTTGCTAGATGTTCAAGAAGTAGGGTGGTGGTTGGTGTTGTTTTTACTTAGTGGCCTAATGCATCCACTTAAAGAATGTGTGTTTGACATCTTGGTCTCAGCTTCAAATCCCAGGAGGTTCACTCAGCCTTTCATCCTTCTGAGGTCGATAAAATGAGTAACATTGAGTTGGGAAATAATATACATCTTTCAGAAAGCACCAAAATGCCCCAAGGGATAAATGTACACTTTAACAATAAGTTCTCACCCAACATTTTCTCCTGTTGAGTGCGTGGTTCTACTGTCAATTGTTACTGATCATATTGGAACCCCTTTCTTTAATTCGGACCTCCTGCACTTGCTTTGCTACTACGTAAGGGTCCCTTTACTATAGTGCAAGGAATGGTTTTTTTTGGCTTGGGATTGGCATCTTCCACCATTTCACCACGCCCCACCCTTGTTTCATATCAAAATGCCCTTTAAATCAATGCCTTTGTCCACCGCCTCTCCTTTTTAGTTGGATACTCAATGGTGCTTGTTGGGAAATCTCAGGCTCACACCCCCTTATATTATTCAATAAGCTACGCCCCTGCCTCTCCACATCCATCCATCACAGGATAGCAGAGACACCTGTCTGCAGGGGGATTCAGCTGACTGAGCAGGTTAGCCTCCTCCGTGAGGGAGCTATGGTAATCTACACCAGATGGAGAGACAGGGCGAGAGAGACAGATGAGAGTACAGGAACAGTGTTTACTAAATTATGTAAACCCAGTGCAGTCAGGATGTGTAATTTCATCATTACAGCAATATTACGTCAAAGGCACACTGATTAAACACCTAAAGTTAGCTCTGCTCTGCAGAAAGCTTCGCCCTGATGACCTTGAATAATTGTTTAACCAGATCATTTGAAATAGCATTTTCGTTTAATTTATTTTTAATGTGGGTGATGTGTGAGAGTTGAATACAGACAAATCCTTAAGATATCTCGGTCCTACACACACAGCTTGTCTAGTGCAAGCAGCGTTCTGGCCTCAGTTTGTAAAGCGGCTCACTTCTGAACTGTAGTAATGAATGTCATTTCTCCTTAGAACCACGTAGGTGGTGTTGCTGCACTGGGCAGAATTATTCAATGAGGGTACAGAGGGTAGACTGGCAGAGGAGCCAGAGGGTGCAGAGGTACCAGGGGGTAGAGATGCAGTACACTGAGGGTACAGAGGCGGATTTACCAGCACCTTGAGACCCTCACAGGTGAGTAGAAGAACTTAACAAGCACTGATTGATTGATTGATTGATTGACCAGAGGGTAGAGATGCAGTGTACTGAGGGTGTAAAGATACCAGACGGTAGAGATGTAGTGCACTGAGGGTGCAGAGGCAGAGATGTTAAAGTGTAGAGATGCAGTGCCCTGAGGGTGCGGAGGCAGAGGGCAGAGATGCAGTGCAGTGAGGATTCAGGGGAGAGATGTCAGAGGGTACCAAAGTGTACAAGAGAACACATGGACAGTGGCACCGGATGGTGCAGGGGGAACAGACCCAAGACCACCAGAGGGTAGAGAGTCAGGGGCTGCAGAGGGTTCCAGGATAAAGAAAGTACAGAGAAAGTGGCACCCTTGGGCAGATGGGTAGGTTACCCATGGGGCATAAAGACAGGGCACAAGGGCTTACAGAAGAGTATCAGGGTACATAGATCTGTAAGGAGATCAGGGCTACTCTATTCTTTCCTTACTCTTGCACTTTTTATTAGCTACATCTCTGAATACTCCTCCTTTAATGATCCTTTCGTTCCCCTCAGGTACTCTTCTCAAAGTATACTGCCTCCGCTCATTTACACTTCTCAACCACCTGAGTCTCAAGCTCTCATGTGCCAACCATCCAACATAATTACCATCTTTAAGGTGTGGGCATGGGAAACTCTCATATGTGAACGTCTCAAAATTTACCTCAATAACTTGGCTACAGAATTGATGATTCGGAAACAGTGGTAAATCTCAATTTCATGAGGCAATAAGTCCCCGAGTCAAGGCACCTCCACACACATCAAAAATACAATAGATCCAGTAAAGGACCAATCAATAATTAAGTTCTAGATCAGCAGAAAAAGTTTAAAAGATGTATTACATATATTCAACCATTATGATGGAGTCACCCATAAAGACTATCAGTACATAAAGCATTACAGGATAGTGCAAAGTCAGAATTATTCTAAGTCCCACATGAGCAGCAAAATCGATAGAGAAACACATATTATCTGTAGGAGAATTTCAAAGTCTTTTGGCAAACCCCTGAAATCAGGGAGTTATGTTTCCTATAGGTACCCCAATATAGGCTCAGGTAATCACCTAACCTTTCACCTATATTCTCCCCTACCATTACACTACATAACGGTTCTTGGGACTGACCTTTTACCTAGTTACGGTAGGACGTAGGGTTTTCCCTGAAAACTAGCCTCATCCATTATGCATGAGGATTCTTGGAAACTCAGCAGGACTACCATCTCCTGCATAATAACTATGTATAACGGTCATTCCTTCCGTCATCCTAAGTCCGACATGACACAGCAAGGTAGAACCCCTGAGGGTAACACTTTGGGTATAAAAACACCATATCTTGCTGGGGTAGGCAGAGTAGAAAGAGGACTTCCATGATGACACACTGATTCGAGACGCTGAGGTTCCTGCACGCAGATACCAGCTAGCAGTGGTCTAACATTCCTTGCGGGGTTTCCATGTCGAGACCAAGACGGGGTACCACAGTCTCTCACTTCAGGTAATGGGATTGACTTTATCCTAGAGAGATTCTTGGCTTTACACCTACATACATGCTAGGTACACTTATGTACATCTAGTTAGGGTCGTATCGTAGGAGTACGCATTTTATTGTCACGTATTTTTATACTTGCCTGTATTTATCGTTTTAGCACTATGGTAGAAATCTACCATCCTTTTACTCTGTTGGTGCTTATAATCATTTATATCTGTTTCTGTCTAATGGTTCTTTCAGCACACCTATTTTACACTAGAATGACTCTGGTTCAATAAATGCTTATTGAAAAACGTCCCCACCGTTTATTCTGTGTATCTCTCTGAGACAAAGTGAGCACGAGTGACTGAGCGAAAAGTATTGCACTGTTTCTATGATCCCTGATGGGACAGAGTTGTCATGTTCGATAGTTGCCAAGAACTATTCTCTCCTTGGTAAGAGGGGTTTCAAGTGGCACTGTGAGCTAGCTGGTATTCAGGCGAACATACTCGGTGGGGGTGTCTGGACTCAGTCTGGACACCAATTCCATAGTCTATGTTGTCTAAACGCGCAGATCCTATATAGGTTTATAGGAACTACATGACAAGGGGTTTATATAGGAAATCTTATCATAAAACAGAATAGAAAGTGCAGATTCATCATGATGTGAGCAAAACCATCATCTTATTAGCAAATCAGAGCACAGTTTTATAAAACATCATATTGCCTTAGTGCTTAAACACTATCCCACAATATGAATATTCATTCTGGCCACTCTAGCTAATGTAATGCGGAGATGCATGACAAACTAGTTACATGAACTGCTAACTGTTATGAATGAATATGGCACAGTGAACTAGCAGAATTGCACTAGTTGATGTGCAACAGTAGTGTGATCATGCTACCCAGACAGAGTTGCAGTGAAAACAATCACTCAATAGTGAAGTGATTCTGCCACAGACTGTGCTGCATTACACTGCAATTGTCCTTTCTTGATGTGTAATTGTCTTTTTTATGAATAATTGTCTTTTCTTGATGGAAAACCCTGCCGTGTAATTTGGTCCTCCCCTGCCTCAGAACTCTAGTGGTTCTCATAAAGAACCTCACACCTGTAAGCAACCTTGAATGCTCTTGCTAATGCAGTGCCATAATATAGGAACATGATCATTCATCTTTCAGTAAAACCAGTCTATGCAGCTTTTAATGTTTGTTTAACATACTGGGGCTGTGCAAATTACAACAGCACGCTCATTGTAAGTGAAATAGATCTATGTGCACAATGCAAATCAATACTTGGTTATGGGAAGCTATATTATCCTTCAAAGTGAGTTTTCTGCTATGAACGAATTATGTGATCCTGAGCAAGTTACCTCATCTCTTTAACTCACTTGACTTATGGACGGGACTGCATGCGGGAATATTTCACAATTCACCTCAGTGCGCGGTTTATCAATTCAATATCAATTCATGCAAGCTTTCGTCTTGACAAGTCAGTTTACATCATCCATGCCACATTTATGTATTGTCATTGCAGATCAAAGCAATTATTTTTCTTTCAGTTTAACTGCGCCGGGCTTTGTGAGACAGTGCGAACAGGGAGAGGATGTCAGTATCAGACGTAAGTTGCTACAGATCAAAGTTCAGTCTATGTGGTAAAAATGAGTTTGCTGAAGTGGTTTCAAAAGGATAGTGCCTCTCAAGGCACTAAAAGGAAGCAAATGGAGCCGGAGTGTCCTGACGATATTGAATGTGTTCTATCTGATGGTGGTAATACTAACACTACTGTGCATCAATCTAGTGAGAGTTTGTCCTGTTTGCCTAACAAAACACTGCTTTTTACTACATCTGCTACAAAGGAGTTCAAAGAGGGGGACATACCAGACTGCTGGAATATTGAACAAATGCAAAATTCCTGTAAAGAATATAGCTGGCTAATTTTTTAAAGTGAAACGTTAGGTTTAGTGGAAAATCTGTGCTTATCCTTTGCTTGCATGCTGCGGCCGCAAATTATTCTGATGTGCGTACTTTTTTTTTACTTACTTGAACTTGATGGCACCACAGCTAATGATATCAGCACTGCTGTGACGGAGTGTCTACAAAAGCATGGCTTTCATGAGGATTTTCTTCGAGAATGTTTGATTGCCTTGGCCTGTGATGGTGCATCGGTTATGCTTGGGAAGCAGGCTGGTGTTGCAACACAGCTTCAGATTCGCTATCCAGGGTTATTTGTGTGGCACTGTAGCAATCATTGGTTGGAGCTAGCTGTGGGAGATGTTATGAAAGAAATTGCAGGCATAAATCACTTTCAGATTTTCTTTAATAAACCATATTCTTTTTACCATGCTTCGCCTAAAAATCAAAGGGAACTGAGGCAGTGTGCAAAGGAAATTGAGCAGCATTTTCTTGTAATTGGGCGGATTCTTTCCATTCGCTGGGTTGCTTACAGTGAAAGGAGCATAAAAGTTGTTTGGCAGCGCTTTTCTTCAATACATCAGCATTTCTCAAAAGCTGCTGCTGACCAAAGACGTGATGCCAGAGATAGAGCAAAATATGCTGGCCTCAACAATATTCTGACCTCTTGCTGAATTTTTAAGAATGTTGGTGTTATGTTGGATGCTCCAGTGGAATTGAGTGACTTTTCTCGCCAGCATCAGCGCAATGATACAACTCTTCCAGATGCTGAAAAATTTCTGACAAGGGTAGTCAGGGTCTTTGAACCAATGGTTAACACCCCAGGTCCATACACTGAGGAAGCCATGGAAGCCTACAACAGCCTTACATTCAGGGGTGTAGACCTGCATGAAAAGAGTACATTTCCCATTATAAATGCAGATCAGTTCTACAGGAGCTTAGCTGAACACCTAAAAACAAGATTTTCCACTACAAATGTCAGCACTAAAATGGCAGACACTCCCAAAGCAGACAACTTGAAATTGTTAACACAGCACATAAAACTGCTTTATCCCGAAAACTGGCCAGAAGACAGCATGGATATAATATATGGTGACAATGATGTGAGGCAGCTGTGTCAAATCTTGAGAGTAAGTGTGGTGGATAGTATCAGGGAATTTAGAGAGTACAAGGCAGTCAAAGCTGCCTACATACCTCTAGATTTTATGCCATTGATGAAAACTGTTAAAACCATTGCTGTATCCACCAGGGAATGTGAAAGAAGTTTTAGCTTTATGAGTGATCTGCTTACACCAAAGAGAAATTGTCTTTCCACAAATCGTCTGTCGTCCCTTCTGTTCTTGAAATGTGTAGGCCCACCCATTCAATAGTTTGAAACACTACCAAATGTTAAAACAGGTCTGTAATTAGGAAGGAGATCATCTGATGAGACAGCTTGTCGTTCACGCAACTAGGGGGAAGAAAAGTCCCCATTTGAAGCTATGTGGACACTTTTTTATGTCTGCTGATCTTTTTGTAACATTTAATGGCAATTTCCAAGCTTCCAAATGCAATCCCACAACATTTTCTTTTATCCTTTTTTTTGTTTTGTTCCAGCACTTTAGCTCATGCTTTCTGAATTTGTAACTAAACTGTGTCCTGTTACATTAATAAACTTTAATTTTTTCAATTGATCTTTGTGGACTGAGAATTCCAGATTGTACTTTCATTGAACCAATGCCTCTGATAAAAAGGGAAACCTGATAGTTACCTATTCAACAATCTGTCAACGTATTGGTTGGTAGAAAATCATTGTCTACTTTTCTTCTAAAATCTGCCTATAGTCTCTGAATCTGTGTATAATAAATGTGATTCATGTGCCATTTGTGCACCGGCAATTTTCATATATGCAACATTTGAAAGAGAATGTTAAAACTATCTTTAATACCTGCAAGGGCAACAACAATACATTACAGATTGAAGCAATTTGTCATCATTTGCACCCAAAATAATTCTTGAGCCCTTTAAGTATGTCATTAGCCCCGCATTGCCTTGCCTCCTAGCCCCGCCTCCTTAACACACTCCCAGGTCACAGCTCAATTTGATGAGTACCTGCACTTCCCATTTAAAGCACTGAGCTTCCGTGTATTCAGTCTTACCGAATAGTTTGCAGAAGCCCAGTATCGAGCCGGTAACCATCACTTGACCAACAACAAGGCTGTTCAGTCTTCACGGGCCATGCAACATATAAAGCCAGGTTGTACATGCCTAGACCTTGTGTGCACATGTTCAAAACAGATAATGCTAATAATAAAGTGCCAAGTAACAGGTAAGGCAAACATTAACAGTTACTGCAACAAATGTAGCTGGGTCCCAGTACCCTGTATTCCCTTTCTGGATATTCCTTAACCAGCCATGCAGCCCCTCCCCTCTCCCTTTCTCTCTCGCTGTCTCCGCCCCCAGCTCTGTCTTTCGTATTTTCTATCTCTTCCTTGCCCCCGCTCTGTCTTTTACTGTCTGTCTCTGCCAACATCTCTCTGGGTCTCTGTATTTCTGTTGTCTCTTTCAGCCTGTGTTCTCTAGTTTTCCCTTTCTCTTCGAGTTTATATCTTTAAACTTGTAGTTTCTATATCAATCTCTCTCACTCTTTACTTTTGTCTAGGCCTCTCTCTCCCTCCCTCCCTCTCTCTGTCACGCTCTCTTTCTCTGCCTCTATCTTTCTAAATCTCTCAATCTGCTTCACCCAATCTATAAGACTAAGGTCCTCATTGTTATTGGCCCCGTTTTTAGTGAAATAATTATTGCAACTTATATATAACAATTCCCTAGTGATTGTTATTCATCTGGTGCAATAAATCTCCTGATTACGAGTTTCCTCATAATAATGGGCAACATGTAGCTTTTGGTGATTTCTGCACCAGAATCTGAATGTCTAATGAGCAGGCTTTTTTTCACATGTTTTACCAGGCATTTTACCAGCATGCTTTACCTGCCGAAATAGACCTTGGGAAATAATGATGAAGATTTCCTAATGCAGATTTCTCTGTGTTACCTCTAATCCCACTGTCTCATTATATGCAGTGACAAATTGACAAAGGTCAATGCACACTTCGGAATGCACTGGGCCACTCGTAACAAGGGCCTTGGACTATCCTTCCTGCTTCCAGAGTTTCTCTCTGTCTCTCCTTCAGTTTACCACCACTCTCTGCCGACCCCTTCTCTCTCTGTGCATCTTACTCCTTTGCTTGATTTCTCTTCCGTCTGTTATCTTCTCACTCTAAATTCCTTATCTCTGAATCTATTTTCCTAAATCTCTCTGCTAGCCCATCATTCTCTCTCCTTCTCTGTCATTTACTCTGCTACTCCCTCTATTTTATTGTCTCTGTTGACAAGTTTATTTCTCTCTCTCTCTGCAAACCCACTCTTTCGTGAGAGGTGGTATGTTTCCCTATAATGAGCACCACTGTATTTTGATAAAAAGTACATTTTATATTATAATGTGTGAAGGACATGTACACTCACTGGGATGCTGAATAAGTTTTACTTAATACCTGTCAATTTTGTGACACAAGCACTTGTTGATAGGGACTGAAAATGGAGCAAACAGAATGGCTCTACCATGTAAATACAGTGACAGTCAGTCAGTCAAAACACTTTATTCGTTCTAAAAACACATAGATCATAAAAGTACAAATGTATATAGACAAAACATCATATAATAAAATATCATGAATAAATATTTTAAAATATATTAAAAATCCCTACATACCTATGTATTATCCCTTGTGCAAAGTACAGATCAACTCCTAATACAGATTGTTTACTGTATCATCTTATGCATAGCCTCCACCCCCTCCCCTTGGTGTTACCTTCCTTTCCTACTGTATATTTATTTCGTTTACCGCTGTATATCTCTGCTGTAAAATTTAATAAAATATTTTGAACAAGAAAAATCCATAAAACAGCAAATAACAGGAATAAATTAAAACCTATAGATCTTAACTACTGTTGTAATCTCCTAGTTTTTATTGAAAAACATAAAAAGGTTGCTACACAGTAACAGATATAGTGGTCATGAAGCATTTTAAAAATATATAATCCTGGTCAGCATTGCTTGAATTTGTATTTGCACATGATAGGAAAAATATACGTTTTACGACCTACTGCGTAAACTTTACAGAAAAAAAAGATATGAAGGTTTGATTGACTACATACTCTATCGCACGGACAGGGAGGCAGGGCTTGCTGAGAATAAATGCCAGAAGGGTAGCCCAGCATACAGGGGATGAGGTTTAGTCTGAATCTTAATAATACAAAGCGATGACGGGGTTTGTAACAAATGACAAATAGGAGGCTGACCCCCCGGAGATAGCGGGTACATCCAAATAGATTGTGACCGTAGATTTATTGCAATTGATTTTATATCTTTCCATCCCCATTTTGCTTCAAAACAATTTTTTAAATAGTGTTTTTGAAATTGTCATACATGTGGCCAGGGCATCAAACAGCTGTTGTAAACCCAAATGTGAAGGTATTTCGGATGTAAGAGATCCAAGGGATCTAATATGCATTATCAAGAGTTAAACAGTCTTTGATAATATGTTGTGTAAGATAAACTGACTCCCTTCGCCAAATTGAATGCCATAACAAGATTGGGGCTAGGCACACCTTATCAGATATGTAGGGTGCTTCCAGCTCACGATGGCAATTAAAAGAGGAACAACTACTAGGGAGGGCTACAAATTTTTTCAAAAAGATGTCCACTATGGTTTGGAGTGAGTCTGACTTTGTGTATCCCCACACTCCTGCTCCATATGCCACAACAGAAGTAGCTTTAGTCCTGTACATCTTTTTTAATGACGTCCAATGGTTTGTAACCCAGTTTTTTAATAAAAGAAAAAATGGCGTTAATGCTTTTTTCCTAGAGAAGGCTTCTATTAGCTACCATATGGGTCCAAGAGGAAATTTTATTGAACAATTCTCCTAAGTACGAGAAGGTATCTGTATGTTCTACTTTACAGCCAGCTATAAAAAAAAATTAGGTAGTTTCTTTGCCCGATGGCCGGGCACTAAGATGAAAGATTTTGCCTCATTCACCTGTAAATCCATGTTTTTCATACATTTCACATACTCCAGTATGAGTTTCTGCAGTGCCATGCCAATATGGGCTATTAGCACTGCGTCATCAGAGTAAAGGAGTATGGGAATGCGCACCTGGTTTACCACAGGGACTTCTAGGGGAGGATCAACAGGGGTGCCTCCATGCTGTTCTTATAGATGGAAAATAAAATGGGAGTGAGGACGCATCCCTGTCTGAACCCCCTTTCAATCTGAAACCACCAAGTGCTCTCTCCCTGATTCCCAAATTGGACACACGCTGATGCCTGAGTATACAGCTGCCTTATAAATGATATTATGGTCTCATCAATGCCCATATCTTCCATGGTTCTCCATAGATGACGATGGGAGACACAGTCAAAAGCTGCAGATAATCCACGAAGGCCATATAGACCCTTTCCCTTTTAGCTAAGGTGTACTTGTTAATAAGCTTACTTAGGTTAAGGCACTGACCTATTGTGCTTTCCCTTTCTTAAACCCATATTGTGCGGATATCATAATATTTTTCTGAGTGGCGCAATCTTCTAATCTCTTTAGTAAAACTCTACCCATTAATTTAGCTGTGCCATCAAATAAGGAAATAGGTCTGGGCACTGATTTGTCACATTTCTTATGAATAGGGACTATAATTGTTTTTGACAATGAATCAGGTGGACCTCATTATTTGTGGCATTGAAAAAATTAGTTAAAAGGGGTCCAAAATCAATTGGGGCACCATCCGGGTGAGGGGCTTTATTGCTGCTACACTGCTGGAGGGCATATCTAACCTTGGTTACATTAAATAGTTAAGGTATGTATTTCAGCATCTCTGCTGCATCGAACATAGCCATGGCTGGAATTCTCATCTACAGACCCCCTAGTTCTCCGCCTCAACATCTTACAGATTTTTATAATATTGCTGCTGACCTTTCGCTTAAACATCCACATTTTATAATCCTTGGTGATTTTAACTTACATGTGGATGATACTCATTGCACTAAAGCAGGCCAGCTCCTAGAAACCCTGGAAGGCCTCAATTTAACCCAGCGGGTCAACGGCCTTACTCATCAGGCCGGCCATACGCTAGACTTACTGTTCACTAACAACCCTATCTGACCACAGCATCGCCTCTACCTCTTACGTGGTCAGACCATTTCTTAATCCCATTTAGTTTGGCTACTCCCCCTCAACCAACTAATTCCTCTATGGCCCGGGATTATAGTAGGAAATGGTTTAAAATCACTTGTAATTCTATAGCCCCTGCCCTCTCTCGCACCCATTTGCGGTTAGTGGGGGATTTGGAACTAGATGTATCTAACTTTAATAGTTGGTTCTCCTCAGCCCTTGATACTGTTGCCCCCTTGCAACCTACTGTCTCCTCTAGACTAAAACCATCAGCCCCCTGGTTTACCCCCGCTTTGCGTGCTGAAAAAAGCTGGTGTAAGAAACTCGAGCGGAACTGGAGATTATCCTATGATATAGAGGCTAAATCAATTTATAGAGCTGCTATTAAGAATTTTCACAAACTTAAGCGCTCAGTAATGAGAGAGTATTTTGTCAAGAAAGTTAACTCCGCTGGTAACTCCTCTAAAACCCTTTTTAAAATAGTGAAAGATTTTACTAAACCGTCCGCTTTATCTAGCATGATTTCCCCTACGCAGGAACTCTGTAATGGACTATCGGATTTCTTTCATGACAAAACTTTAGACATTTACTCTACGTTTGGTCCTACCTGTGATAGCCCGGTCCAAAACACTGTGGTAGCTAATAGTTACACATTCACGTCCTTTCACCCGATCCCCATTGATTTAGCACTCCTAAAACTGTTCGCCTGTAAATCAAGCTCTCCAAAGGACCCCTGCCCAGCCCTACTATTTAGCTCTTTAGCCCCCCTTATTATTTCGCCTTTGAATTCGATTTTGAACACCTCCCTGTGAACTGGGGTTTTCCCTTCAACCTGGAAACAGGCTATGCTAATACCTATTCTCAAAAAACCGGACGCCGATTCTTCTGTTTTTAAAAACTACCGCCCTATTTCTCTTCTACCAAAACCAGCCAAAGTCCTGGACAAAGTAGTTCAGGAGCAGTTATTGAGCTATCTCGAGTCCTGCCATCTCTTACATGACTCGCAGTCCGGGTTTAGATGCGGATATAGCACTGAGACTGCGCTGCTGGAGGTTTCTGAGACCATTCGTGAATGCGTGGGCGCAGGCGAAGCAGCAATGCTGGTGCTCCTCGACCTGTCCGCGGCATTCGATACGGTCTCTCATGCTATTTTGCTTGAGAGACTTTACAGCCTCGGGATTCAGGGTACCCCCCTGTCCTGGATCAGATCCTTCCTAAATGGCCGTACTCAACAGGTCTCCCTTCAGCCATTTGTTTCCGAGGAGAAACCACTGAGTTGTGGAGTCCCTCAGGGCTCCGCGATGAGCCCACTGTTTTTTAATGTATATCTCTCCCCTCTGGCCTCAGTGGTAGAATCTTGTGGTGTCAGAGTGATTTCCTATGCTGACGACACACAATTGGTGTTTTCATTTAAGGATCACTCTGAAGCAGCCTTCTCTAATTTCAGACGCTGTTTATGTAACATCTCCACCTGGATGGCTCTAAACACGCTTAGGCTCAACTCTGATAAAACCGAGGTGCTGTTTTTTAATTAAAAAAAAAACCCTCTGCCACTATTGTGGTGGCCATCGGAGCTGTATCCCCCTCCAGAACCTGTGGACTCAGCCAGGAATCTTGGATTCCGGTTTAACAATGAGTTATCCTGTAAATGTCAAATTAACCAGGTTTCCTCAGCGTGTTTCGGTAAATTACACATGATTCGCAAAATTCTCCCTTTTCTCCCTCGGGAATCTTGCCGGACCATCGTTCATGCCCTGATTACCTCACATCTGGACTATGCAAATAGTCTGTATGCTGGGGCTCCTGCTTATCTGATCAAATCCTTGCAGATTGTTCAGAACGCGGCGGCCAGGCTGATCTATAACATCCCATATCGCCATTTGATCTCTCCCCACCTGAAGAAGCGCCATTGGCTTCCAGTGACTAGACGCATTCAGTTTAAGTCACTGGTTTTGGCTTTTAGAGCAATGCAGGGTCAGGGCCCAGCCTACTTTAGAGCTCGACTTAAGCACGCTCAGTCCAACCGCTCACTCAGATCGAATCATCTCCGCCTCTTGGTGACTCCCCGTTTTCGCCGCACCAGAATGGGTGGCAGAGCTTTTGCAGTGATTACTGCCAAAACCTGGAATAGTCTGCCACTGTCCTTGCGTATGGCTGAATCTGAATCCATTTTCCGACGTGACTTGAAAACCTGGCTGTTTTCCAACTCTTAGCCATCTATTAGGTACCCGCATCTGCCGCCTGCCTTAGCGCCGGGACACCCCCGTTGGGGGTAGCTGTGCACTTTAGAAGCTTCAAAAATAAATAAATAAGATGATTTGGATGTTATTAGTGTGCCTCTCGGTTGGAGTTCCGAAACGTCATGATTGAGGCCAAAGATTTGATGAAAGTGTTCTATCCAGGTGTCTTCCTCCACATGACAGTCAAGATTAGGATATGAGTTATCAATCAAGAAGGGGGAATTGATTATGGCCCAGTAATCCCTTGAGTTATTTGTGATCGCAGCTTGATGGAGGCAATCCCATACCTCCTCTTTCAGTAATTTTCTGCCTGTCATTCCTCACCTCATTATATTGTTGCTGATTTAGGCTTGGTCCCTTGGATTTATTTTAAGGGCATTATGGAGGTTGGCTAAGGTCTTAGTGCCAGCTGAAACCAACCAACCTGGAGCTGTAGGCTTACAGGTGGAAACATTAAGCACCAGGTTTGATTTCACCTCCTTCAAAATTGTCTCAAAGGCTGCCAGCACATTTACTGAGGGTGTATTCGGGTTGAGGCAGGTCATTACCTCTTTGCATCTGTTGGCTACAACCAAAGGGACAATTTTTTCTTTATCAATCTTGCCCCATTTAAGAGATATCCCATTTTTCTTCGCTATATGAGGCTTTGGGACACATCTTGTTTTCATAGTGTGCAACTGTTTCCATTTCATTTTGCATGATATGGCCACATGATCGCTAAAATGTGAGAAGTATGTTTTGAAATAAAAATGGTTTTCTGTGATGCAGATACAACCAGGTAATCAATGGTAGAGCACTGAGAATTAATACCAAATGTTTTTTATGTAATACGCCTGTGCTTGATTCAGCTGGGTTAAAGATTTCTAGGTTCCTTGTGATAAAAAGTCTGTTGAGAGCATTTCCTTAGTCATTATGAATAAAATCAGTGACAGTCTTTTTTAAATAGTTTTATTGTTCGTTTTTAAAATAGAAATGGAGCATATGTCCACCATAGAACATCTATTCAGTGATAACATTTATCTGCCACCACATCCTAAAAGACACAGGACAATCCCACCACATTTTCACCTCTGGCACCTCGGCTAAGCCCCACTGTCTGGCCTTGTTATACCTTGCCACCATGAGACCCATTCTGTAGACAATATTTGGGTGTCTCTGTAATACCACATCTCTCCAGATATCTAGCATGAAAGGTTTGGGCCCAGGAGTCCCCACAAAGCTCATTAGGCCTGACAGGCACTCCCTCACCGTTCTCCAGAAGGGTGCTAATCGGAGATACCCCAGACCGTATGCATGAAAGTCCCTACTTTCCCACACACCATTTGGAGAAGTCTCCAGTTCTACCTCCCTTTATTCGAGCCAAAACTCCTCTAACGAGGTATGCTCTATGAAGAATTTTCAGTTGCACTTGTCTAAAGCAGGTTCTTATTGACACCTCCGAAGGAATGCTAATTGCTTTTTCCCATTCTCCCTCCGAAGGGCTCCAGGTCATTACCTCTACGTCCCTCGTCCTCGACCCAGTCATCACTAATGAGGTATTCCACTTGACAGGAAACAAAACAGGAAACGCTTTTAGGCTCCACCCACCCTCCTGCCAGGGGCTATAAGTACATAGCCAACAGAAAGCACATCCTGTTTTGTTTCCTGTCGGTGGATCTGACGGGGGACGCTTGGGTAGGTGCTGGGCACTTACCTGCTTCGTGTTGTCCTGTGGTTTCCTCCTTTGCTGGGCTCTGGGGGTGCTCATGGACCTTCGTGGGAGCTGTTTGAGTCGGGCTGCTTGGCTTCCTGGACTCCTTCGGATTTTTGGTTACCGGTACTGCTGGGCTGCGCTGGTTTCCTGGAGTCCTGATGTCGGGTGAGTCCTCCTATGCGGCGCGTCCTTTGGGCTGTGGCTGTGGTCCCGCCAGTTGGCCGCTGCAGCTTGCTATCTGGAGCATGGGGGTAGGCTCTAGGGCCCAGTGTGTTCCGAGGAGCTGGGGTAGCACACCATGGGCATTGGTTGCGCAGTCAGGCTCCTCCTGCCTTGGGCCTGCCTGCGCCTCTTTCACCGGTTTCTGTGGAGCGTCCGGGTTGGGTTCCGGACGCTCCGTGTGCAGCGTGTCTTTGGGAGAACTCGGGTTGGGTTCCGAGTGCTCCGTTTCTGCTTCCTCTCGTGCCGCTCTGGCCCGGGCATTATGGAGCGCCCGGTTTGGGGTCCGGACGCTCCGTGCACAGCTCTTCGTTGGGGAACACCCGGGTTGGGCTCCGGGTGCTCCGTTTTGGTTCCTTCTCGTGCCACTATGTCGCAAACGTTGTGGAGCGCCCAGGTTGGGCTCCGGGTGCTCCGCTGCTCGTGTTCTGTGCGGGGCACCTGGGTTGGGCTCCAGGGTGCTCCGCGGCTTTCGGGCAGGTTGGCGTCTTGTTCCTGGCGTCCTCGTGGGTGCTAGACGCCGGGGCTGGGCTCTCAGCGTGCTTTCGGCCTTCGGCGGCCGTGTTTGCTGGAGTTTTGTGGCTTTGGTTGGCCACGCCCCCTCCCGCCTCGCTTCTGGGTTGTGCTCAGCTGTTTGGCATGCCGGTTGATTCGGGGGCAGTTTCCGGCTTGTTTTTTGTTTAAATGGAGGGGGGGTCACTTTCTGGTCTGTTCCTACCTCTGTTGGTTGTGTGCGCTGGGTCCTGTTTTTGGTGTTCGTGATGGGGAAACATCAAAAGAAGCGAAGGCATGTGTCTCCTGTTTCCTCTTCTTCTTCCCCAGCGGACAGTGGGGATTCTGTCCCTCCGGTGAAGCGGGCCAGGTTGGATGACGGCAGGTTGAAGCACCTGATTTTGGAGACTTTGTCTGATCTGAGGTCCTCCAAGAAGTCTGTTGGGGTTCGTTCTGCTGGAGGTGTTGGTCTGTATTCGAACATTTCTTCCTCGGATTCTTCTGATGCCTCTTCCTTGGGTGCGGTGGATCTCAAAGGCAAATTTGTTTCCAAGGAGTTATTGCCTGACCTTCTTTCTCATGTACGTGTGAACATGGGGTTTCCTGATGATGCTGTGGCCAGTACTTCCACGGATGCTGTTCTGCCGCAGTTTCGGAAACCTGTTACTACTTCTCTTCCTCTTCATCCCTTTGTGATGGATGTCCTCTTGAAAGAATAGAAGGATCCGGATCACATCATGTTGCCACGCTTTATGTCCAAACTGTATCCTTTGCAGGACATGGAGGAGTCGTTTCCTGAGTCAGTGCATGTTGATTCCATTGTCGCCAGTTTGGTGGGTCGTCCCTCTATGGCGGATGATAATATTCTACGTGATGGGATGGATAAGAAAATTGACTCTGCGTTGAGGAAATCTTATGCTGGCTCTCACCTTGCTATCCGTTCTGGTGTATATGGGGCTTATGTCGCTCAATCACTGTTGATTGACTTTAAGACTTTGTTTTCCACCATGCAGGAGGGGGGCAGTTGTCCGGATTTGCTGGAGTCCATGGAACGTCAGGCTGAATTTCTCTCAGACATTGCCTTTGATTCTGTGCGTGCTTCTGTCTTGTCCTGTGGTTCCTCTATTGCTGCTCGTCGCAACTTGTTGCTGAAGGGTTGGAATACGGACGCCGCGCCAAAATCCATGGCTTTGCGCTTGCCCTTTACTGGCCCTCGTCTTTTTGGGGACGCCCTTGAGGATAAACTTCACAAGGTGTTCAAGGAGCGGAAGCATTCCTTTTCCTTCCGTCGACAGCCTTCTCGTAAGGATTTTTCTTTCTCTCATGCCAAGACCTTTTGTCAGCCTTCCAGGTTTCAGCAGTCCTCCTTTAAGGGCCCAAGAGGTGCTGGTAGGGGTTTCCCCTGGAAGTTCCAGAAGAAGCCCCCCCGAGATGCTGGACAGGGGCCGCAGCGTTCCTGACTATGCCGCCCCCGAGGTTGGTCACGCTGGTATTGCGCCAGCAGTTGGTGGGAGGTTGCAGTTGTTTCTTCCTGCTTGGCGACGGACAACCTCCGATCAGTGGGTGCTGGATGTCCTGGTCCAGGGGTATCGGATCGAGTTTCTGTCCCTTCCTCCTCCCTCGGGTGTGGTGCGGACTCCGACGCCCTTGAACCAGTCTCGGCGTCAGTCTTTGGTGGACGGTGTTCACACTTTGCTCTTGAAGAAGGCGATTGTGCCCGTTCCCCGGTTGGAGTGGGGTCTGGGGACCTATTCGATTGTCTTTCTTGTTCCGAAGGTCACAGGAGGTTTTCGGATTGTCATCAATCTCCGGAGTCTGAACTTGTTTGTCCGGAAGATCCCCTTCAAGATGGAGACGTTGCAACGGGTGATACCTTTGATTCAGGCTGGCTGGGTGTTTGCTACACTGGATCTCCAGGACGCTTATCTTCATGTGCCTGTGGCTCTGGAGGATCAGAAGTTCCTGCGCTTCTGCCTGGAGGGTCATCATTGGCAGTTCTGTGTCCTTCCGTTTGGTCTACGGTCCGCTCCCCGCATGTTCACCAAGGTGGTGGCTCCCTTGGTGGCCCATCTTCACCTCCTGGGTGTGTCGGTGTTTCCTTACTTGGACGATTGGCTGCTCCAGGCTCCTTCCTCCACGGTCCTGTCTCAGCACCTATCCTTGACCATCCGTACGCTAGAGCTGCATGGGTTTCTCGTGAACTTTCCGAAATGCCAGCTGCTTCCTGCAACTCGGCGGTCTTTCATAGGGGCCATCTTCGATTCGATCCTGGGCAAGGTGTTCCTTCCGGACTCTTGGCTTCTGCGGCTTCAGTTCCTGTTACGGAGGTTGTTGTCCCAGGCTGCGGCTCCCCTCCTTCAGTGGCTCGAGGTTCAGCGTCATATGGCTGCGACTGTCTTCATGGTGCCCTGGGCCAGGGTTCATCTTCGGCCTCTGCTGTGGCATCTTCAACGTTGGGTGCCTTTTCCGGTTCAGGACTATGCTGTCTCTGTGCTGGTGTCTCTGGAGGTTGTGTCCGCTCTCCAGTGGTGGCTGGATTCCTCCAATCTCTCCAAGGGAATGTGGATTCACCTGCCTCCTCCTTTGGTGTTGACGACGGATGCCAGTGCGTCAGGTTGGGGGGCGACTCTGGGTCAGTGGGCTGTTCAGGCTCGTTGGCTCCGGTCGGAGTCCCGCCGGTCCTCCAATTGGAGGGAGCTGTCTGCGGTGGACCGTGCTCTTCGTTTCTTCCAGGGTCGTCTGCTGGGGTGCAATGTCCTGGTTCGGTCCGACAACTCAGTTACTGTGGCTTACATCAACCACCAGGGCAGTACTCGCAGTCCTTCATTGAATCTGGTGGCCTGTGCAATTGCGGGTTGGGCGGAGTGTCATCTTCTGGCCATCTCTGCTCAGCATATCAGGGGTGTGGACAATGTGGTGGCGGATGCCTTGAGTCGCAGGTTTCCGTCTTCTCTGACCCTGTGTCTCTCCCCCAGGATTTTCCGGCTGCTCTGTCCGAGGTTCGGGACTCCCCAGCTGGACTTGTTTGCCTCGAGGACCAATGCACAGCTTCCCCTCTTTTGTTCCCGGACTCCGGAGTTGGGTGCTTGGGGGGTGGAGGCGTTGTCTCTCCGGTGGCCCCCTTGGTTGCTGTACGCCTTCCCCCCCCTTCCCCCTGATTCAGGCCTTCTTGCTGAAGGTCCAGCGGGTGGGTGCCCAGGTGGTGGCTGTCTTGCCTCACTGGCCTCGGAGGTCCTGGTTCCCGTTGTTGTTGAGCCTGGCGGTGGGTCCTCCTTGGATTCTTCCCCGCTACCCATCTCCCCTGAGGTCACCCTCTCCCTCCCTCCTGGTCCCTCTCACCCTGGCGGTCTGGAGGTTGAACGGCTGTCTCTTGGGGTCCGGGGTTTGCCTGACCACCTCATCACTGTGATACAGGGCTCCCGTAGGCGTTCCACTTTATCCTCCTACTCAAATCATTGGGTTCTTTCTCCTCCTGGTGTTCGGGGCTTGGTCTGTCTCCCACCTCTTGCCCTATCGCTTCTATCCTTCAGTTTTTTCTGGATGGGTTTCAGAAGCACTATGCCTTGTCTACTCTGAAGGGGCAGTGGGCTGCTGTTCGGGCATTCCAGGATCCGGCTTCGCTCCCGTCTTCGGATGGGTTGTTGGTTTCCCGGCTGTTCCGGAGTTTCTGTCTGTCCTCTCCTTCTACTCGTTCTTCGGTTCCTCCTTGGGATCTTTCCTTAGTCCTGGGTGCTCTGCAGTCCTCTCCCTTTGAGCCCTTGGAGTCTGTTGACCTTAAGTTCCTCTCTTTTAAAGTGGCTTTTTTGGTTGCTATTACTTCTGCTCGGCGGTTGGGTGAGCTCACTGCCTTGCGTTGTTCTCCTCCCTTTTTACGTTTCTTGGATGACGCGGTGGTCCTTTCTTTGGATCCTGGGTTTGTTCCAAAGATTCGTTCTCGTTTTCATTCCTCTCAGGAGTTGATTCTTCCTTCTCTCTGTCCTTCTCCTTCCTCGCCTGCTGAGTTGTTGCTTCACTCTCTAGATGTGAAGCGTGCGTTGTCTATTTATGTTGCACGCTCTGCAGTGTTTCGTTCTTCCGACTCTCTCTTTGTGACCTTTGGTCTGGCTGGTCGAGGTAAGGCTGCCTCCCGTCTTACTCTGGGTCGCTGGATCAAGGCTGTTATTTCTCTGGCATATCAGGGCTCTGGTTTGCCTTGCCCTTCTGGGGTTCAGGCCCGTTCCACTAGGGGTGTTTCTGCTTCCTGGGCTGCTTTTCATGAGGTTTCCCTTGATGAGATCTGTCGGGCTGGGACTTGGGCTTCTGATTCTACTTTTGTGAGGCACTATCGTCTGAATTGTGCTCTGTCTGTCCGAACCAATTTTGGTTGTGGTGTGTTGCGTGCTGTGGGGGTTGTTCCCCCCCCCGATTCTGTGTGTTTAATAAAGTTTTTCACTTGCTGCACTCCACTTTTGTGTTCGGTCCCTGTTCTCTGTGTGGTTTGCCAAAGGCCTGCTTGTGGGGTTGCTTTGGTATGCCTCATTAGTGATGACTGGGTCGAGGACGAGGGACGTAGAGGTAATGCTATGATTACTTACCGGTAATCCCCATTACTCTTAGTCCTACTGCGTCCTCGACCCAGTCATACTTCCCACCCACCCTCCTTGTTCAGGCCTTTGTTGCTTGGTATGTCAGGATGTGCTTTCTGTTGGCTATGTACTTATAGCCCCTGGCAGGAGAGGTGGGTGGAGCCTAAAAGCGTTTCCTGTTTTGTTTCCTGTCAAGTGGAATACCTCATTAGTGATGACTGGGTCGAGGACGAGTAGGACTAAGAGTAATGGGGATTACCGGTAAGTAATCATAGCATTCTCATAGTCCACCTTTATTTCAACCAGTGGGTCGGATGAGTTATTTATTATTTTTTTGTATATGAGAGATAGGCTTTTTGGGGAAGGGGTTCGGATATGATCCTATCTTCTAAGCGAGTAGCGGCTTCTTATACAGTGGCATCCATAAGCATGCAGCCAATGCCAGTGGCTGAACTTGAATACCGAAATAACCAAACTGCCAACATCAATGGTTTTTTAAAGGCAACAGGTTATGTAACATTGCATGCAATAGTGCAAGAAAACACCAAAAATATGCGTTGCTTAATTTTAATTTTGCAAAGATTTCATATTGATAGAGACCTGTGTTTGATGTTTTAAACTATAGCTGGCAAGTTTCCCTGGTACATGCGTGATGTGTTGCTCCAGGCCACGTTTTTTTCTTCTTTGAATGCTGGAACTTTTAGCCTTTTTTTTATAATGGAATAAGCAAGACTACAAGTCCCAGAATTCAAAGAATAAACGCAAACTGGAGCAGCACAATCACGCATGGACATGGGAAACTGAGCAGGACTGTACTTTGATGTTATAAAGTGTCAATGACAAATCATTGAACATGTCCCGTGAAATTAATTTTAACAAACAGAAACATCTGCAACAGTCCTGATGGTGAAAAAGTATATTGTAGGAATGCAAACTATAATGGCCGCAAGAGTTCACCAGGCTGACGTGGTCACAAAAAAGCCTTGTTGTTAAGCGAGGGGGGAGAGCCTAAAAAGAAAATTGTAAGTTTGACAATTGCTTTTGAGAACCTCTGCACTGAAACTCCAATATAGCACTCTGTGAAACTTTGGAGGTCTATGCAGAACATAACAAAGGCAAGCCAAAGTTTTTAATTGTGTTTAAAAAGTATATTTGCCAGCATCTACCTTCCTTCCCTTTCCCCCTAGGGGAGAGTAATGCTGAAAATACTAATACTCCATATATCCACCTGCTGAAATAGTACCATGTGTTCCCATCCCTCAGCACTTCACATGTTATATTCTACAAACACAGTCCTCTCTCACTTCTATCTGTACAGTCCTTCTTTATGAAAAATGCTGACCATAACCAGTGCTGAAAACAACACCACTACCTCACAGCTACTTGTCCTCCCTCATACATAATCAAAGGCCATGGGCGGCATATTCACTGCTGGGCTTGCATCTCATAGCATGGCCTGCTGTGAATCCGTAGCTTTTGTTACCCTGCTGGAGACACTGCTGTGTATCAAATATTAAGTTGAGGACAGTCTGTACTCTTTGTTAGAAGACGAATATCGAACATTCACTGCTGCCATCGTTCAAGCCATTGATCATGAGTAATAAAGGTTCTCTTATTAAAATACAGAATCTGCAGCAATCGCATTGATTTTCCTTTCCTCAAAAGGTCAAGTTCGATTTGATGTTCCTTTAGAATTGCAGATTTTATCCTCTGTCTTTTTACTGCTATCATAAATGGATACAGTTGATTATATCAGTATTCAGACAAATATGCTGTCAGGAAATTCCATTTTTTTCTTTTGCAAACAACTGCACATAGCTGAATTTTCTGTAAAATAAGCACACCGACATTGGCAATATGCAGAAACACAAAGAGAACTACCATGTAATAAAGAATGTCAAATTAGCTGATGTAACATTTTCTACTACTGAATTTGCCTCTTGAGCTTATAGTGCAGTGCAGGACTGAGTTCATGTTGTTTATAGCTGTATATGCGTATGACTCAGTTCTATTCTGTTGGGCTCCTTTATACTATTTGTGAGAAATTGGGTTGTTGGTTGACTGGGGTGTGAGCCCTAGTCAAGCAACAGCCACAATCCTTTGCAGGGTGAACCACAGAATTTGAATAAATTAACCTGTTCTTAACCCTGGGTAGCTTGGCACAAAAAGCAATCAGGCTTAACTTAGAGGCAATTATGCAGCACACAAACAGTAACAAAGTGAAAACACAACACAAGAAAAATCCCAAACCAATTTAGAAAAGTAAAGTACATTTTATTATTTGACACCGAAATGACAAAAATCCAATCAATGGAACCAGAGTTATGAATTTTTTAACTTTTTAGTAAAAACTAGCACCTAAAAGATCAAAGTGCCAAACTCGGACATCTAGTCATGCGAGACCGGGTCAAACTTGAAAAATATGGCCGACCGTAATGGAGCGTGCTTCAGATACAAGATATGGATTGGACCCGGTCAGCACATACCTTCGGACTTGAGAAACTGAGAAATGTTTGTCTGAGAAGATAAAGTTCAGTGGGGCTAGGCTGTAGGAGGTGTCAGTGGAGGGAAATTCATTGTCAGATTGCCTTGGGTCAAAGCTGCAGTTAACATTTCTTTGCTCGGACTTAATCGCCAAAATATAAGTCAAAACTCTCCAGTGGGATGAGGCATAGGGCTGAATTTGAAGAGAGGTCCACAAGGTCGTATACCCATTTGTCAAAGTACCACTGATAAGAATTTGCTGCTGCGGAGAACGTAGCAAGAGAAACCGCAAAGTCAATCAAACCGGTGATGCACCTCGGGTGGATAGTTGCCATCTTGGCAACTTTAGCACCACAGCTAAGAGTCCAGCACTGGTGAGTCAACTCTTGGGGGTGTACGATTCACTCAGTCTAGGTCCAACTGCAGGTTAAAGAAGGTGGGAGCAATTTATGTCCCTGAGGCTCTGAACAGGAGGCCAGTAAACTAATCCTTGGAGTCACTCTGGAAGTCCTGGGTACAAGTGAAGATGTAGGTCTCAACAACAGGGGTGGTGTTTAGGGGTTGGTTCGAAGCAGGCTCCATGCCGCAAAGCAGTCCTTCCATGTACAGTAGCAGTCTGACAGAGTGCACAGCATTTCACAGCAGCGGGCAGTCCTCTAAGAGTCCTTCTGCAGGTCCAGTAGTAAACTGAAGAGTGGGTCTGAAGGTCCAATTTTTATACCCTTGTGCCCTTCTTCTTGAAAGTGGAAGAAGCTTCTAGAAACATTCTTTTGAGTGCATTGAATTTCCTGACTCCCCTGCCTGGGCTCCAAGCTGATTGCAGTGAGAATGTGGGGCTGTTAGGCCCTTTGTGTGAAGGCAGAGCACAGGCTATTCAGTCATAAGTGGGGATGTGCTCAGCTTTGCCCCCATCCTGCTAGCAGATGGCCCACTGAGGCACACCTAATATCGCTCTTGTGTGACTGTCTGGGAGAAATTCACAAAGTCTGTCAGCTACACCCAGTGATGTGACCCAAGACAGGCTGCAGGCACGAAAGGGCTAAGGGCCAGAAAATGCCAACTTTCTAAAAGTGGATTTTTCAAATATGTAATAAAAAATCTGTCATTACCATTAAAGAGAGTTTATCGTTAAAATTCCATAGATACCAAACATAGGCTAGTTACTGGCACCCATGAATTACAGCGTATTAATGGTAATAAGGAATCCCCAATGTTATCCTATGGGAGAGATAAGCCTCACAGCAATCAAAAACTAATTTAGGAGTTTTTAACTACCAGGACATGTTAAACTTAAAGGTTCAGGTCCACCCTTTTAATTGCACAGCCTCCTTCTCATTTGGCTACCTAGGGCTTATCTTAAGGGTGTCTAATATGTAACAAAAGGAGAGTTTAAGGCTTTGCAAGGGGGTTTTAATGCCAAGTTGCCGTGGCAGTTTAAAATTGCATACAGGCTGCAGTGGCAGGCCTGAGACATGTTTTAAGGTGCAACTAAAGTGGGTGGCATAATAAGTGCTGCAGGCCCAGTGGGGGCATTTAATTTACAGGCCCTGGGTATGTTATACCACTCTACCAGGGACTTATAAGTAAATTAAATATGCCAATCAGGTGTACGTCAATCAAACCATGCTTAAGAAAATGAGCATAAACACATTAGCATTGTTTAGCAGTTATAACATGCACAGAGTCCTAGGACCAACAAAAACAATTTCAGCAAAAAGTGGTGGGGAAAAAGGCAAAACGTTTGGGGGTGACCCTGCAGAGAGGGCTAGTTCTAATAATATCAAAACCAACCAAGAGGCACTAATGATTGCTGTTATTTAAAAGAAAAATACTCAACAAAACCAAATTTCACTTCAACAATGTCAAACAAGTATTAAAGAATATCCAGTACAAAAGTTGTTTAAGTTAGAAGATTATAGTCCTACACCCGGATTTACTATGCATTTGCGAAGGAGCTCGCTCAAGGCACTGACGTGCTACATGTTGCTAAACAGTAAATGTGAAACATTGACAGGAGTGCAATGTCAACTGGCTTTCAGTCACGTAACTCCAAATCCCTCATTAAGAATGCAAACAAGGCATAGTAATGTGGGAACTGTGTGAGCATCCAAAATATTTCACGCAATATCAGATCTAATAAATTAGCATGACTTGGCTTTGTGTGAAATGCTACCACCAAATGGAACCAGGAAAAAACAATGGACATGCAGAATATTGTGTAGCATTCCACAGACATAATCTGTGTAATTTCTGCAATATTAAGAATTGTATGCAGTCTATCCTTGGGGGGTAGTCATGAAGTACAAATTTGGAATCAAGGGTGTGTCTCAAGTGTATATAGCCCACATCCTGCCTTTGCACCATTGCGTAACACCTAGACCCAGATTTCCCATGCAACCACCCAAGCTTTCTAAGGCAAAACCTTATCCACTAACATTAATAGACAGGGTTTTGCACCAAACAATAATGTCATTTTAAGGCAGGTGTTGAAAAGGAAAAATGCTTTTAAATCTCCTAACGCTTCCCATTGTCCATATCTGCTGTAAGCTAGCCTAAGCAAAGTATTTTGTACTGGAAGGGTACCCCTATGCTAGATTCAGGCACACACATTTGCACTAGGGTGCAAAGGATTGTGCATGGTGCTTGGCAGTCTGATTGTGCATCGGCACTAGGGAGAGGGGAGGAGAGTGCCATATCTCTGTGGACACAGTGCTCTCCTTCTCTCGCTCTGGTACACAGCACAGCTTTTTTGTGTGCTATTCTGCAGTGTGTGTAACTTTTTCTAAATTTGGCCCTGTGTGTCATGCTAAAAGAAGCGTTTTTTGTATGTGCACTGTCAATGATATCATTGGCATGCATCCTTATGTAAATATGGCACTGCCTAATTCTCTACCATTTCCGCAACGTAGTGCTGGCTGACTTTTAAAAAATTAAATCCGGGCCTAGAACTAATATCTTTAACACTGAAGGTAACGGAGTGGAAGGTTAGTAGTAAGGGACCACACATCTCGTGGTGCTACAAAAAGATGCAAGTAAAGGATTGTGGACAGTTTTCCTTAGTGTCTGAAACAACTTACTACATGTTACAATCAACTACTAAATAAAATGTGTTTTATTGAGTCTAGGGCCCGATTACGATGCGTTTAGGAAGGCCTCCTAATGGCATTTGCTCCTTCCGAATCGGATCGGGAACGTGTCTTCCCGACCGAGGGCCAGATTACGATGCGGTTAGGAACATAGGCTCCCCTAGAAGTCAATGAGAGTGCAACCAAATCGTATCTGGAAGCACCCGAATGCATCATACTCGGTCGGTCGGACTCTCCCGATCCAAGTCGGTCAGAGACCATTTCCAAACTGAGTCGATCGGGAAGATTTCCTAACCGCATCGTAATCGGGCCCTATCTGTTAGATGACTTTCACATCATCTTTGATTAATGGGTCAATCTGCCCTGATCACAAAGGTAAGCTTGTGACTTGATCTCACTATGTGATGCCTGCCAGGAGGACAGGCAAAGGGACTCCCAGTAGCCGAAAATGTAGAAATCATCACCACGAGTGCAGAGAGATCCGCAGTATATAATTCCCAAGGAGTGGTTTGCTTTGAAATTTGGGAACACCCACAAATGTGTATATAAATGGTTACTGGGAATGTTTCTGAATTCCCAAAAAAGGAATGTACATACAGGAGGAGAGCTAAATCGTTCCCTGCGATTTTACATTTTAGTTTGTGAATGTGGCCCAATGTTTTGTTTTTTCTAGACAGCCGTCAGCTGCCTTTTTGGCTAGGTGTGCACTATATAAATATTATATACATACATACAGTGCTTAATTTGAGCGGGTGGTTGCAGGTGGGGCCTTATTTTTGGAAACCGGCACTTATTTGTCATATATAAGATTTTAACCCAGAACAAGAGAGAGAAAAACACAAAACAGGGAACGATAGAGAAAGAAAAAGACAGAAAAACAGTGACAAATTGAGAAAACAGGAATGAAGAAAAAGAACCTGCAGGAGTCAGATAATGGGGCAGGGAGTGTCTGATGGTGTATACAAAAATGCATTAGGGGAAATCAAGGCTAGCATCCTTGATATTCAGCACCAGGACCTTCTGCAGTGCTGGCAGCAGCTTCTGAGCAAAAGCTTGGGCCCTGGCACTTATCATTTTGCAGATTAAGAACTGCACGCATGCATACACACCATCATAATTAGAAAACACCTTGTCACCCTTTTCAATCTGCTTTCCATTAAATAAAAGTAATGCATTGCCATTTAGAATGATATATTACCAATCATTCACCACATTTTTAAAGATGACACCTTTGCGGTCAGTGATATCATATCATAAAAACACTCAGGTTTTTGGTAGGCAGTTTTTAAATCAAGTAGTAATTACAGCTAGTTATTACAGGAAAAAATCAGAGCAAACAGGCTGTGAAGAAACTAACCCCATAGTTGAAGCCAGGGCCGGACTGGCCTTAGCGGGCACGGGCGTTTCCCCGGGGGGCCTCCAGGGTGGGGGCCGGTTTTGTGCCCCTGGGGGGGGGGCGTTTTTGTTACTGGGGGCCGGCAATATCGGCCCCCTGTAACAAAATCGGCCGAAACCGGCCCTAGGAAACAGCTCAGCCGCACCCCCCTCCCTCCCCCAGGGGGGCCGGCCGAGCAGTTTGCCAGGGCTGGTTTCGGTTCCCAGTCCGGCACTGGTTGAAGCACTAAGCTATAACTGAGACTACCATGGGCAGGCAAACTTGACATGTAACATTCAACCATCCTAGTACATTGGTGTGGATATCAGTGTAGAAGTGAACACCCTAGCCCACTTGGCACGTTGCAACACGTTTCCAACCTATACAACCAATTAAAAAAGAGGCGTTACAATGACCACAACAAGCCCACACTATGGATGTTGCCTGGATTCCCTGACTCATTTCTTGGTCGTGTGCTGAGCATCCCATCTTATTAGAGGACAATCGGGGATGAATAATGATGCCCTTTTCAGTCATAAAGCCATGCGCTTGTTTTATACACCTGCAGGCAGTAAAGTGAATGACTTGGCCCATTAGCACAGCTACTGAGTCATGGGCCCTACTGAAAGGAAGGAAATGACCCCCCCCCCCCCCCGCCACACCTCAGCTGCTGTTTGAATTTAAAAAGTGAGCAATAATCAGGATTGAATTGGCCCCTCACCCCTATGTGGCCTGGTGCCACTGCACCTGCTGCACCAATGGAAGCCAAAAAGCCCCTGATATCTGGTTAAATGAATTCACTTTACACTCTGCAGGCGCATTAAATAGGCTTTGAGTTGCACCAGACAAGACCATCATGATTCATGACACGGCCCAGACTTTATTTAAGGACTCAGCTTTGAGACTCACCAAGCCAATGAGGGTCTACGTTTTGGGTCAAGGAAAGGAAAAAATACACGGAGGCACACTACCGAAGAATCGTTGGTCATCATGAGAAAAAAACAGAACTCAACAAATAGTACTTGACTTGAATCCGTTATCCGTAGATTTGGAAATACTTCACAACAAAATGATCAAAGAGATGTCAAATGAAAGCTGCATAGCAGTCAATCAAAGGACTGACTAGACTCTTGAGACGTTTGTCTTTTATTTCGTCAAGCTACCTTTTTTCCTTTTCAGTTTGTGTTGCTTTCTTTTCGTTACTGGTCTTGATTATTTTTCATTTCCAAGACGCGCTTGAAGTAATGAAAATATGTTTTTTTTTCGTTCAAGGTCTGCAGACCGAAGCAGTAGAGAAAGAAAGAATGAGGGAGCACAGAGGCAAGCCGAAATCTCATCCACTTCACAAAAGATGTGATGATTATGCACTGTATGTTGTCCGCATAAGTAAACACTCTCTGCAGAACTTGTTCTATTCATGTCTAGAGAGATTGTTCAACATGAGCGGAGAAGTGTTTAGATGGGTTTTGATGCATTTTTTACCTTCTTCAGCAATCGAAACTGTGCGAATGAGAATTCAAAAACATGGCGCTTCCGCGAATTATACCATTGGAACTATTCGCATTATACGATGTCAATCAAAGTCCGTAAGGCAGGTTCATAGACTTGAAATATTTATTTTTCGATATCTCAACTGAAAGTTTGTTTTACTTTCAAACTTCTTGAAACTCATTCTTGAAATCTACAAAGTTTTAGATGTATTTCTCCAGCAATAAATTATATTGAGTTTTATTGTTTATTGCAATGTTGTAGTTGTTATGGAAGTGTCTTTATACATAAGAGTTTTAAGAGTATCTATTAAGTGTTACTTGAGTTTTGTAAATCTTATGAGAACGCTCTTATTTATGATTTTTTTTAACTTTTGTGTTACATATCTATTGGGTTTTTGCAACTAAATACCAACACAATTGATTTATGCCAGCATAACAATAAATCATAAAGAACAAAGTACCCTAAACATACATTAGGTTTATTCCTGAAATTGGCGACAAATACAGATTAAAAAAGATTATTATGAATGTCCACATATTAAAGAGATGTACTCTACCGCCTGAGAGAGGAATAATATCATATGAAGCGCTGGGAAGCCTTCGGGTTCAGCCATGCGCTTTACAAATTCCTTAACATAACATAACATAACATGAACAATACGAAAAGTATCTTAGAGTCTTAAACATAGCAAACACTAAAACAAGTATACATTGATTCGAAAACAGAGTTTAATATCAACCCCTGCTCCAATGAATGAGTGAATTATTGACCTCTTATTGTATTAAGTTGCTAACGATAATTGTAACGGAGAATTATATGTGCTTCTATGTATGAAGAAATTCTAGCTGGCCTATCTATTAACGAATTGAGTTTGACTCAGTATTACAAATCATTTCTAATAAGATTTAAAAACTCAGAATTGTTTAATGTGGCTGCTCTGGATGGAGTTTTTTTCAATTTCAGGGTTCGACAGCGTGGTCCTCCGCATGGTGGCAAACAAGAGATGGTATATAAGTAAGCCTTAAGATGGCGACTCCATGCTACTTGAGCATGTGTCGATTGAGGGCTGCCAGATCATAGGAACTGGGGAGTACTTGTGGATTGGGAGAGCACTAAGGGGCTGATTAAGAGTTTTGGGGTCCGAATGGCGCAAAACCGCCTGTGCTGCGCCACCGCTGTGCTGAGGCAAGGCTGCCCGCCGTATTCAGAGTTGCACCTGCAGATCCGCCACCGCCGGCTTGGCCGGTCACCCAGTGATCTTGCACCGGCCTCGCATTTGTGAAAGACGTCGTCGGTTCACCGCCGGGCACTGCCTGTGCTGCAAGCCCGAACGCTGAGCATATTACAATTAATAAAAAGCATCGGCGGACCGGTAGTGGGGCAGACTAATAGGTGGTCCTGCACCAGCTTCCAATGTCTATGTTATAAACAACAAATCACAACATGATTTCAAATTTGAAATAACAAACAACCATTGGCTGGTTCAAACACCTTATTCACATGAAACAATGTAACAAATTGGTACGTTTACCTACCAGCCTATAAAACAGCTACAAAAATCAGACCACAATCCCTTTTAAAGATTTTTCTGAATGCCATTATTTACTATCATCCTCATCATCATTAACATTACCCACCCTCCAAATACCATTTGCTCACAGAATTTGTATCATCCACAAACCACGTGTGTCACATCCTTGTCCCCATTCCAGCATGCAAGACATGTACACCGCATCACCCTTTTCTTTGGACACATCTTATTTGATAATTAACCCCCAGTACCATGCCTCCTAAAAAACCTGCATTCAGCACACAGGAGCTCACTATTATGGTGAATGAAATCATTAGAGTAGAGCCCCAGCTTTTTGGATCTCAAGTCCTGATCACTCCTCACTTACGTAAACAGGAAATGTGGACCAGCATAGTCAACAAAGGGAATGGTGTTGAGAACACCCTCCGTACACAGGGAGATATCTAAGGAAGAGGTGAAATAACCTCAAGCCACGCTCCAAGAGTTTAATACATCAAGTACCACAAGTGGGTCCAGAGGACTGGCAGTGGCCCTCCCAGCACACCACTACAACACCAGTCCTGGGAGGAGAAGGTCTATTACACACTGAGGGCATGACTGGAATACCTGAGGGAATCGACACTGGTAAGTGACCACAATACAAATGTCTCGACTATATATGAATGTGTCTGTTAGCAAGACTGCCCTGGCTGTCTACTCGTCAAGCGACCCTTACAACATGCAACTCGGAAACTATCGGTGAAAAATGTCTCTTTTTTGGTTGTGAAATTTCATGCAAATGACTCACCATACCCACCAATGCATGCCCAGCCACATATGCAATGCAGCCTGTAAGTGTAGTCCCATTTCAATAATATGTACACAAGTTACTTTAAAAGGTACCAATTATCAGATGCATGGTCAGTCACAAATGCATATCAAAATCAATAGTCGCACCTAAATCTACAGTAAGTGTAACATGATGAAAAATGCAATATAACACAAATCCCAGAAGGCCATGTTACTCCCACTTAAAATAAAGGCTGCTGAAGGGACACTGCTCTTGAACATATTGATGCTAGGGGCCAAAGAAAGTCCACCTGTAGAGTCCCGACAGGCGGACTTTCTATGGTCTCAAACATCAATATGTTCCTGAGCAGTGTCCTTGCAACAGCCCAAATTGTAAGTGGGAGTAACATGGCCTCCTGGGAGTTGTAGTCATGTCAGAGATACCCGCCTTGGTATGTGTGTGTCAGGATTACAATAGCTATAGTATTTCATATGTCCCTGAACATCACCTGAAGAGGCATTCATTTGGCGCCCCAGTACACAACACTCTCAATACATCCTGGGACAGATGTAATAAGACACCCCCTTTGAATGATTTTTGCATACTTTTCACAAACAATCAGTACAAAAAAACACCAATGCAACTTTTGTGAATGTCTCCAAATTGGTTAGATTTGAATACAGTGTATGTGGCATATAATTCTGAATAATGTATAACTGAAAATACATCTATATTGCAAAAGATACGTAAACTGTAAAAAGTGCATGAGACAGATGATCCTTCCCCCAAGCCCTCCTTACCGAAAAAAGCATGCATGGAAAGGGAGAGCCACATATATCCTGACTCACTAGCAGACCCTGTACCCCTGTATGCACATATACAACTCAAACATCCCACATGCTGCAGAGTGTCTGTCATCTACACTTTTGCACTGAGAAGTGAGAGCTACATACAAATTGGCATATGTACCATCAAATATCTGTGTATGTTCTAACCACTGTAGTATCACTAAAAGAGTTGAAGGTGGTAGTGCCTCACCAATATGTAGAACATGGAACAATGTTGTCTGACATCTTAGACCATGTGTGTACTAATTGCCTGGTGATTCTCGAAACAACTCAACATACACAAAGTCCATTAACTTGTTAGTCAATAAGCGTCACAAAATAATGTCGGTGAAAGTTGTTTCCACAACAAAATCCGCATTCAGATAGGTATACAATTCTGATCTAGGGACAATGACAAAGGAACATACATTAAGCAGAGTACACTCCCCCCTTGGTCAAATAACTAGTGTATCAGAATAGTTTGCCAAATCGTCAGTCATTTTATTTGCATATAATGAGGCTGAATCTATTAAAGTAAGCATTTTGGCAATGAAGCAAAATATATGCCAAAGATATATCAAAAGCACAGACACCATGATAAATCCATGGTCACATTAGCGACTTGAAGTGCCAGAGATCAGATTCAGATGCCATAAATTATTCCACTACCCACTTTAAATGAACTCCAAATAACAGACATGATCCTGATCTCCAGCCGATCCTGGGATAGGTGACAAATGACCTGCAACCATGTTAGTCAACCACACAATCAGTCTGCCATGTGTTGATGCACGTTCTTCCGGTAACACCAGTGGCTCAAACCTCCCATTGTGTAGAAGTCGCTAGCCAAAAGGACAATTACTATAATGGGTCAGCAAAGGACTCAACAGCAGTACAAAGTCCGGGGCAACAGAGATCCAGTGAACACAAGCAAAGATCCAATGGCCCATGAAAGGGACACCATAGACAGTGTAACACTGGCTGCATGCAGGCAAACAAGGTAAATTTGAATGTCAGGGACTAATGACGATCCAGTTCTCTCAAAACCATTATGTCGAAGATCTGCAGCATTCTTTCACAACACAATTGAAGCACCAGTTCCTCAAGGTGGCCCATAGCCAGTGCATCCTTTGTTGAAGAGTAGAAATAGGAAAAGGAGACCCTTGTTTAGGAACAGCCACAACGTGGAGAGACCAAACACACAGTCAACTCTAAAATGAATGAAACTCTGAACCAACACAAACAAAGTACATGAGCACCAGTTATAGCCAGAACAGATAACATAAAAAAAGCCCATATTCATAAGTCAGAGCACTGATGTCCCACATCTCCTAAGTTAAAAATGAACGGCTTTGTACAACAATGACTGTGTTTCACTACACATTCCAAATACTTGCATGACGAAGGTCTTGCGAGCAGATGTATCGCTTTGGTCGCCCTAAGTTGGCGGGGGTATGCCCAGACGTGGGTCCCTTGCTCACTTTGCCACTGGATTCAAGCAAGCCTGGCTGATGACGGCTGAAATGCCAGAAACCGGTCGTAGGATGCTTGTTTCCGATCCAGGGAAGACATGGCTTGGCAGTTCGGGCTGGACTGTTCCCATGAGGCACAGGGTCAGACTGATTTGCATATGGCCATGTCTGAACTGGGGTGGTGGAGTGAGCTAAAGAATGATGATGGCTTAAACCCAGATCAGTTGACTGGGGGTGAGTGTTTGATTGGCTCAAACGTTCCGTCCATCATCCCCTTTTGTATCGCTTTGGTCGCCCTAAGTTGGCGGGGGTATGCCCAGACGTGGGTCCCTTGCTCACTTTGCCACTGGATTCAAGCAAGCCTGGCTGATGACGGCTGAAATGCCAGAAACCGGTCCTAGGATGCTTGTTTCCGGTCCAGGGAAGACATGGCTTGGCAGTTGGGCTGGATTGTTCCCATGAGGCACAGGGTCAGACTGATTTGCATATGGCCATGTCTGAACTGGGGTGGTGGAGTGAGCTAAAGAATGATGATGGATTAAACCCAGATCAGTTGACTGGGGGTGAGTGTTTGATTGGCTCAAGCGTTCCGTCCATCATCCCCTTTTGTATCGCTTTGGTCGCCCTAAGTTGGCGGGGTATGCCCAGACGTGGGTCCCTTGCTCACTTTGCCACTGGATTCAAGCAAGCCTGGCTGATGACGGCTGGAAATGCCAGAAACCGGTCCTAGGATGCTTGTTTCCGGTCCAGGGAAGACATGGCTTGGCAGTTCGGGCTGGACTGTTCCCATGAGGCACAGGGTCAGACTGATTTGCATATGGCCATGTCTGAACTGGGGTGGTGGAGTGAGCTAAAGAATGATGATGGATTAAACCCAGATCAGTTGACTGGGGGTGAGTGTTTGATTGGCTCAAGCGTTCCGTCCATCATCCCCTTTTGTATCGCTTTGGTCGCCCTAAGTTGGCGGGGGTATGCCCAGACGTGGGTCCCTTGCTCACTTTGCCACTGGATTCAAGCAAGCCTGGCTGATGACGGCTGAAATGCCAGAAACCGGTCCTAGGATGCTTGTTTCCGGTCCAGGGAAGACATGGCTTGGCAGTTCGGGCTGGACTGTTCCCATGAGGCACAGGGTCAGACTGATTTGCATATGGCCATGTCTGAACTGGGGTGGTGGAGTGAGCTAAAGAATGATGATGGATTAAACCCAGATCAGTTGACTGGGGGTGAGTGTTTGATTGGCTCAAGCGTTCCGTCCATCATCCCCTTTTGTATCGCTTTGGTCACCCTAAGTTGGCGGGGGTATGCCCAGGCGTGGGTCCCTTGCTCACTTTGCCACTGGATTCAAGCAAGCCTGGCTGATGACGGCTGAAATGCCAGAAACCGGTCCTAGGATGCTTGTTTCCGGTCCAGGGAAGACATGGCTTGGCAGTTCGGGCTGGACTGTTCCCATGAGGCACAGGGTCAGACTGATTTGCATATGGCCATGTCTGAACTGGGGTGGTGGAGTGAGCTAAAGAATGATGATGGATTAAACCCAGATCAGTTGACTGGGGGTGAGTGTTTGATTGGCTCAAGCGTTCCGTCCATCATCCCCTTTTGTATCGCTTTGGTCGCCCTAAGTTGGCGGGGTATGCCCAGACGTGGGTCCCTTGCTCACTTTGCCACTGGATTCAAGCAAGCCTGGCTGATGACGGCTGAAATGCCAGAAACCAGTCCTAGGATGCTTGTTTCCGGTCCAGGGAAGACATGGCTTGGCAGTTCGGGCTGGACTGTTCCCATGAGGCACAGGGTCAGACTGATTTGCATATGGCCATGTCTGAACTGGGAGTGGTGGAGTGAGCTAAAGAATGATGATGGATTAAACCCAGATCAGTTGACTGGGGGTGAGTGTTTGATTGGCTCAAGCGTTCCGTCCATCATCCCCTTTGTATCGCTTTGGTCACCCTAAGTTGGCGGGGTATGCCCAGACGTGGGTCCCTTGCTCACTTTGCCACTGGATTCAAGCAAGCCTGGCTGATGACGGCTGAAATGCCAGAAACCGGTCCTAGGATGCTTGTTTCCGGTCCAGGGAAGACATGGCTTGGCAGTTCGGGCTGGACTGTTCCCATGAGGCACAGGGTCAGACTGATTTGCATATGGCCATGTCTGAACTGGGGTGGTGGAGTGAGCTAAAGAATGATGATGGATTAAACCCAGATCAGTTGACTGGGGGTGAGTGTTTGATTGGCTCAAGCGTTCCGTCCATCATCCCCTTTTGTATCGCTTTGGTCGCCCTAAGTTGGCGGGGGTATGCCCAGACGTGGGTCCCTTGCTCACTTTGCCACTGGATTCAAGCAAGCCTGGCTGATGGCGGCTGAAATGCCAGAAACCAGTCCTAGGATGCTTGTTTCCGGTCCAGGGAAGACATGGCTTGGCAGTTCGGGCTGGACTGTTCCCATGAGGCACAGGGTCAGACTGATTTGCATATGGCCATGTCTGAACTGGGGTGGTGGAGTGAGCTAAAGAATGATGATGGATTAAACCCAGATCAGTTGACTGGGGGTGAGTGTTTGATTGGCTCAAGCGTTCCGTCCATCATCCCTTTTGTATCGCTTTGGTCGCCCCTAAGTTGGCGGGGTATGCCCAGACGTGGGTCCCTTGCTCACTTTGCCACTGGATTCAAGCAAGCCTGGCTGATGACGGCTGAAATGCCAGAAACCGGTCCTAGGATGCTTGTTTCCGGTCCAGGGAAGACATGGCTTGGCAGTTCGGGCTGGACTGTTCCCATGAGGCACAGGGTCAGACTGATTTGCATATGGCCATGTCTGAACTGGGGTGGTGGAGTGAGCTAAAGAATGATGATGGATTAAACCCAGATCAGTTAACTGGGAGTGAGTGTTTGATTGGCTCAAGCGTTCCGTCCATCATCCCCTTTTGTATCGCTTTGAGTCGCCCTAAGTTGGCAGGGGTATGCCCAGGCGTGGGTCCCTTGCTCACTTTGCCACTGGATTCAAGCAAGCCTGGCTGATGACGGCTGAAATGCCAGAAACCGGTCCTAGGATGCTTGTTTCCGGTCCAGGAAGACATGGCTTGGCAGTTCGGGCTGGACTGTTCCCATGAGGCACAGGGTCAGACTGATTTGCATATGGCCATGTCTGAACTGGGGTGGTGGAGTGAGCTAAAGAATGATGATGGATTAAACCCAGATCAGTTGACTGGGGTGAGTGTTTGATTGGCTCAAACGTTCCGTCCATCATCCCCTTTTGTATCGCTTTGGTCGCCCTAAGTTGGCGGGGGTATGCCCAGACGTGGGTCCCTTGCTCACTTTGCCACTGGATTCAAGCAAGCCTGGCTGATGGCGGCTGAAATGCCAGAAACCGGTCCTAGGATGCTTGTTTCCGGTCCAGGGAAGACATGGCTTGGCAGTTCGGGCTGGACTGTTCCCATGAGGCACAGGGTCAGACTGATTTGCATATGGCCATGTCTGAACTGGGGTGGTGGAGTGAGCTAAAGAATGATGATGGATTAAACCCAGATCAGTTGACTGGGGGTGAGTGTTTGATTGGCTCAAGCGTTCCGTCCATCATCCCCTTTTGTATCGCTTTGGTCGCCCTAAGTTGGCGGGGGTATGCCCAGACGTGGGTCCCTTGCTCACTTTGCCACTGGATTCAAGCAAGCCTGGCTGATGACGGCTGAAATGCCAGAAACCGGTCCTAGGATGCTTGTTTCCGGTCTAGGGAAGACATGGCTTGGCAGTTCGGGCTGGACTGTTCCCATGAGGCACAGGGTCAGACTGATTTGCATATGGCCATGTCTGAACTGGGGTGGTGGAGTGAGCTAAAGAATGATGATGGATTAAACCCAGATCAGTTGACTGGGGGTGAGTGTTTGATTGGCTCAAGCGTTCCGTCCATCATCCCCTTTTGTATCGCTTTGGTCGCCCTAAGTTGGCGGGGTATGCCCAGACGTGGGTCCCTTGCTCACTTTGCCACTGGATTCAAGCAAGCCTGGCTGATGACGGCTGAAATGCCAGAAACCGGTCCTAGGATGCTTGTTTCCGGTCCAGGGAAGACATGGCTTGGCAGTTCGGGCTGGACTGTTCCCATGAGGCACAGGGTCAGACCTGATTTGCATATGGCCATGTCTGAACTGGGGTGGTGGAGTGAGCTAAAGAATGATGATGGATTAAACCCAGATCAGTTGACTGGGGGTGAGTGTTTGATTGGCTCAAACGTTCCGTCCATCATCCCCTTTTGTATCGCTGTGAGAGCTACATCAGGTTGAAACAATCATGCACTCAGGCCTTTTAGCTTAACGGAAACTCCCTATCCTCCAGTGTGGAGGAGGCAATAAGACACTGTTTGATTATCAGACGAGCAGGGTAAGCATAAAGACTGAGGGCAATTAAAATAGCATACCAGTGGAGTATCATTATAATAGGAAATGAAAAACAGGGACCACACAAATTGCAAGCCTGGTGAATCCTGACCTATCAACAAACATATGCCAGTTGCACATTTACTCCACAACTTCACCAGTGTGAAAAAAATACCTTGGTGCATTACTTAAGTGACAGGTAAGGGGACGTTGAAATACTGTGTAAGACAAGCTAGGATCAAAACAATTATTCAGACTCACTTGTACATGTGTCATGCATTCAGTTAATAGTAAACTAGAAATGGTCAAATAACATACACTGTGTGTCAACTACACAGTGAACTGGGTGTCAGCTACTTGCAAGTCAAAGTGCCCCGTAAGTCAAAATGGGGAGCATTGGAAATATGCCATCTAACATGGCAAAGAATGGGATGATGTATGTCATGTAAAAAAAACTACTATACAATTTACTCGGAGCCAAAGATGTAGGACATGTAGGCTGGGATTTCTCAACAGAGTCAGCCAACAACAAATCGAATGGCATCTATTCATATACGTGGCTATAGGAATCATTATCTGTCAACATGATGTAAACAACATAGGACAGGCTTTTCCAACATATGACACTCATCATCTGCATTATATGTGTCAAAACAGATGCCATGCAATTCTCCACATTCCATTTGTTGTTGTGCCGGCGGACAATGAAAAACTAATGCGTCAAATGGGGATGACTACCTGCTCCAATGAGTCACTTTGAGATTGACAAAACAAAATGATCGGTACATGGTTGGACCTACAATAAGTAACCTCATTGTGAATGAGGGATTGAATGTAAGCATGTGTACAATATCTTCACATTTATCAAGTCAACTGTTCAAGATCACAACTCAGTACTCTGCAATTTGTAGGATGTTCTATATTAATTAGCCAACATGTAGTGCAGTACACCACACATCATCCACCACATTGTCATTTCACATATGAACTCAACTAATTGTCAGTATGCACGGTCATGTCTGGTTATTATTGGTCATAAATTGCAAAGGGCAAACATCAGTATGCTAATTGTATCATCATTCATCAATGTCCATTCTCGAGCTGATGAACAGAGATGAATGTCAACATATAAATATATCACCTTTGTGTGTACTGGAGGCATGGACATGTTACCATGAAATTTTAATAGACAAAAATTGAGATACCAACAGGACAACAATCTTGATACATATGACCATTGTGTTAAACTATACAAAACGTCCCACAGTGATCCTGTGCCAACAGCCTCTTCAGTACATCAAGAAGGGCTACCAAAAGGTCATCCCACTCAATAAACAATCAAGAAAAGTGCAATAACAAATAACTGATAGTCACACCTGTTGACCATATGAACAAGCTCAGTCTCACAATTTGTTACTCCATGACATTTACTTGAAAAGAAATTGGTCAAAAAATGTGCCTCAATGATGATCACCACATAGCAAATCACTACAGACTTTAAGTTACCACTACTACCTCCCAACAACAAACCCTCTCAAAAACTAGACACAGATCAGGACATATGCTTTGTGGAAATCAATGAAAGCTCAATTCATGCCACAAATATCACATGTAAAATAAGATATACTTGTTCTTAAACAACTGCAGGTCTATAAGAACCAAAGGGCCAAGGTTCACATGAGGAATCTTCATTAAGTGTGTCCCATCAATCAAAGAAGTGACCTGCCTTTTCAGATGGCAAATTGATTATGACATACCTCACTAGAGTTCATGCAATCAGGACTGTCATTATGATGTATGAGTCCCACAAATCTTTGAGAAATCTGCTGTGGCAGTTACCTCTCGCAACATCCCACATCCAAGCTTAAACATAGTATTTGTCCTGCTTCACAAACCAATGGTATCAATAGTATCATACCTAAAAGATGTGTCATCTTTTTACAGATGATCCCACCCCTGCTCCACTGCAGAACCAGGCCAGACTCAAACAACAAACCTGGAAGATTCCCAAGAAGCTCTCGGTGATGACCCTGAAATCGAAGACATGTAGGTTGATGACACTCGTGGCTCTTCTGGGCAGCTTAGCCAGACAGACTTAGTTGTTCTCATTGGGCCCACACATTCAACCACCAAAGCTGGTACATCAACATCCACAACCAGTGCCTCTAGCACAGGTGGGACCATACTTAGCTCTCCAGTCCGGCCACCTCCAGTGGCTAACACCAACACAGACACTGAAGAGGCTGGACCAAATGGCAGTAGGCAGTCCTGTGCAAGGTCAACGGCCAGTGGAGCCAGTTGTGGTGAGAGGAAAATTGTGCCCAACCCATTTGAGGCCACTGAGGAGACTGACACCCAGCCTGCTGAGCAGACGGACTCAGTGTGTCCCATCAATCAAAGAAGTGACCTGCCTTTTCAGATGGCAAATTGATTATGACATACCTCACTAGAGTTCATGCAATCAGGACTGTCATTATGATGTATGAGTCCCACAAATCTTTGAGAAATCTGCTGTGGCAGTTATCTCTTGCAACATCCCACATCCAAGCTTAAACATAGTATTTGTCCTGCTTCACAAACCAATGGTATCAATAGTATCATACCTAAAAGATGTGTCATCTTTTTACAGATGATCCCACCCCTGTTCCACTGCAGAACCAGGCCAGACTCAAACAACAAACCTGGAAGATTCCCAAGAAGCTCTCGGTGATGACCCTGAAATCGAAGACATGTACGTTGATGACACTCGTGGCTCTTCTGGGCAGCTTAGCCAGACAGACTTAGTTGTTCTCATTGGGCCCACACATTCAACCACCAAAGCTGGTACATCAACATCCACAACCAGTGCCTTTAGCACAGGTGGGACCATACTGAGCTCTCCAGTCCCGCCACCTCCGGTGGCTAACACCAACTCAGACACTGAAGAGGCTGGACCAAATGGCAGTAGGCAGTCCTGTGCAAGGTCAACAGCCAGTGGAGCCAGTTGTGGTGAGAGGAAAATTGTGCCCAACCCATTTGAGGCCACTGAGGAGACTGACACCCAGCCTGCTGAGCAGACGGACTCAGTGTGTCCCATTAATCAAAGAAGTGACCTGCCTTTTCAGATGGCAAATTGATTATGACATACCTCACTAGAGTTCATGCAATCAGGACTGTCATTATGATGTATGAGTCCCACAAATCTTTGAGAAATCTGCTGTGGCAGTTACCTCTTGCAACATCCCACATCAAAGCTTAAACATAGTATTTGTCCTGCTTCACAAACCAATGGTATCAATAGTATCATACCTAAAAGATGTGTCATCTTTTTACAGATGACCACACCTGCTCCACTGCAGAGCCAGGCCAGACTCAAACAACAAACCTGGAAGATTCCCAAGAAGCTCTCGGTGATGACCCTGAAATCGAAGACATGTACGTTGATGACACTCGTGGCTCTTTTGGGCAGCTTAGCCAGACAGACTTAGTTGTTCTCATTGGGCCCACACATTCAACCACCAAAGCTGGTACATCAACATCCACAACCAGTGCCTCTAGCACAGGTGGGACCATACTTAGCTCCCCAGTCCCGCCACCTCCGGTGGCTAACACCAACACAGACACTGAAGAGGCTGGACCAAATGGCAGTAGGCAGTCCTGTGCAAGGTCAACAGCCAGTGGAGCCAGTTGTGGTGAGAGGAAAATTGTGCCCAACCCATTTGAGGCCACTGAGGAGACTGACACCCAGCCTGCTGAGCAGACGGACACAGTATGTGCAACTGGGCCCACACCCCCAACCACCACAGCTGGTACAACAAGACTTGCAACCAGTGCCCCTAGCACAGGCGGGCCCATACTTTGCTCCCCAGTCCTTCCTCCTCAGGTGGCTAGCACCACCACAAACACTGAGGAGGCTCGACCGAGTGGCAGTAGGCTGTCTGGTGCTAAGGCAACGGCCAGTGGGGCCAGACATGGTGGAAGGAGAAATGTGGTCCGCCTGCTGAAGCCACTGAGGATTCAAGTGCCCAGGCTGCCCTAACACAAGTCATGGGATTTTACCAGGACTGCCATGGTGCGTTGGGCCAGATAGTGTCTGTGCTGAGGGAAATGATGGAGCAGCACCATTCCAGCAACCACAGGCTGGAGGCCATTCAACATGAGGTGGCCTCTCTGGTCAACGTCCTGCGGGACATCAATGCCAACCTGCCGGGCTTTCCCTTCTACATCAACCACATACTCTGATCCAAGCACATCGCAGCCCTCAACATCAGCAGCAGCCAGAGGATGTGATGATCCATCAGAGGAGGACAGTCCTGCAGACATCCAAGATTCAGCAGCTCCATTTCCAGTGCTAGTCAGGAAGAGGGGAAGTCCACCCAAGAACAGAGGAGGGAAGAGTTCCAAGACCTTAAGGCCCGCCAGTGGTCCTCCTTGACCATGATGTCTATCTGTGTGTACAACACCTCCACTCTGTTGTCTGTTCTTGACCACTACTCCTGGCGCTGATGTGGGGAGTATGTCAGACTTTTGTTCATGAAAATTATGGACTCTACTCCATTGATGTCATCTACCATGACAGTAGTCCTTAGCACGTAATTTTGTTACTCACATATAACCCAGTTTACTGTCTTGCACTGTTTATGCCACCTACTCCATTTAATAAATAAATTTCAGTCACCTCATCGTGTTTCAAGTCCTCTTTTTTCACTATAGATCATGTGGGTGTGGTATGATGTGAACATCTCCAATTCATGATACGATGTCACTAGAATCATGATAAAATAATCTCGAAAATGTATTGCCTTATGAATTTAACACTATGTAAATGCATGATGTACACAAAAGTGTCTGGCCTCGTATAAACTTCAGTCCAACATTGAAATCACACTCGGAGATGGAGTCAGAAGTTTCAATCGAAACTAAACTTTACTTAGTCATGGAGGGGCCGATTCACAGAACTAATCTGAGATAAAATCCTAAGCTTACTACTTTTGGTATTCACAGAAGGCATTTAGTAGTAGTAAAGTTAGGAGTCCTTGATGGGTGGAGCTGATTCCATCATGGCTGCTCGGCGCTGAAGCTCCAAGGAAGCCCCGCGCTCATCAACCAAGCGCGGTGCTTCATTGCACCAAAACCAGCAGGAAAAACTCACTCCTGACATCGGAGCATTGGGAGCGTCTGCCGCTGTGGGCGCCGTTCCACTAAACTGCTTTGTTGCCGTGTAATCGGCTAAAATTCGCCAGGCGATTGCGCCTCAAAATGGCACCTGGGGCGGAGCGGACTCGCTCTAATGTGTAACAGAGCGGGGGCCGCATAATCAGGAGCGGGCCCCTGGGAGACTGCGTCGGAGGAGCGGCGAGACCCAGAGCTGCCTCCTCTTCATCCACGGTGGGCGCCTGCTATTTCAGCGTGACCATGAGTATCCGCGCTGAGACGCTGCGGAGTGAAGAGATAATAGCACTGGACCCTCCACTCGCTGAACGTCCTAACCGGGCTGACGCTCCCTAGAGGCGAGGGAGTGTAGCCCCACAAGCCCATCCCTCCGTGTGGCTTTAGCCCTCACCTGCATTGGCCCTGGAGGAGGAGATAGACTTTGGCTACAACCGAGCCCAGAACAAAATCCACAGTCGGCCCTGCGTTCTTGAGGCCGTGACGAAGACGATCGCACCGCTCCTCAATACCAACAGGTGGGAGCGCGCACTGGGGCTTGGGGAGGTGCAGTCAGCCCCCCCTCCGGGATTAGTATTGAGCCATCGCCGTTAAGCCCACACGGTGTGGCGGTGAAAGGGGATCCCCCATGGGATTCCACGAGGCTGCCTGACCCCAAGATGGCGCCCCACGGTGCGGCGAAACATAAGGCCCCCTCGGCCCGAAGCTTATCAGCTGCTGAATCCAAGGGAAAGTGCGCGTTCGGCCTGGAGGGGGTGGGGATCCCCCCTCGGTCCGCGCCACTACGTTTGCCTTGATCCTTGTGGGAATTATCATGGGAGTGAGCAGCTGTGGCTGATGGAACTTTGACGATACCCTTTGGCGGAAACCTTATATGTTATACTGACTGCGGTGCCCGAGCAACATGGCCGATGCCCGGTGGAGCTGTTTTGACAGCTATAGAGGAGATTGACTTTGGTTTCACCCCCTTAGCCGTCACCTACCCAGCCGGACATGGGACATTGTTTTTCCTCGTCTCTCCGCTGTGTTCCCTTTCCCTCCCCCGCCTTCTCCCTCCGTGATCCTGTGGCTGACTCCCCTTTCCAGCCCTACATAACCTTTTTTGTCTTTCTCCAACACCCCTGTCTCGAACCCTCACCCCCCACCCTCCCTCATGCTCCAGATAACTCGTATACGTTTTTATTTTATGTTATGTTAACGGATGTAATTTTGTGCAACTTGTTCTCATGTAAAGCGCTCTGATACCTCCGGGTCTAGCCAGCGCTATATAAAACTTTTCAAATAAATAAGTTTAGGATTTTATCTCAGTTTAGTAGTAGTAAAGTTAGGAGTCCTAACTTTACTACTACTAAATGCCTTCTGTGAATACCAAAAGTAGTAAGTTTAGGATTTTATCTCAGTTTAGTAGTAGTATAGTTAGGAGTCCTAACTTTACTACTACTAAATGCCCTCTGTGAATGCCAAAAGTAGTAAGTTTAGGATTTTATCTCAGATTAGTTCTGTGAATCGGCCCCGGAGTGTTTTAAAAACCTCTGTGGATGTACCAAAACAATACATGGTAGAAGTCGACACATCTAACACACCTACGCTCCACAGGTTAAACGCAATCTGGTATATCCAGCATCAGGTGAAAGGCGCTAAATGCATTTCAGTAGCATAACACAGTCACCCCAAACAATGTAGCAAAACACAGCAGCTACAACATCCAGGCCCTAGACATTGTGGAGGCACACATGAGAATTGCAGACTAATTTGGATTTGCCACAACACCAACACTTGTGATGTTACATATCATACACATTTAATTGTTCAATCAACACACCTGAAAACAGATGTACCTTAGAAATCAGGGCCCAGACATCCATTTGTTGTGCAAAGTGTCTTGCTTGAGGTTCTGTACAGCCAACCTCCAAGACACACTATTCCCAGGAACCTTCAAAGTCCACTCCGTACATCTGACCTGCAGTACATACATACTGAAGTCATGACTTGGAAATGTCCTAGTGAAAAAGGCATGGCGTAGACACCTGGAACACAACAGCACAGATACTTCAGACCTCTATACATAGGTTTGCCAAAAACAAATTAGAACTTTACTGTTGCACATTGCTCACTACAATAGTGTAACTCACATGTGGGTCAACCTACCAACATATACAGCCCATATCATCTGTCCCAGAACACACACTGTCACAATCACTAACTACTTGAAGATTAGATTCATATCTGCACATCACTGCTACAGTGTCTGCATCCACACTCCTTACCACACACCTGCTATTATGAGAAGTATCTCTGGAGAAGCTGCTGTCTGACATCTTCACCTTCATCTCCCTCATTGTCATCGTCTTCACTAGGCATTTTGCGGGCTTCATCCAAAGGGTTTTCGTGGGCTGCATCATCATCATCATCATAAATGAGAGGTAAGTTGCTTCTTAGGGGAATGTTGTGGAGGATACAGCAGGCCACGGTGATCTGACACACCTTCCCGGGTGAGTAGAGGAGGGCCCTACCACTCTTGTCCAGGCATCGGAATCTGGCTTTCTGGAGCCCAAAAACCCGCTTTTACTGGCCGACGTGTCCTGCCATGGGACTCCCCTGGCATTGAGGGATTCCTCAGCGGCCTCAATAACCATGGCATGTTTGAATATTGTTGGAAATGGCCCTTTTTGCAGGGTTATCCCCAAACTTTTTGCTTCTTCCTCCTATTTTTTCCTGACCTGTCTTTGTTGGTTTTAGGACTCTGGGCACTTTACCACTGCTGATCAGTACTAAAGTGCATATACTCTCTGTGTAAATTGAGTAATGGATTGGTGTTTCCATGATTGGCATATTTGATTTACTGGTAAGTACCTAGTAAAGTGCACTGACAGTACCAGGGCCTGTAAATCAAATGCTACTACTGGGCCTGCAGCACTGATTGTGCCACCCACAGAAGTAGCCCTGCAAAGGTAACTCAGACCTGCCACTGCAGAGTCTGTGCACAGTTTGTAACTGCCATGTCGACTTGGCAAGAACACCCACTTTCGAGGCCCTCATCTTCTCTTTTCTTACATATAAGTCACCCCTAAGGTAGGCCCAAGGTACCCCTGTGGGCAGGGTGCTGTGTATGTGAAAGGTAGGACACGTACTGGTGTGTGTGACATGTCTAGGTGGTAAATTACAGTGTATTTTGTTTTTGACCACTGCAAGGCTATCTGTTCCATAGGAAAGAATGGGAGTTTTACTTATAACATCTTATAAGCATAACTTCCCATTGGGACAAGATAGGGAAGTAACGTTTAGTATGACTGGACTCAGAATGTAAGAATGCATCTTTTAGTAAATATGTTTTTTATGTTCTGTGTTTGAAAATACCACTTTTAGAAAGTAGGTATTTTTTTGCTTAGCCATTCTATGTGCCTCTGCTGGTTTGTGTATTGACTGTCTGGCTTTTGAGTGACAGGGGCTGGGGAGGTGCATTCTCTCAGATGGCCACCGGGGGAGGAGGGGTTAATGTGTGTCCTGCCTTTCCTGAATGAGTCAGGGCTTGGCTGAATAGACCTGGGGTGCATTCAGAGTAGTGGGAGGAGATTTCCATTGCACCTGAATAGGCCCTGTCTGCCTTGGACAATGCTGTCTCCACCTCCTGCCAGGAAGCTGGGCCAGAGAGGACATAATTGGTTTTGGCTGAGCACAGACACTCTCTGCCTCCAGAGAACAAAGGATTTTGCTGCATAATATTGGGGCCCAGACCTCAGAGATTCAGATTACTGCTGAACTAAGGAACCTGACAGGAAGAAGGGCTGGAAAAGCTGTCAGGAGGAACTGCCACTTTGCTGCATACTCTGCTGTGTTGGCCTGCTGCTTGCTGCTTCTGTCTTGGGCAGGGAAAGGACTGGAGTGTACTTTCATCAACTTGCTGTTAGAGTTTTCTCCAAGGGCTTGAAGTAGAGCTTGCCTCCTATTGGAAGTCTCAGGGACATCAAAGACTTCAAGAGAACTCGCTGGAATCAATTAACCTGCCAAGAAGAAGAGCTGGAAGAGCTGCCAGGAGGAGTACTGCCCCTTTGCTGTGTTGGTCCATTGCTGGGTTGGCCTGCAGTTGCTTTTTCTGCCTTGGGCAGTGAAAGGACTGGACTGAACTTTCTTTACTTGTGCTGAAGGTCTCCAATGGCTTGAAATAGAGCTTGCCTCCTGTTCTGAAGTCTCAGGGACACCAACCTCTGGGTACCGCTTCTGGAACCGTTGTTTCAGTTGCCATAGAGAAGGGAAACACAACCGACTCCATCACCGACTCCGTCGCTGACTCTGTGTCCTGACGGCACTGCAGAAGGCACCGTCCGCATCTTGCACCGCAACCCTGGTCTCACAGATGACCGCTGCGCCGCCACCGAGCCGCTGCTTGCACGTGACCTGTGGGCACCGCACTCTGCACCGCCTCGTTTCACTTCGCCATCCTGGTCTCACCGATGCTGTCGCTGCTGCTGACTTCGACATGCGTGACCGCATCGTGGCTGGGGGCACCGCTCGTAAGTTTCACGACGCACCGCCTCGTCCCACACAGCAGTCTAGGCCGACCGACGCCAGCTCCTGCTAACTGGCTCTGTCCCTTGCATTGCAACCTGCCAGCACCGCATCGAGCACTGCCTCGCCCTGCACCGTAAGCCTTTGTCTCACCGACACCGTCTGGACGATCATCACCAAGCCGCTGCCTGCACCGCATCGAGAGGGCACCGCACCCTGCACCGCTTCCATTTTGCAACGCAACCGTGACGGTTGCCATGACCGGCTCGCACCAACGTGCCAGCTGCAACGAGAAAGTTACTGTCACCCAGTCTGTCCATGCTTTCACTGGCCCGTTCCGACGCAGTCAGCTGGAACTGTTAGACTCTGTTGTTTTCATCATCGCGGTAGCCCCGGACAGAGCTACCGACTCGTACGAACTGTGTTTTTTTAGGTATTTCTGAAAATTTAAGGATATCTTGCAAAGTATATTTTCTTAAAGTACTGTATGTTGGATTTTTATTGTTTTGGTCTTGTTTTGGATATATATAATATTGGATATTTTTCTAAACTGGTGTGGTGTCCTATTGTAGTGTTTTCACTGTATTACTGTTGGTTATGTGCAAATGCCTTACACGCTGCTTCTGAGATAGGCCCGACTGCGCATGCCAAGCTACCAAGGGGGTGAGCAGGGGTTATTGTAGGAGTGTAACTCTCTTACCCTGACTAGGAAGAAGGGTCCCTACTTGGACAAAGGTACCTACCTCTGCCAACTAGAGACCCCCATTTCTAACAAATATGCTGAGTCAAATCAAATCAAACCAAGCTTTATTCGATTTCTTTGTAGACAATCATAAAAGCACACAGTAGTACATATCATCATAATCAAAAGATAAAATAATAAAATGCACATCATATATGCAGTGCATGCAGAGAAATTTGAATCAAATTCTATTCTTGGTTACATGTTTACATTAAGAGAGTTTTTCTGCATATTAAAACACTTTTAAAAAACTGTAATATGTGCCATATAAAGAATTCATTTTCTAAGAATTGAAGGGTTAAAAGTGCAGGACGGCATTGCCTAAAACCAAATAACTTTAAAATTGGTAGGACCCATCTCCTTCTTTGCACAGAATAACATTTACAGAGTAAAACAACATGTAGGGTTGACTGTTTGGATACATCGTCACAAGGGCATTTATTCATATCTCTTGACCAGTCATTCATTGTAGGAAAACTAGTTAGTCTGTGTAAGATACCCAGTCTAAATCTGGTCAGCAGAAATCTATCATATCCGCCCTGAACAGTTTTCAAATAAGGCTGCAGGTTGTAAGTTGTTAAAATAGACTGGTTTGCCATTACTGTGGGCTTCAAGATTTCTATAGACAGTCTGAGCTCGTCCAGTAATGTCAGACACTTTTCCTTAAGGACTTTTCTTGTTACCACAGTCATTGCATTGGGCTGATTATAAAATTCAGGGTGACCAAGATCATGCATACATTTTTCAACATACTTTAACCAAGGAATGGTAGACACCCGGATATGCTGAGTCACCTAGATGTTAGAATGATAGTAGTGCACAAAGTGACCACATGAATTTGAAACACCTTACAAGACATGTCACATTAAAGAGGTAACAGAGATGACACCTACTCTCAAGCCAGGCCCTCTCTGGTCTGAATCGTGACAACAGCTGTGGAATGCTGCTGTTCTGTAGTATGAAGCCATCATATGCAGATCCTGGGAACTCTGCACATACGTGGGTGATGTACAAATCCGCAAGGCAAACCAATTGCACATTAATGGAATGAAAGTGTTCCTTGTTCCTATACACCTGCTCATGGTCGTGTTGTGGAGCCAAGCCGATATGTGTGCTATGTATGGATCCAATTACGTTAGGGATGTGACCAAGTCCAAAAATTCTGCCTTCACATTCGCCAAATCTTCATGTCGTGGAAACTGAATGTGTGTGCCAATGTGTTTCAATAGAGCTGCAAGGACCTCTGTGAGCACCATACTAAACTTTGGTTGTGACATACCACCAGATGTGGCAACTTGTGAATTGAAAAGTTCCTGTGGCAAAGAAATGTAATGCAGCCAACACCTTTACAAGTGGCGTGATATTGTGCGGATTCACAAGTCCGGGTGAAATGTCTGGCTTAAGGTGCTCAGTAAGATCCAAAATAGTGTTGCAATCAAAACATTATTTCTGGATTATTTGTCAGTCTTGCATGGTCTGCAGATCAGGGAATGGTCAAAAAAGTGGAGGCAGGAGTCTTCTCCTCCATCTAGGGCAGCCGCGGCCACTGCAGTTAAGAGCAGTGGGGCGGTGGGGCCAGGTGAGGGGGGATTTCGAGAGACGACCACGAGGAAAAATTAATTATTTAATTTTCCCTTGTGGTCATCTCTCGAAATCCCCCCTCACCTGGGCCCACCGCCCTACCGCTCTTACCTGCAGCAGCCGCGGCTGTTGTAGGGTACCTAGGTGAGAGACAGAAGCAATATGTAAAGTTGAAGGAGCAAAATGATGAACAAATGTGTTAGCTGGATGGGGAATGTCTATGTAAAGTAATTATAACCTACATGAAGGACAACAAAAGCGGCATCATGACAATACTACTTAGCTCAACATACATTACTTGGCTATCTCACATATTTAGCACAAAAGCCAGTCAATACTTGTTACCAAATTAATCAAAATGTCTACAGTGCTAAAGAGTTAATTTCATTAATTGTGTGTGCAACTATTTTCACCAAGGAATAGCTGACCACATCAGACAGAGGTGAACAACACAACTGGACACTGTACCCTGCTAGCAATGGACAACAATTCTGTGTAATGATTGTACAAATAGTAGGTGTATGTGAACAAGATATACCAGTGGTCAAGCTACACATTTTGCAAAATGAAGTCCCAGAAATGGAACAAAAAAGTAAATTTAAGTGAATGACACGACCGCTAGGATGGTGCATGCCCTACATAGTGATAACGACACATGGAGGCTCCTAACATCGGCGGTCGAAGACCATGAATCTGGGGCTTACTTCTGCAGTGGTCTCTCCCGTTGTGGAATGTGACCACGGCAAGCCAATCGCTGTGCGCGTATATGCGCTTGGCCGTGTCTGCAGCGTACACGTACATTCAGGTTTGAAATAATGCTTAATTACCTACCGACACTGCCGCGATACACACCTCCTCACCATCGACTGCTGTGTACCACCTCTGAGCGCAATAAAGCCAGGCCAGACAGGTGTGAGGGCCCCTGCCTTCACTACGGAGGAACTGGAAAACCTGGTTGAAGCGGTCATTTCCCTGAATGGCCAACTATATGGCTCTTCAGAGGAGCAGGTGAGATTTGCAAGATGCTTGCTGCTCCATGGTGTCTATAACTGTACATGTCTCTTTCAAACAAAATTTCATAGACTTCTATGTGGATAAACACATATCCGCACGTTAGATCTTGGCATCTCTGGCAATGTCACGACTGTGGTGGATGATGTATGTATTTTCAACTCATGCACACTTTACACTACATTGGGTCTGACCTGCACAGTCTTCCTACTCAGGACCATGCATGATTTTCAGGTTGCATTTAGCAAAGTACAACAAGGTGTAATGCACAAGTCAAACTTGTGTCCAAGTGTCATTTAATCCCAATTGTGTTGTATCAATGCTGAGAAAGTAGTCAATGTGTGTGTGTTTGGGCATGAATGATATCATTTGAACTTTTGATATACTACAGTTACTCAGGGACATGTTAGAATAATGCTTAAACATGTATATGATATTGTAATGTGAAGTAAGGGCTGACTACTCATTCTCTCCCTCTGTTGTATCCATTCAGGTCAACGCCCATTTCAAGTGACGTCATTGGAAAGCCAGTGCCCGGAAAGTGCAGTCCTTGGGAGTCCATCACTGGTCCAGCATACATTGCTGAAAAAGGTGGGAGGAACTATGACAGTTGCTTCAACAATGCAAAGTTCCAGCTTGGAAGGTCCTCCCCACGTCATAGGGGCACGCGCAGGACCCTGAATCCCATGATGGACCGTATCCTGGTGGTGGTCTATCCGGAGCAAGATGGGCTGTTGAGAGCCCAACAGCAGCTCAGATGGGGTGAGTAATGTACTGAACAAAACACATACAGCTTAACAACTTTTGTACGTAAATGGTGATGTTATTCACAACTAGCTGAAGTGTGAGTGCAAAACATGGGTTAGTCTGCTTGACTACTTAAAAAAAAATATATGGCTGTCAGCATTGTCAGCAAAAGTGTCTCTGACCATTGTCATGTTTGTCGATTATGCTTTTTCTGCCAATTTGATGTCTTGAAATGTAAGCCATTGTATTGAGCACAAAGGTGTATTATGTGGAGAAACATTTTAGGCCACATCAATGTCAGGGTTTTATCAATATAAATGTGTGGAAAACACAAATGAAGACACTGTGGTCAATGTAAAACATTTGATGATGATGGGGAGCAAGACATACACATGGTCAGAGGTATGACAGTATGGTTCAATATATGACAATTCATACTGGTGACCTGCCATTAATCATGTATGTGACATGAAAATGTCATTATATGAGAAGAGTCAAAATACTCTGGGGCATATTCTCAAGAACGTGTGATAACTACCGCAAAATTAGCTTAACGCAACTCTTCACATCGCAGTCTTTCGCGGGAAAACAACTCCGTGTCAACGTGGTATTCACAACACGGCGGCCCCATGCGATAGTCCCACGATAACGCGTCAAAAGAATGCGTTAAGGGGGCGTGGCTAGCAGCCAAGCAAGATGGCCGCAGCCTAAGAGAGCTCCGTGACCGAGGGAGCCTTCTCGATCAATCCACTCATTAATCCTGTAGTAACACGGCCCAAACAAGGCAGTGCCGAAATCGGAACATCAGCGGAGCAGATTGTGACGATCCGGAGCTCTGAGGGTTTGCCGGCTGCCGACTGATGAGGAGCGATGCACTGAGGCCTACAAGACGCACTGAAGCCAGGGCCTCGGGTAAGCCCCCTGCCTTACTGCCGCAAAGAGATCGGCGGCGCTAGACGCGGCGCGCATGAATAACTGCTGAGGCACTGACCATGGGGCCCACCGTGGATAAAAGACACGAAGGGGTGCGGCTGCGACACATAGTGCTGCATTGAAGAAACGGGTGAGTCACGCAGGGCACGCGCTTGTGCTCCTGGGGCCCCAACCGGCAAGGAGGACGTATCCGGTGTGACGACACAGGAACAGATCGGCGGGATTTGGGAGGACGGAGGCCCTGCCCTATGCAAAGAACACGATCGCACCAGAGACAGACGGGACCTCCGGGGCCCGGGAAACCCGAAATTGAGTCAATCTGAACTGACTGTAAAAAGACTGCCACTCCGGTTGATCCAGCGCAGTGCTGGGGGAGGCCAGAAGGGGAGCGCTACGTGTCGACACTTGCTAGAAATCAGGAGTGGAAACTATCATCCTTGAAACCCGTGAGAACGAGACGCTGCGACATAAAGCCCCAAAAACAAGTACAGATCACTGTACGCGGCTCGCCACGCCGCAGCTGCGTCATTGCCAACAAGCCCACACCCCTACTCTATCACTGTACAGACTCCCCCCGCAGTCACAAAAGATTGGGAGCTTAAGACTCGGCAACACTGGTGGGGTGCCCTGGACAGCCAGTGGACCGCGTGAGCATAGAACTGACCGCGTGGCACTGAAAAACACTGACCCACAGGCCCTGCACAGCTTACGGCGGGCATAAGCATACCGGAGCAATTGGCGCCTTGTAGCAGCACCGCCGACAGGATCGCAACGCAAATCACCGCCGCCTGCATCCAGAGGCGCAGAAGGGGAGGGCAGGAAACCCGAAAGGCCGCGCGTGGTAACATATCACGCGGCAGGCAGCGACGATTACTGCCCCCCCCCTGTGTGCCTGGTGGAACCCTTGGTGCACAGGACGAGATGGGAGGCCGGGGCCAGAGAGGCACCTACTGTAAAACTAGACAAATATGCATACAGCAAAGATCAGACTGAGAAACCACAAATGAACACTGCCCAAACAGTGACCCCCGCATCTAATGACCCTGATGAGGTCACGCTAGTGGACATTATTAGGCCTGGGCGGTAAATTCCGTTCCGCTCGCGGAATTTGCCGAATTTGGGTAAGTTTGCGTTCCGCGGAGAACGCGGAATTACCAAAAATTCCGCGATCCGCGGCTTGGCGGAATTCTTTGCTTGTTCACGCTTTCAAAATGCGTGTTCGCAAGATATTTCTCCCCGAGCACGCAAACAGCGTTCGCGAACAGGAAAAAAGCATCGCGAATGGGCGGAACAAGCAATTCCGCATGTTCGCGGAACTTTTGCGTGCTCGCGGATATTTTTTACCATTTCGCGGAGCTTTGCATAGAGCGACTACACAAATTCCGCCCACCCCTAGACATTATGGCCGCCCTGCAGCAGGTCCAGTCCTCTATTGGCACGATCTCCACAGATATATCCCTAATACGGGCAGACTTATCAAAATTGTCAGAAAGACTAACGGAGGTCGAATCCACAACAACGGCGCTTTCCACAGATACGGCCACACTGCAACGCCAGGTACGCCATCTGGAAGCTGACAATAAGCTTATACTGGCTAAACTGGATGACCAGGAAGTCCGCTCATGACGCAACAATGTGCGAATTATTGGAGTACCCGAAAATGTGCGGGGGCCGGCCTTCGACCTCTTTGTGGAAGACCTCATCAAGAACCAGCTGCAGCCACGAGGACTGTCCAGCTTCTTCTCAGTAGAAAGAGCTCATCGTGTACCGGGTGGGAGGCCAAGACCGGGTGCCCCCCCCAGACCAATACTGGCGCGCATATTCAATTTTCGAGATCGCAACGCTATTCTACAGGCAGCAAGAATAGCTCCTCCTATCCGGATTGAAAACTGTACTGTCACACTCTATCCTGATTACACAGCTGCAGTAACCAAACAAAGACGCAACTTCATAGACGTAAAGAAGGAACTGCGTGCCAGAGAACTCAAATACTCGATGCTCTTCCCGGCGAAATAAAGAGTAGAGGCGGAAGGAAAAACCTGGTTTTTCACCACACCTGAGGAGACCCGAGAATGGCTGGAGGGATGGCGCCCAGCTGCAAGATCCAGAAAACCGAGAATCCAGCAGCAACACCGACTGCATGAGTCACAAAGGTCCAGATCTACTGATTCCAGCGAAAAGGGGGACTGAATGAACATGGATGATGGGAACCATGGCCGAAACTACAAGGCACGATGTCAGAACTAGTTAACAATTGGAAGTCACTGAAACATCGAACCAACCATCAGACAGGATATCCCCAAGTGTGCTATGATTTATCATATATGCGCCTTATTTACCTAGACTACAATGGCCAGTAGGCCACCCTATACAGCTGTAAACTACACACCTCCATATACGATGTGGGCCGTCGCAGTTGTTTTGCTAAAGGGAGGACTTCCGAGGGTCGCTGACAGACTCTCTCCCCCACGCAAGTACAAGTTATGGGAAAAAAGCACTCTGCTCAGTTGGGGTGGCGGGTAGTTTGAGGACCGCCGGGCAGGGAGGCAGGGAGGGGGAGGGAAATGGGGAACAGTTCATGGTTCTATGTTTGTTACTGTTGTTTTTACTAGAAGGCATGCACGATGACAAAGTGAAGTGGATACCACGAGGTGCCCTACACCCTTACATTGCTACTATCGCAAATGACACACACAGACCCACTGACTGACACTGCAGATAACCTTTCCCTGAACCCCAGGGGGCTGCCTCCTCCTTTTACAGTGCTGTCATGGAATGTAAATGGACTGGGAGACAAGATTAAGAGGGGGCTGGTCCTCCAATACATTAAACGCAGAGGTCCGGCGGTAGCACTGATACAAGAGTCACATTTGACGGGCTCTGCCTGTAAGGCCCTAGATAGATGGGGATACAAAATGGCAGTGCACTCTGAATTTACCTCCGGTTCTCGAGGTGTGGGAATCCTGGTCAATAAACGTTTCCCACTGATACTCACTGGAACTTGGACAGATGATCAAGGGCGGTTTGCAGCACTGGCATGTCAATGGGAGGGTCGGTCCTATAACCTGGTCTCAGTTTATATCCCACCAACACTACATCAAACAACCTTCCCAGCACTGGGAAAATTCTTACTATCTTTACCGCAAGGAGAAATCATTATCGGTGGAGACTTCAATGCCACAATTGACGCATCCATAGATAGGCAACCCCCTAGAGACCCTAGTAGTGCAAACCTCAAATTAGTGGACTTTGTAGATGCTGTTGGTCTCATTGACGTCTGGAGAGCTAAGCACCCGCAGGACCGACAGTATACCTTCCACTCGGGGTGCACAATAGTCTTTCAAGAATAGACTACATATTCACGTTAGCAACAGGGTTGGAAAGGATATCAGAGATCCAACACTTACCCCGGGGCATCTCTGACCATTCGCCAGTGTGCATTGCATACACATCCCACACTACGGGCCTGATTCACAGAACTAACTTACGTGAAATACGTAAAGTTAGTAATTTTCGGTATTCACAGAATACACTTACCACTACTAACTTTATGTCCGCTCCGGGCCGGAGATTCCGGCCCTGTGGCGAATTTCTGCCTCTGGTCCAGAATCTCCGCCTCCAGGCCGAATACCCTCATTTAGGCCGTTTGAGCATTGAAACGGCCTAAATGAGGGTATTCCGGTCCGGAGGCGGAGATTCCGGCCCAGAGGCGGAAATTCCGCCACAGGGCCGGAATCTCCGGCCCGGAGCGGACATAAAGTTAGTAGTGGTAAGTGCATTCTGTGAATACCGAAAATTACTAACTTTACGTATTTCACGTAAGTTAGTTCTGTGAATCAGGCCCAGTAACTCGACGTCGCCTGTTCCCACTATACCCAGGATATCTTAAAAACCGAAAGATAGGAAAGGGTCTGCTCACAGCCACGAAGCAATACTTTGCCGAAAACAAACATTCAGTGTCCTCACCTCAGACGTTGTGGGAGGCGTATAAAACGGTATTACGGGGTCATGCATTCTCACTAGTTGCTGGACATAAAAAGTCACAAAGACAACAGATTGAAACATTAGAACAGGGAGCAGCGGAGGCGGAGGCGGATCATGCACTGGATATCAATGATGACACAACACATAGTTGCATTTAGCACAGCAGGAATATAAGGCATTTGCACGGGAGGAAGCGAAAGCCAAGCTCACGACCACGCAGCATACTGTTTACGAACTGGGCGACAAAGCAGGTAAGCTTCTCGACCTGGTTAGATAAAAAGGACCGAGCTAGCTGATGGATAGCCCAACTCTGGTTAGAAAATGGGGATATGACCTCAGACCCTCAGCAAATAGTTGACGCATTGGCCTCACATTACAGAACTATATATACGCCCACAGCCAAAAACACAATAGAAGACAATCTAGCCTTCCTGAAAGACATTCATATGCCCACACTATCTCAGGACGCGGCCCTGGCGCTGGATGCAGATCTGTCTCCAGATGAGCTTACCTTAGCCATAGGTGCACTACATACGGGAAAAGCCCTGGGACCTAATGGCATCCTGGTGGAATTCTACAAAAGAGCAGCTACCCAACTTACACCACACCTACTTAACATGTAGAAGGCAAGTCTAAAAATGGGAGAATTGCCCAGAGATCAGCGCCTAGCGACAATAGTGGCGATTCATAAGCCGGGCAAGCCACCGCAGGAATGCATGTCTTATAGCCCTATATCCCTAATCAATGCAGAAGCGAAAATACTTGCCAAAACATTGGCAATGAGATTGCAGCCATATCTCACAACAGTGATCCACCCGGATCAGTCAGGCTTTATGCCAAACCGTAGCACGGCTTTGAATCTCCGGAGGCTCCATAGTGTCATGGCACGCAGGTCAACTATTGCGGAAGATGCAGTTATTCTTTCCCTAGATGCACGCATGGCATTCGACATGGTCGAATGGCCCTTCCTCTTTGCAGTCCTCCGACATATGGGCTTCGGCCCCAAATTCTGCGAATGGGTGCGCCTGCTGTACAATAAACCCCTGGCACAAGTTGTGGCCAACGGCCGCATCTCGACGGATTTCCCTCTTGGTAAAGGGACGAGACAAGGCTGCCCACTTTTATTTGCGATAGTACTGGAACCACTGGCGGCATGGATACGCCAGGCCCCGGTCATCCGAGGACTGAAATGGACCATGGGATGGGAAGACCGCATATCACTAAATGCAGACGATGTATTGCTATATCTGGTGTCCCCATCACGCTCTATCAACTGCCTGCTAGACATCTGTGCATCATATGGCAGGGCCTCAGGCTATACTATCAACTGGGCGAAATCACTTCTCTACATCCTGCACGGTCCCCCGCCCAGGCTGCCGCGCAATTGCGAAATCCAGATTGCAGAACAGGGATTCAAATATCTCGGCATATATGTCACACCTCAGGCCACGCGCTTCACTGAAGAAAACCTTATGAAGCCCCTGGCAAGGTTCCGCCGGGATGTCAAACACTGGCGCTCGTTGCCGCTCACTCTACTGGGAAGAGCGGCCCTCTTCAAGATGATGGCACTTCCCAGATTCTTATATATCCTACAAAACACCCCATTCCCGGTCTGCCCCATCTATTTCACAATGATAAACACTGAGGTAACCAAACTGCTATGGGACGGAAGGTCTGCCCGTATCGCCATGAAGGAACTAGTGAAAGGCTGGTATGACGGCGGTATCGCCCTTCCAAATATACAAATGTACTATTGGGCATCACAGCTCATTGTGATAAATCAATGGCTTCATGCATCACAGGACAACCCAGCATTCCGTATGGATAGGCATCTCCTAGAAGCTGAAGGGATCATGGGGGTACTATATAATAGATCCAGGAAAACGACTCACACAGGTCCCACGGCACACACAATACATGTCTGGCATGCGGCACAGCGGGCATTAGGTTGGGAAGGGGTTTTCACACAAGCGACGCCACTGTGGGACACCCGAGAATTGGGGAAACTGCGAAACACCAAGGGATTCCAACAATGGGACCTGATAGGCATCTCCAGGGTGGGAGACCTGTCGAAAAAAGGCGGGGTTGTCCCATTCGCCCAGCTGCAAGCCACTTACGGATTGGCACAGTTAGGCATGCGCTCATGGCAGTAATTCCACCAACCACGCAACTCCCAGAGGCCTCACCACTAGAGGACAGACTTCTAACAGATCACTTAAGCAAAAAAGCCATCTTCCTAACATACCGAAAAATAATCAACAATCAGCCGGACCCCACGACAACCCTTAAGGAGCGAAGGGAGGCAGACGTAGCAGACTTGGATGAGGAGGACTGGCAGGAAGCCCTTGCGTCCCCGAGAGAAGTAGCAATACCTTCTACACTAAAACTAATACAATTGAAAACCTTACATCGCACCTACTACACACGAATCCTGCTACATAAGTTAGGTAGGGCGGATACTCCACTCTGCCTCAGAAAATGCGGTGCAATAGGCACCTTTTGGCACACAATTTGGGAATGCCCGGCAATTACACTCTATTGGGAGGCCATCATGCACACGATTTCACAAGTTACTAGAGTAGAGGTCCCACCGGAACCAAAGAGATGTCTGCTTCACATTTGGGAACCCACAGATCTCAATCACGCGGCTCAAGATTGGGTGGCACTGGGAATGGCATTGGCGAAGCGCAATATAGCACAGCACTGGGGTTCAGGAATGACTCCGACTCATCGTCAGTGGTGCTGTGATATGGACAGCACAATGATAACTGAGAAGTCAGTCTATGTCCACCGGGGATGTCCCAAAAAATGGGCCCGGGTGTGGGGAGGATGGAATACATTCCGAGGTAATATTTGCGAACCCCCTTAAGAGGAGCAGATGTCGGCAGATAACGATTAACCAACGGAGATGGGGATACCAGGATTTGTGTCACAGCACGCAGCAGATCAGTAGCTACTGAGTGCGAGTTGAAACCTATTGATCAATGTAAGAGATGTGCTACTACTACATAATGTTTATGTCATCTACTGTACGCACTAATGAGTATTTCACTGATGTATTGATTGTCTATTCATACAAAATGCCAATAAAATGTTTTTTAAAAAAAATGTGTTAAAGCTAACGCGACGCAGAAAAAACGCGAAACACGAACGCGAAAATAGTACCAATGATGCCAATCACGATACAAAATTCAGCGATAACCAGCCATAGGCCTGCAGTCCCCACGCCTCATGCGGGAAAATGCAGCATAAAAGCAGATTAAAAATACTGTGAGATGACAATGTACGAGCACAACCAAACATCCGTGACGTAGAACAGATGACCATTGTCTCGCATCAAATAGGCATCTCCTCACAGTCACAATGTACATTGACATGCAGTCTGCATGTAAACTGCGCCAATGCAGAAACATGCATGGAACACACATTGAAACCGCATCTCCCCTTCACATTGCAGAGGGACAAGCAACCCCTCCTGCACACAGACGTGTCATGACCATGATCAATCCACAATGAAAGCGTGGATGAATGTAGGGGCAGTGACTCCCGCTTACGTACATGTTGCCCATGTTGTGGGACTCGAGCCACAGGGGGCATCCCTGCATCATGGTGGTACTTATCTGACCCCAATAGGAGCCCTGTTGTCACCTGTAGGACACAAATGGCAGCCAAAATGGAATGAATTTGGACACAAGTGAAACGCCGAAGAGTGGGATTCCCTACTAACTGTGACAACACATAACTGGCAGTCCGAATACGTGACACCCTAAACAGCCCGTCTGCGCAGAGGTGACACACCCACCATCCATGAACAAATCATAAAATTGTCAGCAATACATGTCGCACTCACACTTGTCTGAGTGATGTGCCTGTACAGATGAGTGACATGCACTCAGGGAATGTGTATTTTGAAAGCATTTCGTAGCACATGCTGTGCCTGTTGTCATATTGTACTGTCCCATGATTGCCAAGGACTATCACAATGTGACGTGCTCATGTGAAGAAATTGTCAATGATGGTGTTCCTACGGGCAATTGCTGCTGCGGCTGCAGTGGGGTGTGGGCCACCTGCCTCATCCTCATCATCATCGTCTGGTGCATCTGGCACTTGTATCCATGGGGCCTTGCTGCATACACATATGTTGTGCAACACACAACATGCAACGATCTTCTTGCACACGATGTCTGGGCTGTACAGGAGCCTCCCACCTGTGACGTCCAGGCACCTGAAACGTGACTTCAACACGCCAAATGTGTGTTCCACGATGCCCCTGGTGCGTTTGTGGGCCGCATTGTACTGCCTCTGGGCCTGTGTGTTCGGGGCTCGGAGGGGTGTCATCATCCAAGCGCAGAGTGCATATCCTTGGTCACCTGTGACTGTGCAGAGAGACATGAGTCAATAGTTGGTTCTGCATGATGTGTTGGCAGGCTCAGTGGTTCATTGGTGTGTGATATGTGTGACTTTGTGATTCCTGCATGACAAGTACTGCATGTTGCAAGTGAGCAGCATCAATGTGTATTACGTAGCCTCACTGCTGCTCCTCCCTCCCCCCGAGCCCATCCACTAGTGTGCGCAGCGCGGTTGCATCACTTGCACCCCTACGGCACACTATTGTCATGCATGTCTGCGCATGTCCACAAGCCTGACAACGACACAGTGATGTTGTGCGCTGAAGGTGGACGGACACGTGTGTGTAGGCCTATGGTAAGGACAGGGCGGACACAGATGTAGAGTTCATGCCTGGCTGAACTTGCCATGCGGTTGAGGGTAGACCTTTAGCTTATGCTGCGGAAATAGCGACACACACAACAGTTGGCATGTCTGATCCCTGACCCCGAGCGGGCTTGCGCACCCTCATTTACCCCTCGGCCGAGCCCGTACTCCGGGGGCATGCTACATAGCAACATTGTATATTGCGTGACGGGTGGCGCCGACACTACACCTGAGACACACGCATTAGTTACTGCCTTGGCAAGGCCTACCCTTAACCACACCCAGAGCCACATGTTGAATGACCACACCCCTACGCCATACTGCCGTACGCTGGTCCACTCCCTCACGCCCACAGGGGGGTCCGACACAGATACATGTCCCAGGTCCACCCCACTGCCTGAGGTGACAAGGTTGCGCACACTGTACACAGCACAATGTAATGTGGTATGGCCCAGGGCCCACATGCATAGAGAATGACCACACGGACACACTGAGATAATTAGTGGAACTGGCTAGGGGCACGTGCGCCCGGTCCCTTCTATTGCCAGGGTCACACGTCCAGTGACGCCTGTGCTGGATGGGTGTTGGGTAGTGTAAGCCACCCCTCAGGGGTTGGTTGGTGCTGGCAACAACTACAACAGTGATTAGACAATCAGGAGTTCAAAGTACAAACAGCAAGGGTCCATGATTTGAGCTGCACAGAGTCTGTGGCCCTGCATGCTCAGCGGCCGGCACAGGCACACCGCCACGGGACGGTGCATGGCGATGCACTGAGGTAGGGCCACTGGAGCTGAGCGGGTCCTCGTTGATGTCCAAGGAGAATGTCGCGGAGTGTTACGGGGGACAGTGGAAGGTGTCCATCCAGGGCATGATGCAGAGGGCAGAAGCAAGCAGAAACAGGCAATTTGGAGGAGTTGAATGCTACAGTCTCCTCTTTCCCACAATGTCAGTACCAGCTACATGATGATGAAGACAACCCCCAGGCCATAGACTGAGACGCCACCAACGTTCAACCAGAGAGTGTCCATGACTCCCGTGGCACAGAGTCAGTGGCACCAGAGCCGGAAGGGGATGCAGTCAGCGATGAGGCCTGTACAATGATATAAACTCTGCAATGAACAAATCAAGACTCAGTTCCAATTGTGTGTCCTACTCGACCGCAGTCGGTGCCGGAGGCAGCGGTCAGCGCGGGGCACCCGCTGTGCAGCCAGCTCCTCCTGGATCTCTAACACACAGCGTTGAAATGGCATGTGGAGAAGATTCCTGGTTGACGGCGGTGGAGGCACCAGAGCTGAGCGGGTGTTTAGCCAGTGACGATGCCATGTCCTGCCTGTTACGGACTATATTGTATTGGTGTGAGGCCTGCTGGACTGCTGGGTAGGCCGAAGGCAGAAGTCTGCAAGGGCCCACAGACACGTGTGGTCGGAATGCTATGCACAGAGTTGGTGGCACCACATCGAAGGGAGTATAGGGATATAAACGATGCCATAAATATGTACTCTGCCATTGTGTAATCAAGACTCAGTTCCAAATGTGTGACCTACTTGACCGTAGTGTAGGCCGCAGGCAGCGGTGGAGTACGTCAATGAAAAAGGAGTAAAGCGGGCCTGTGTCGCGGAGGCCGTGATGGTCTGAGGAGGCTGCCAATGTCGCGGGCTTTGGGCTTGGAGCTTGCGCCTCTTTGACACACGCCGGTGTCGGCAGGTGAGCAGTGAGGCCTGGCTGCGCAGGGGCGGGCATGAAGGGTTGGGGGACCAGCAGCCCGGGGTGCAGCAGGCACACAGGATCGCAGGCCACACCGCTCACAGCGACGGTGTCGGCCTCGTGGCGGGGTGGGAGGTGCCGCCCTGGCAGACGCGTTGGGCATTCCGCTGTCCACTACACACCAAACACCAGCAGTGCATGTAGACATGGATATGTCTGTGGTCTGCATACTGCAGTCTGTCCAGCACTTCCACGCCACACTTGGCATTGTGTACATTCTCATTCATGGGTCACTTGCCTCCTTCGTACATGCCTGGTTCCCACCTCTCCCCACATTCCGCTATTGTGTGGCTGAGGTGTCATGCCATTGATGGCTCATGTACATGACTAACCAAGGTTGCCACAGTAAGTTGTGCTGTTGTGTCTGGTGGGTGGGCATGTTGTTTGGCATGTTGTATGTGATTTTGTGACGTGTGCAGTGCCAGAGTTGTGACTTGCATGATTGTGGAGTTGAGGTGTGTGGTGTGTTCATTTGGTACTTGCCAACGAGCAGTGTATTCCCATAGGTGCCATCCTGGAAGCGCTGGTTGATGATGGACTGTCGGAAGATGAGGGGATCATGCACACTGCCTGGGTAGTTGGCTACGACATTGGTGAAGAGTCCCCTGTGGTCCACTATTGCCTGCACATTGATGGAATGCGTGTGCTTTCTGTTGCGGTAATTGTGTGCAGTGTCGGCAGGGGGCACAAGTAGGACATGTCTGCTGTTGATTGCCCCCAACACGTGCGGGAATCCAGCTAAGGCGTATAGTCCTTGCTTGGTCTCCAGCTGTTCCTGCGCATTGTGGGCGACGTATGGGTCCTGGGGTACCTGGCTGATGATGGCATCCAGGACAGGTGTGAGGAACTTGGATGGGGCTGGCTGTGAGACTCCTCCGACTCTGGCGGTTGTTGGCTGGGAGGTACCAGAGGCCAACAGGTGCAGCACAGCCAGCAGCTTTGTCTGCGGAGGGATGTTGGTTGTCCGCTGTGTTGGTACCGTCAGCCTGTGGGCAATGATGTTCAGGATGCGGAGGATGGTTGTCCATTTGGGCCTGTAGTGGGCATTAACATTGTCTGGTGTTCGGTCTGTGAGGCTGGTGCATTTCCTGAAGGTCCGCTGTCTTTGTCTGCGCTGCCTCTGTGGTGGTCCGGGGGGGAGCGGGGGGATCCGGGGGGGTGGCGATCCTGGGGGTGGTGGCGGTGGGTGTTATTGCCCTCTCGGGGCTCCAGGATGCATGGTGTGTGGCTCCATGGCATCTGTTGTTCTTCATGTGTGGCTCTGGGCTAGGCTCCCTTTGATGGTGCAGGCTGTTGTCCGACTTTACACCAGGTCAGAGCAGGTGTTAATTTCCTGCTGCTAACGCGCCTTATCGCCTGTTGTTTTATGGATATGTTTTATCCGAAAAAGTGATTTGAATTGAATTGATATTAGACAACTGTCTTACCAGGACATGATGGCATGACAATATTAAGCTCACATTGCCATCTGGCTTTGAGTAATAAGGCATATTTTGACGTTGATTCGTACAAATGAAATGAAGAATCAAGCAGTGTTATGTTGGCATGTCATGTTGCATGATATGTACAGATGTTGTACACAGGCTCTTGGGCCCTAAAAACAAAATGCACATCTAAGGTATCATGACATTTACTCTGTGAAGTTGTCCCATGGATACATTACATACTTGCAGTCTTGTTCAGTGTCTACAAAGTTTAACTACCTGTGTGTCATGATGGTTGCTTATTACCAAGTTAACTTGTCATTTCAGCAACCACTCAGGCAAGTGGAGGAGACAGGGCCCAGGATCCTGGATGATGCAGCTGGCCCAAGTTGGTCCAATTGGAAATCCAACACCGAAGGACCCAGTGGCCCGGAGGACGAGGAGAGTGCCACGGAGGACACAGACGATGCATCTACATCTGTTGAGTTGAACTCCAGTGGACACTCCCTGGTGGTGGCGGCTACTATACACCCTGATGCAGATACACCTTTGTCCGTCTCCCCATTCCATTTCCACCCTCCCTGCTGCTCCCCAAACAATATTCCAGGCCAGCTCCTTTAAGAGGGGAGCCGTCTCCACACCTCCAGGCATCTCTGCCTCTGTGCCCCGAGCTGCCCTTGGTGAGGAGGCCATTTACCTCCTGAAACAGATCTAATGCATGCCATGCAGGGTCTGGGTAGCCAAAGTGCTCAGTTGGCTGTCTACCTGGGTGGCATTCATAGTGGTATGTGTGCCCTATAGGGATCTATTCAGGCTCTGTCATCCTCAACAGCGGCAAATATAATAAATGGGTTTAACCCAATTATAGTCCTTGGACCTGGGTAATGATTGGTATGAAAAACAGTGGTCATGGACCTATGTTTTAGCATAAATTTCTTTTTAGAAACAGTGGTTGTTCAAATAAAGACTTAGAGCATTCAAAAATTAGCTCGCAGTTACTTGAAAACTGAATTATTAAAGATACTGATGTGCAACAACAATTGATTTCAAAGAAAGGCATATATTTATTAATCACAAAATCGTCATACGATAATTGTTCAACTTCATCAAGGTACTCATTAAAAAGAAAATAGAAAGGGTGAAGGTTGCTCCAAGGAACGTGCAAGGAGAGGTGCTCTGTTGTGCTGTGAATGAAAGAAAGAAGAGGGAATAGTTCCCGGGTAGAGTCGCAGGGCACAAATTCATACAAATACAAACTAATATGATTGATGACCAATAATCAATCTTCAAGGCCTGGCCAGTGAAGGTACATTATACAATAGGTTTGAACAGTGGAATTTCAAAAACAATGAAGAGGTGTATCTTCTTTCGCTGGGCAGGGGAAAAGGGGGGCATATGGTCCAGGCCTGCTGGGGATAAGCATCGACGTTTTGACCTGACTTGCGGACAAAGAGTGTTATTTATGCCTCAGCCTGCGGGTCTTCTTCAGGACGGGGTAGTAGAGGGGTGGGGGTAGGGGCAACCCTCATCTGGATAGTGGTAACAGATTCTTGCCCGGTTGTGCTGCCCTCCTCGATCTTCCGGTAAGGCTTGCTTATGGCCCCTTCAGGAGTCCAAGGTTAGTAGGTGAAGGAATCCTCATCCACGAATGGTGAGCGTAGTATGTACTGGGAAATTCAATATCCAGTACGTGATTGAATCAGCAACTTAGCACGCGTGTTGAAAGGACCTCTCTGTGTCGCGGCACCGACTGGGCCGCGACGCAGAGAGGTCCTTTCAACATGTAGTGTGTGAAATTGTGAGCGTTTAGGTCTGTGTGTCATGCCACTATCCTGCGTGTGACCGTATGACTTCACTTTCACCGACTTAAGGCACCTGTGCTTATTTACTTCACGCTGAGGATGGCTGGTGTCGGTGAACGGGTAACATCCCCACCCCCATGTCGAAATGCACAGGCCTTTGTGAGACTGATACACTTGGAGGACACACCTCCATTGTGTTTTCCTCGGCGACACAGCATTTTTTAGGCGAAGCGCAGTGTTTGTGTAGTGGCGTGACTTACCGGAAATGGTGCCCGTGTCGGTGTCTGCTTCTGAGATAGTTCAAAATGTAGATCAGCGGGACAACAGGTACGATGGCCTCCATGACTGCAGAGTCTTCCCCTCAGCTATTTGCTGGTCTCCCTTTGCTTTTCTGACCTCATTTTTGCTGGTTTTAGGACTCAGTACACTTTACCACTGCTGACCAATGCTTAAAAGCTTATTATCTCTCCCCTAAACATGGTAATACTGGCTTAACCCCAATTGACATATTTAATTTACTTATAAGTCCCTTGTAAAGTGCACTACATGCACTGGGGAGAACTTGTGAAGACAACGTTGAAGGCAGAACCGCCACGAAATAAGTCCAAAGAATGTTTGCTTGCGGTCAGACTGTGACTCGCTAACAAAAAACATAATCTGCAGTGAGAAATCTAACTGCAACCAAACACCAAATAAAAACCTCTGTTGTGTTTCTTCTATTTTAGAATCAACACAAAATTGTGGCTCATATTGACCGGATTTTGACTATAAGCTTGCGCTTATTGAACAGACGAAGAGTCGTCTAAATTATATGGTATTCAAGCCATTTGAAAGTAAGTCGTATTAACGGTTTCGTGGATACAAATTGCTTGTCGACTGGAAACAGCCAATTAATACTAAAGCAAAATCATTGTTTAGACAACCTACAACTTGACTAAAATATAAATCATCGCTGCCTACTCTTTATATTACAGATCTTTTGGCTAAAAAGAAACGTACAATATTGAGAGGAAATATACATGTGTAGCGTTTAAACATTTACAATCTCCAATCAAAGAAAAAGTTCAAAAGAAGAAGACAGAGCAGGTACTGTGAACTATTAAGCAGGTACAGATTAAAAGAAAGGTAAAAGAAGTACAAAAGGGGAATGGAAATTAATTATATCCCTTTCATTTTTGGTCCACAGATTACACCCAGTCATAGCCCTGAGGAGAACCCCATGAATAATATTGGGGCTTGAAACGCGTCAACACCATTCACCATTTGGGAAACATATGCATAGGCTCAGGATCCATTTAGGGGAACGGCTCATAAATTCCTAACCCTAATAGTCTGAATACTAGTTCCCAGTGGTCAGCAGCATTTAGAGGGATCTATTATTGAAAAAAAAAATCATGATAATTGTTGCTGTATTTTAGAAATTGATTACTGTTTCGATATTGTAATCCAATTTTCAACAATCTAATTGTCATATGTACTGTATGTAATGTTTTTTGCGTTTGATTATTGTCTAAGTTTGAATGTAGACGTATCATATAAACAAGTAGTGTTTCTCTTTCTCAGACACAAAAGAGGAAATTAAATGTTCTAAAAAAGTATAGAATAATGGTGAAATAAACACTAAGGCCAATGTAATCAGTAATTGGTTTGAGTCTGTTAAGTAGAGAACAGCATTAAAAGTGACAGCTTGAAAAACGTTCTCTAGCTGCCCACTTAAGGGCCGACCCCTTCTCATACGGTCAACTTTTAGAAAACTGGCATTTACTTACTTTAGCCATTTTGTGCCTGTTGCACACAAAAGAAGCTTAGGTGTGCTTTGATGGGCTATCCTGGGGGATGGGAGGGAGGAGCTGGGAATAGCCTCTCACTTACATCTGAATAGGCTGTGTCCTGCCCACAAACAAAGGGGTACATACACTCCCTGTAGTGAGTCTGGAGCCAGGGCAGGTAGGGAGAACCTCTGTGCATTTCAAAGCTTTCTTTGAAGTCTGCCCTGCTTCAAAGGGACACTGCGTATAAGTACTGGACCTCTGGCACCATGACTTCAGTATGCTTCTGGACGTGAAAAGACTCTGCCAGGAAGAAGAACTGCTTTGCTACTGAAAGGTCTGCCACTCTGCTAGACTGTTGCTCTGTTGTGTTCTTGCCTTGCTGAGCTGCCATGGTGCCTGCTGTTCTCCTGCCTGGGTGAGAAGAACTAGACCTGTAGTGGAGCTGGGAGTTTAAATAAATATTTGGTTTACGTATCAGTTTTGTTACTCCTCCGGAGAAAAGTCCCTGCTCATATTACTGGGCCCAGCGCTGAAAGACCTCGGACGCAAGAAGAGAATTAATCAGAAGCTGCAAATCAAAGCAATCCATACATCACAATTCAATTGTCATCACTTTGGAGTCAATGATGAGATTTGGTGTGAGTTTATTGGTTTTATTAAAAATGTAATAAAGATTTCTTTATTTATAAGTTCTCAAAATAGGTAATAAATTTGTCAATAATACAATGCGGAACAATTGCATTCAGTGAGTTCCAGATAAGTAAATCTCTACTCTATGTCTAGAAAATGAGAGAAAGGAATCTATTTGAACACATCAAGAATTCCAAATTGTGAGGTAAAAGCATAAAGCTTTGAGCAATTCTAAATCGAACAGCACTTCCTATTAAGAGAAGTCAATGCTCCTCAATAGAGTCTTGGAGCAGCATGAATTCAGGCAAAGGAAATGAATGGGTCTCTCTGAGAGCAAAGGGCTCTGCAGATAGTCGGGATAGGGTCTGAAGAATCTCTCATGAGGAATCCCTCTCTATTCCAGGAACACATGCTAATATAACATTTCAATATCTATCACTAAGGTAAAATGTTGCATTCTTCTTTCTTCTCAGCCATTCATTGTGCTATGTCATCATGGGAACAGTAAAGCTTCCATCATCAAAACAAAGGGGCTGATTACAATGGTGGTCGCAGGCACCTCCACGGTGCTGGCGGTGGCGGAGAACGTCCATTTAGTTACTCTGGAAGCTGTCATCGCGACCGTCATATTACAATGGGCAAAGATAGCCCTTTTCCCATCCGTCACGGTGTTTCTGGTACCGCCAGAAATTGTGTTCCGCAATGGTGCCGGAGGTAGCCAATAGAGAAAGCCCGCCATGCGGAATGACGTTCCGACCGCCAACCAGATCACGATGCGTCAAACAGTCCATCAGTACGTGGCGGTAAAACAAGTTCATCTGAGATGGCGGAAGCACAACTGCGGAGAGAGAAACTCGAGTCTGAGACACCTCTACATGTTCCTGCCCGTCATGGATCCTGCTCTACAAGCCCTGCCGCTGCTGTACCTGACCCACTACCAGCAGATAAGACGCTGTTGCGGTCAAAATCAGAGGTAAGTTCAAAACATCTCCCCGCATGCAACCCCTGTACAACAACAACACACAACAGTCGTGCTGAAATATGTGTCCTGTCTACATGGGACACCCTGGTGGACACAGGAACATATACCATAGTCAAAGTACCCATGTCTTGCACGTAGGTACATTGTCACCTCAGCATTGGGGGCACCCATCTCCATAGAAATGATGGCATCTAGCCAGGTCGTGGCAATCACGTCACAGCAGCGGTGAAGCGGCGGAAAAACTTGCCCACAATGTTGTTGGAGTCCAACACATTGTCCCAGGCTAGCAAGATCCTCATAACAACCTCCACCCCACAAAATATCTAAAAGAGCCTCCAGTCAGCACAACATATCTGCTGCAAGGAGTCATGTGCAGGCACACTGTCTATAGTGACATCTCAGTAGGGTCATTATCAAATGTATGGCAACAGGAGTGACGGATGAGGCAAGAGTCTCTTCAAAAGGACAATAGTCATCACTGCAGTCAAATAAGGGTCAGTCCACATACAAGGTGGAACAGAGGAGGGCAGAGCAAACAGGGTGTCTATGGGGAGTTCACAGTAGTCCAACAAGGTGTTGGATGAGTCAGAGAGCCAAGGTTGATGACATATGAAGATAGCCACCACTGCCACATAATCACAGTTCACCCCAAGCAGACATTGGTAGGCTCATCACATACAATGGCAGACCCATACCACATAAATACAGCCCATACCATGCAACACAGTACAAATTTTCTGACTCAAACAGCAAACTCAAAGTAAGCACCAGTGTGCAATTGACTCACTTGTGTACTGCTGCACTAAATGATCCCATATGAGTATGTCCTGTACATCAACAACACTGACTACACTGCCACTTCACAGAGCACCTCCACTCCATAACTCCACCTCAACAAAGGTAGCACCAACTGTAAAGATTGAATGAATGCCAAAGTGTCAGGAAGAGTCTATCTTGATAGCAGTAAACTCTGACCTGAGATTCATGACAACCCTCCTCTTCCTCACACCCGCCTTCCACTCATGTGAATAAATATGAGTAATTGCAGAAATTAAGAGTCACTGTGCAGATTACCAACCTTGGAACTGGTCAGTCTGCATATTAAGTCCTTGATACAGCTCACACACTCTTACTCTGCCTCATACACAAACTATAAGTCAGCAGCACTGTATGATAACAAGTAAACTATTCAATAGTGGAGGGCACAGTGCAGGAAATGCATGGAGAAATGGCCGGTACCATATGTGCATGGAATTCAAGAGGTACCACATATGACACTACACTTAGGGCATCAAATAATACATGTGTGGCACAGAGATTCAAATTGTATGAAAGTAATCATCTGTGCAGTATCACTGTGATCCAGCAATGCAAGTAATGCATTGGACCAGAATGAGATGACCTGTCATAAGCCATACAGTGACCAGCCCCTCATCTGTATTAACTGATATGACATGTGTATGCCACCAGCACAACACTCATGGCTCACGGTGACATTCCCTGACTTTCAAACTTAACAATAACCTTCACACATACCCCTTACCTACCCATCTTCCCCCTTCACTGCTCTACACCTGGGACAATCTCTGATAAAGGTTCAAATAAGCTCCTATGAGTTCCCTGCTACCCAATGCTACACCCTAGTGTGTATCTAAAAATGTCTGAGGTCCACTCAAAGATTTCGGATCGAATGCTGAACTCAACCCAATTGCTAAATACATGTATCAGAAACCACACCAAAAGAAGTCAACAAGCATGGCCATGTGCAGCAAAAGAGTGGATAGGCAATGTGATCCCAGACCACCCTGGAATAGATATCATTTCTCCTCTGGCCAACTGCACAGACAGCATAATCCAACCTAATCCAAATAAATATAAACAAGTGACACATATAACCCCAAAGTGTGTGCATCCAGACAAATCTGCCAAGACAGCCATAGACACTCCAATGGTTACAAAGTGAGCATGGTGTCAGTGTGTTCTACAGGCATTCCCACGCACAATCCTGACAAGTGACTGTTTAAAGATAGGAGGCCATAGCACAACTCCACATTGCCGTATGTGACATGCACACAATCAATGCACAGTACAAATTCAACACCCATCTGAATGCATTCAAATACACACACTCCTCACACACAATGTCATGCAAAAACAACATTACACACACATGGACCTGTCAGCAGAAAGATCCAACACAGGCCAAAGACTGCATCCCTCAACAACAAATTCATAACATATGCACACCCAAACACATCCCATAGCAATCTCAGCTGGACATCAGGGGGACTCACACCTGGAAAGGACAATGCGACATCCACTGACAGCAGTGCATGCACAGTAAGCAGTGTGTGAACACCAATAAAACCAGTATCAGACATATCTGATTTCACCACAATGAACTTAAACATCACGAATCATCACAGCACACAGATCACTTCACACTCAGGATGCGTAGCTGTACCTCAGCAAACAGATACACACCTTTGCTATCACCTACTGCTGCACAACTCAGGCAAACACATATGCATGGAACAAGACTAGAGGACTGTTCTGGAAACTCACCTGTACTGTAGATGAGCAACCATGACTGCAATCAAGTAGACTCAAATAGCACATAACAAATGGTGAAACTGTGCTGAGGGGCACAATGGTTCTGGACACAGATCATCTTCCCACAGTATAGTGTAACACTATGGAGTGGTGGGGAGGGTCAAACACTGGCATGGCATGGAGTGGAACATTTTTGACTGAAGTGGTGTATACAGTAGTATTGTACAGGTGAGGAGTGTACAGAGCAAAAACACATAGAGGAGTAACTCACAATGTGTAGGCCTCAAATGGTCTTCTTGTGGCTGGTATGACTTTGAATACCACATAGTGGAGTAAATAAAGTGTAAAGTGACATCAATGTATGTGAAAAGTCACATATAATGTTTGTTTGCCAGAGCCAGTCAGCACAGTGAGAACAAAGGTAAGCAAGAGCCATGGCTGATCCCAAAACTCACAACACAGACATTGCAGTGACAAACTCTGCATACTCACAAATGATGTGGACAAGAAATAGGTGTACCCTAGGACTTTGAGGTCACACCGACACACTGCACATGTTATGTTATGTTACGTTATGTTATGTTATCTGCGTTTATATAGCGCACAGCTGCCCCAGCAAAGAGGCGTCCCGGTGCTGCCAGCGTCAGAAGGAACAGGGCGAGAAACAAAGCAGGTAGGCGCAAGGAATATGCAGAAGGACAAAAAGAGACTAGGCAGAGGGAAAAAGGAAAGTTTTGATTGCTTTCCTAAAGTCCAGCAAGTGATCCATGCTGCGGATCTGGGGAGGCAAGGAATTCCATAGCTTGTCAGCCAAGCAACGAAAGGATCGTCCCCCGGCCCGAAGGCGCTTCACACAGGGGACTAGAACCAAATGCTGCCCCAGGGAGCGCAGCTGGCGAGTGGGGACATACAGGGCTAGTAAGTTAACTAGGAGGCTGGGCGAAGCAAGCTTCAAGATCTTAAAAGATAAGCAGAGAGCCTTAAATTGGATTCGCTTGGCCATGGGTAGCCAATGTAACCTCCGGATGGCACCAGTAGAGGGACAATTACGTGGGAGCCCCAACAGGGCTCTGGCGGCAGCGTTTTGGAGACGCAGCAGTCGCATTACCTCAGCCTGATTAGCCCCCAAAAGGAGCTCTGGAAACAACTCCTACATGTTCCCAAAACCTCCATCAGGTGTCTGATCATGTAAACAAGCAGGCACTCATCAGCTGGATCATACATGTGTGAAAGGGTCATGCTCAAGGGCAAATACACATCAATACTTCAGTTAATGACATGACAATCACACTGTATGAGTACTCAAGTGCACACATTCTAATGTACCCATGTGACTATGAAGCCATACCTACCCAAGATGATTATACATCTACACTGGTGTGTACACATCAAGATAGATCCCACAGATATGATGGACCCTGTCCTTTCCTCAAGTCATCATGTAAATAGAAATAGCTGCTGTTGATGTAGAGCATCCAAATATGACATGTGTACAAAAGTAGAGCCCCGACAAAAGAATGAAGAGGACAAGAGTAGACCATCACAGACAAGCATCATGGCCCCATTAAGCCTCTGAGTCAATAAGCACATTAGTTGCCGTAACCTCTGGGAACCTCTGCAAAAGCAAAGAAAGTACATGCCAATGTAAATGTGGCATTCAGAGCATGGAACAGATGAACATATACACATACATTGTACTGCATCATTAGCAAGGCCAGTGACAAAGCTCAGAACATAAATAATCTTTTTATTACAAAAACTCTGTATCTGCATCAAAAGTGCAAAACATTAAGGGCAACGGCCAGTCCAAATTTCGAGTCCGCACATGTGTGCATGAAAACTTGCACAACAAACTTGCAACACAGTCCACTGCCATGGGAATCTCACCAGGATAGGGGCATCAAATGGGCAGTTCAGGCACCGCTCAGGGAGGAATGGGGTGGGAAGGGGGACTCAGCTTTAATTTGGGGGGAGAAGTTGAACTGGGAGGGAGATGACTGTCTTGGCTAGTCAGAGGACTGGACCTGGGAGGGGGAGAACTGGCTGAGGTAGAGGGATGCCTGGATGTGGGAGCCTGAGGGCTGGCTGGACCTGGTAGAGTCGTGGCACAGGGAGGTGGAGACATGCTGTGTGGAAGCTCAGTGGCTGATGGTGCATGTGGAGGGCTGGGTCTCAATTGTTTGGGGATCCGATATCCACCAAGTGTCTTGGCACAAGTGAGAAGTGAGGTGGCCCCAATAGCCTCTCTCTTCCCCGAAAGTATAGCAGGTGGTGGTGGATCTTCCCGTGGTAATTTCCTTGACCTGGTGGTATGCTGGGGTGGTGGTGGCCTTTTCCCCTGCCTCCCCTGATGTTTAGGTACTTTCCCTTCTTTGCTTTCTTGTCCATGCGTCACAGGGGGGGTGGTGGGAGTGGATGTTTTTGGCAAAACAGCCCTTTGAAGGGGGTGGGGGCAGTTGTAGCAGGCACCAGGTCCACGGCAGACAGGGCAAGTGTTTAGATGGATTTGGGATCAGGTGTGGGGATGGGAGGGTGCTTGGAGGGCGAGGAATGTGAGGTATGCAATGTGGATGCATGTTTTTTTCCTTATGTTTCTGAGTGTCCTGTGATGGGCTTGTTGTTGTGCAGTCATGTGTGCTTTTTGTGTGCTGTGGGGAAGGGGTATGGTGTCTGTGTCGTATGGAGTGCTGTTGTTGTGTGCTGCGTGTGGATGACTGGGTACCTGAGTGCTCTGGTGTGTGTGCTCTGGTCAGGTGGGGGCACTGGGAGTGTGGTTGTGGAAGGGACAGGAGCTGGACTGGGAGCTTGGGACTGCATAATATCTGTTGTCACTGAGGAGGCCAAAGACTGGACGGTTCTGTGCAGGCCACCCACGTTCGAATGAATGCCCTCCATGAACGCAACAACCTGTGACAACTTGTTGCCATTATTCTGGAGGGCATTCAGGAGCTCAGTCTGACCCACACACAGCTGCTGCAAGATGTCTATGGCCTCCACACTGAGGGGAGCAGGGGAGACAGGGGCAAGGGCAGCGGTGCCTGGTGGGAAGGAGACTCTACCCTTCTTAGGGCAGCGGGCCCGGATACCACTTTGGGGAGCATCAGGGAGGGTGGACACAGGATTGGGTGTGGCGGACAAAGAAGCAGAAGTTGAACTTCCTGTGCTGTTATATTCCATATAGGTACCCTATAGAGGCGCAGGTAACATCGCAACCTTTCACCTACATCCTTCCCTACATTGCATACATAACGGTTCTTAGGCACTGACCTTTTACCTAGATATGACACTGCATCTAGAACGCGGGTTTTTCCCTAGTTAGATTCTCATACATTATGCATGAGGCTTCTTGGAAGCACAGCAGGACTAACAGTAGGATTACCATCTCCTGTATAATATCTCTGTATTAAGTTCAGGCCCAACGTCATCCTTTAGGCCGACACAGTAACACAGCAAGGTAGGACCCCTGGGGAGACCTATGGGTATATATACAACACATTTTGCTTAGGAAGATAGAGGAGACCGTGACTTCCCGGCTGACACACTGACCAGAGACGCTGAGGTTCCTGCATGCAGATGCTCCAGCTAGCAGTGTTCTAACATCCCTCGCGGGGTGTCCAACTCGAGACCAGGACGGGTTCCCACATTCTCTAAACTCTCAGGTAATGGGGTGGACTAGATCCTAGAGGGATTCTTGGCATAACACCTACACAGATGCTAGGTACACTTAGGTACATCTAGTTAGGGAGACATCGTAGGAGTACGCACTTTTTATCATGTGTTTTATGTACTTGTATATATTCATGATTTCTGTAAGATGGTAGAACTTTACCATCCTTTTACTTTCGTAGTATTGCTAATCATATATCTCTGCTACTGTATAACGGTTGTTGCAGCTCATATATTCTACACTAGAATAACAACTGTTCAATAAATACTTATTGAAACGCCCAGCCTGTTTATTCTGTGTATCTCTCTGAGACAAACCAAGTGAGCACGAGTGACTGAGCGAAAAGTAGTATATTGTTTCCACGATCCTGGGGGATCAGGGTTGTCATGTTCTGAGGTTGCCAAGAACTATTCTCTCTCCGATAAGAGGAGACTCTAGTGGCACTGTGAGCTAGCTAATACAGACAGGCTAACGTATCCGGTGGGGATGCACGGAATCCATCCGCCACCAAACCCACAGTTTATGTTATCCGAACGCGCAGATCCTGAATAGGATATATAGGAACTACACGACATGGCGTCGCCAACGTTAGTTGGGTACTTATTTAACAGTAGAATCTGAGTAGTTCAGTTGTGCTATTCTCAGAGATCCCTACTCACAAAACACCAGAGACGTCTGGAGTGGGTGGGCACAAACTCCGCCACAGCCGAGTAGGCGAAAAATCCTATTTATTGGCTGTTGGTTAATCAAGCTTGAAGGACACATTGTTCCAAAATTGTGCAAAACACCTTATCTTAGTTCCCTTGAAAAACTTCTTCTTTACAAAATGTCTGAGGAAAGAAATAACTAAGAATTAGACCCAATGCAACAAAATCTGCCCCTCACAGACGAGGACGATGCAGACGCAACACAAATTGCACCAAATTTTAGAAATACTGTCACCCTGAAACTACTAGCGCAAGGTTTATCAGCTAGGGGTAGCATAGTGGTTTTCATGATTGAGGCACACGAATCAAACAAAACAGAGGTATTTTATTTGTGGGTTACATTCCCAGCAGCAAATGCGAGAACAAAAACATTTCACTCCTACACAGATGGAGATGCACCAGCGGAATATTATCCGTTCGAGGATATAGAGGTTCCGCTCACGTACCAGGAACACTTATACTGGTTTAAAGGCACCCTACCCCATATAAGAAGAAGAGTAAGACTCGGCCCGCTCGGAAGAGAAGGGGCAACATGGCCAATATTAGCGGCCTACACACCACATCCTGACATTGACACAATGCCACCAGGAGACTTACTCATACAACATAAAGATTTAATTAAAATCTATAGGAACTTGACGCAATTCATCATGAGGACACCTACAGTCCAACCAGCAATAGTTGCAACAATGGAACTCAAATTCATGGTACAGCAACTAAAATTACACCACAAACATTAAACGCAGTGATGGGTAAAATGCCCACAAAATGTGAACAAATACCATTCTGGGTAGCTCAGAACATAACGCAGCTAGAGGCAGTATTCCTGAATACTACCCCGTATGAAAAACACAGAATGCTAACAATCTTCTTGCCCATGGGGATAACACACAATTAGAGGATTGTACCACTTGGGGTACAGTCTTTGCTGCCATTTATACCAGAAGTCATGGTATCCCGTCATTAGCTGTAGTAGCTGATGTATTGAGACAGATACAAAATGAGTACAGAGGAGAACCTGCCCTAAACTTAGGGATGAAGTTACTAGGTAACTATGCCCAGGTATCAGCCATAATACTAGCTAACATTAAGGGGGAAGCAGCTTCAGTGGCCATCCGCCAACACCTGAGGGAGTTCGATCCTTTAGAACAGGAACACGAACTACCCAAAATAATTGAAACTCCGTATGCAGAATTAGGCAGAGACAGTTTGGGTGGGAAAGCTTTAAAACCACAACTGGTGGGCAGTCCTGAAAAGGACACTTCCAAGCAGACACCTACTTCAACTAAAAAGAAGTGGGACAATAAAAAACAAAACTTTAAAGGAAACATATCTCAATCCCGAGGTAGACCTCCTTCACAGGAGCCCTCCGAAAAGAGGTACAACCTTAGGAATAGGGATAATATTAGGAAACCTGACAGGTATCAGGTTCCTCTCATTCCTTTCAGGGTTCATCAAAAAATTCCGAGAGGGAAGGACGGTCAGACAGACAAGAAGAGCGTACAAAGTCCAGAGACAAGCAGCACGCTCAAGAGTACATTTCTAAAAAAGAAGAGAAACCAAAGCAAAAGCCACAGTTCAAAAAGAAGAAAGTTGCAGGTCTAAAGATCAGACATGCCCAGAATTCTGAGGACTCGACTACTGAATGGGGAATGGGCTCTGACGATGCTAGACAGTGCAGCAGAAGTAACAATAGCTCACCAGAACCTGAAGGAATTTCTGGTGACAGCAGACTTGAATGATTATATCATGGTGGAAACACCCGATACTAGGGTAAGTGTCCCACATAAAGTATATGAATTCACGCTCCAAATGGAGGGGGATAAATGTAGAACAGTAAGAGGTCTCTTTTGGGAGAACCTGACGTTTGGCTATGACATTTTATTAGCTGAACAAGATTGGCCGCCAGCATTCGTCATGGATTGCCCTAAAGGAGAAACGGTAATTCTTCCGGCTTTCTCAGACCATATTCCCAGGCACTTACAACACACATATGCACAGGAGTGGGCAGTAGCCCAGGCTCCAGCATTATATAAAAACCATGTTGGATGGGATGAGGATTCAACCCACCACATAATTCCTTTAAAAAATACTCCAACTGCACAGAGGCAGTATCCAATAAAGCAAGAAGCTAAAAACAGGTCAGGGAGATCTTAGATCAACTTGAATGCCAAGGGGTGATTGAAACTTGCACCTCACAAATGAACAATCCTTTGTTTCCTGTCATGAAACCTGACAATTCATATCATCTAGTTTTAGATGACAGACATTTAAACACTTGCACTAAGACATTTGTAGTCCAAAATGCACACAGTGCCGCATTAATAAATAACATTGTGCGGAAAAAATACAAAACAACACTTGATATCTCAAATGGATTTTTCTGCCAAAATATAGCACCTGAAAGCAGATGTCTGACAGCCTTCTCAGCGCTAGGGACCCAGCGTCAATTTTGTCGACTCCCCCAGGGGTATAAGAACAGCCCGGGGTTGTTTTCGGCTAGGGTAACTGAGTTACTTCAAAGCTTGGACGAAGAGGCATTGCCCTATGTGGATGATATTTATCTGACGGACGATGACCTAGAGGAACACTTGAACAGAGTGAATACCATAATTTTGGGATTTGCATCTGAGGGCTACAAATTCAACTTTAAAAAATCAAAAATTGCCCACCTCAGTGTCCTGTTTTTAGCATATGAGCTTTCAAGTGAAGGGAGAAGCCTGGCAGCCAATTTTTTTGAAAAATGCGTGCTGCTCCAACCTCCAAAATCATTAAAAAATTTACAATCAATCCTGGGATTCCTAAATTTTGGTAGAACATACATTTTGGATTATGCAGAAAGTGTGAAACCTTTCTACGATTTAATAAAACCTGATTTTTCAGTAAAACAATGGACACAGGAACATACAGATACACTTCGTTCCTTACAAGCTGACATGATAGCTTCCAAACACTTACAGACACGCGTAAACGTACGCAACCTGGTGATCCGTATAGTTGCGGGTCAATCTGGGTACACCTATCTAACATATAATGAAGGTGAAACAGTACCAATTGCATACAAATCACATTTGTACACAAATGCTGAGATGCGCTTTGCATCTACAGAAAAGATTCTGACAGCAGTACAGATCGCTGTAGTGAGAGAAAGAGCACTGGCTCAGGGGAAACGAATAATAGTAGTGACTCCGGTTCCAGCCTTAGAGGCTGCGACAAAGGCAAGCGTTCCTAATGCTAAAGCTTTACATCCGAGATGGATACAATGGGCTAATTCTCTTACTGCAACAGATGTAGAGTACAGGTACGACCCAAATTTAAAGACACAAGCATTCCTGCAATACGAGCAAGAATATCCTCTACCAAACGAAATAATGCCTCTAGATCAGTATGAATATATCATTTACACTGACGGATCTGCTCAACCGGCCATAGGGAGTAAGCAGCAATATATCGCAGCATGTGCAATCATTAAAGGTCGCATGCGGGATGGAAAATTCCACCCGAGTTGCACAAAGACGCAGTCCCTAGGAGACTGCTCGGCACAGCTGGCAGAGTTAAACGCGCTGGTACTGGCACTGGTAAATATGGATCGGGAATTCCCCACACTAACTGTGTGCAATTCCTTTTACTGTGTGCAGTCTTACAATAAATATTTGCAGTACTGGGTTCAAAACGGGTTCAAAGATGCAAAAGGTGGCACAATTAAGCATAAAATGCTATAGGAACAGGTAGTGGAGTTGAAAACCGAACTACCGAGGGCTCACGTGATACATACACTGAGTCATCAGCGTGATGGCGTTCACACTGAAAAGAATTCATTGGCTGATGAAGCCACAAAGGGGGCTGTAAGCACGGCTTCCGTAGCTGCAATCACTCATTCTAAAACGAGAATAGACGGTGAGATTATGGTAGCTAATAATGCAACCCGCAAAAACAGCGGAGCAGTACCAAAAAGGTTTCCACTCAAGTACTCCTACAAGTCAGATGCCAATAACATTCCATTTGCTCAGATTCCTGGAGTGGGGGATAGAGTAATTCCAAACATGGATCGTAGGTTAGGTTTAATTCTAGCAGCACACGAAGGGATAGGTTCTGCACATGCAGGAGTTACGGCAACTATTTCATTGTTGAAACAACGCTATTGGTGGCCTGGGTTAACAAAGCAAACTAAAGACTATGTCTTGAAATGCGACATCTGCCAGCAGATGAAAGGTTCCACCGTAACACGTCCAGCGCAGACACCGCTGTTAATATCTGACAGACCACTAGCGTGTGTTTATTTAGACCACTGCGGCCCCTTACAAAGAAATGGGGCTTACAAGTATATCATGGTTGCAGTGGATTCCTGCTCGAGATTCCTATGGGTGTGGCCCCAACGCTCGGCTGACGCTCGAACTGTTATAAAAGATTTGCGAGTCTTTATAGGGACATACGCAATTGGCACATTACATTCTGACCAGGGCCCTGCGTTTAGCTCTCGGGCTTACAAGGAGGCCATGCGAGGACTGGGTGTAGCATTGCAGTACTCATCTCCGTACCATCCCGAGGGAAATTCGGTAGTGGAGAGAAAAACCGAGACTTAAAGCAATCTTTAACAGCTAGAGTATTAGGCACGGGTGAAAGTTGGGTAAAACATCTGTATGGAGTGCAGCGTGCTCTTAACAACATGCCAAGAAGTTCTCTAGGGGTGTCACTCCATATGAAGTCCTTTTTTGGGACAAGAATGTGGGTACCTGATCTTGATTGTGAAGGCACAGTGGCGGATGAAAAGCCTTTTGACATCCATGATCGTTTGGCTGTTTTACAGGATCTAAATGAAACAAGGACACAACAAAGTAATGTCTATCTGAAGCAGACCGCCACTGGGGAAGTCAAATCAGTCACGGCAATACCTGTCTGGATCCCAAAAGTCGGGGATCTGGTCAGAGAGAAAATAGCGGACAAGAAAGAATTTGGGCCATCATACAGAAAGCCTGTACCGGTCCTAGCAATTGAAGGAACAAAAACTTTACTTCTACCGCCTCTTGCCGGAAAAAAGGAGAAAAGATTTGTCTCAATTGACCTAATCAAACCACACTATGTGGCCGATACTAAGCAGTAGGCCACGTGGACTCCAAAGTAGCAGACTCCCTCCTCTCGCTACAATCCAAGAAGTTCAAATGGAAAGACTCATCATGTTCGAAGAGCCTCCAACACGGAATGAAGGACTAAGCAACAATGCTATGGAACTCGTTCCTCTTGAACCTGAAGTTCAACTTCAAAATCAAACTCAAAATCAAAGACAACTCGCAATTCGACCAAATACAGATGTCTACGTCAACATGCCTCGTCAAGAGCAAACCACGATTTCTACAAATCCTGATGCAATACCAACAATTGATCAAACTGCTTCTGGCTACTTCATAAACTTTGATACGTTTTCTTTGGATTCAAGCGAACCGGAAACGACGCCAGCCAAAAAATCACGCAAACAGCAAGTTACAGACTTTATGCACTTTCTTAAAAAGACTTACCTGGTGTCACCCTGGGTAGAACTATGGATAATCACCAAGATACTTTTCTTTCTTTTCTGGGTAGGCTTGGTAAATGTTTTTAGTATGCTTATTAATGGGAAATACATTCGACAAAGCTCTGCAGCCAAAAGGTGAACTTACTTTTAAAACCACACCAATCATCTCATCGAGAACAAAGAGACTTGTCATCAGTGAACATTACAGCAGTTCCTATACCTGATGGTATAGTTTCTGACAACGTTGATTTCGATATATTTGGTCCGACCAAACTTTTAAGAATTCCTCATTTATTTAAAATATCGTTGAGTGATATCATTACCTCAAGTACATTTTCCGATGATTGGGATTTTGAAACTGTTAATAACATGCTATCTGATTTGGAAAAATCTGCTGCATTTTCTAATAGTGAAACAATGGAAAGCACATCAGATTTCAAGAGTATGTATTGTTATCAACACTATGGTCATCATTTTTTGCATAAATCTGCTAATCCTAGAAATGTGTTCACATACCACCAGTGGGAACATTGTCCAACACCGCCGAATGGCAGTTCAAAAACATTTACACAGAAGTTTCCATACTTTTCGGGGTTTAATATGTCTGACCCAACCTCATACTATTATAAGTTTGCATCAACATCAGCACAGAAAAATATGTTGACAAACACCAAACAGATTTACTCTGCTTCCTTTATTGCCCAGTTGCCCGAACAAGGTTTCGACTTCTGGAAAGACACCATAGACCTAAAATCAGTCTGGGGTACTAGGGAATGGCAGGTACAGGGGACAGAAGCTTTGTTTAGAGCATGCCTCATCCCTCAACAAATCATGTTTTGAACGAGGCAGTGCAACAGATGTCTTGCCTTGGACTAGCCAAGAACAAAGACTTGAACACACCTCGGGTGCCGACTCCATCACACACCGGGGGTAACGAAACATCACAGAAAGAGATTACAGTAGATGACATCATACAATACAACAGATCAGACCCCGATTGGAAAAAATTGTTGATTTGGCCCACAGACACTAATAGTTGTCAGGCAAGATTCATGGGTAAAACCGAAGGGTTTAGTATCCATAGGCCATATCCACGTTATGTACAAAGACAACATCCAGGGGTAGTGACATACTACAGTGTTGAGAAGTTGTGCCTTGATTGGCTAAAAACCTCAACACTCACACAGGTGAAACAACACTTGTCCTTACTGTCACAGGATGTGGATCTTAGGGATATTTTAATGGGTTCCAGGAAGCCACGTCAGAAACGTTTCTATTATGCTGTCTACAATGAAATTTGGAAAATATCACAAGAGGCCACAGAGAGGTTACGGGAAATAGACCGTATAAATCTAAAAAAATCTCTAGCAGTGGTAGACAATGGGTTAACTACATTGACCTCCAGGATATATTCCTTAGGCAACATTGTATCTTCTGCGATAGACATACTAGAACAAGATTTGGCCATATTACAACACCGGCAATCACAGTTACGTTCTATTATGTTGTTAAGATGGACGCTGCAATATTTGCGTGCAGGCTACGTGCCTTGGCGTTTTATCAACAGCACGTCTCTGTTTTCTGAATACAATCTAACAGATAAACAGATAGAAATGGCACAAAGGGGAGCAAAATATACAATGCTGCATATTGAAAAACTGGATAGATTACCATTCACAGTGGCAGAATCACTGTCTACAGAATGGCTAATCCATGGCCACATAACTCTACCGGTGACTACTTTTCAGTTTCAATATTGCCTTGAACAAAAGCAGGCAGGCAGATATGAAGAAATGGGTAAGGAATACATTAAGGAATCTTGGCAATTACCATACAGATTTCGATGCCGGAGTGGGGATCAATGAAGTGTTTCTGAGCGGTACAAGCTTCGAGAATGCTTTAAGTGGATCACTCATATGCCAGGATATTATGTTTCACGGAGCTTGTAATGGTTCTGTGGCAAACCTGTCCTGTCATTTGAAGGGTGCCCCAGCTGCAGTGATTACTCCAGCATTCAGGCTACTTTCAAATGGGAGTTACTTGATGCTGAGCAGTCAAGGCTGCTGTGGCATGCTCCCGGGCATCGCATATCTGGTAACCGTGAGCTCCAGGGTTACTTGTTGTATGCAAGTATTGTTTCCACCGACACACACAGTCAGGGAGGCACCGTTATGGCCTTCACTGAATGTTTCTTTAATACGGTTTGATACTGTAAGCAGAATGAAAGCCATGCTTCTACAGAAGTCTGTGCTCTTAACTTCCGCTCGAGAGACTTTTGATCTTCAACTTGCAAGGTCTTCGGCAGAGATACAGGCGCTCATTCATACTAACTGCCCTTTAGATTTCGCAGAAATGGTGAATCATATCGTTAACATGTCTGATACGACAGGCATAGTCCACCTATTTAAGACCATAGGTACTGGACTTCTGAGCACCTTTCAGACGGCACTTGGAGTTATACCAAACTTCATACACTCCGTAATCGGAAGCATCTTTGGAGGACTTCCGCTGGTCCTGTTTCTAATAGCAGGTATCCTGATTGTTTTCTATTTGCTACACAATGGACGTCCCAGTCACCAAGGTGATGGAAAGAACACTCCTGGAGCGTAAATACTGTGACCGCATGGTACAACTTCTAGGCACGCCTTGCCTAAGAGAACTAAGTGAATCTTGGTTCTTGTCATTTCGACCAGTCTGGATAGAATGCATCTTAACTGTCCTTCGATGCCTGTTTTGCAGAGAAGAATGCGTGTTAGATCTTTGTTTGACACTACCATCATGTGCGCCACCGGACGTGAATGCTTTACTGGACCCGATAACGGCCCATGTTCTGCAGTGTCCTCAGCGTATTCCAATGTTGATTGTGAGAAGTTGGCCTGGCATATGCTGTCCACTAATTATAGTGGGCACCTTGCACCAGTCCAAACAACCCCTTATTGGAGATAGGTTAAAGACAACCTTTATTGAAAGCTATCCTAGTGGTAGCTATGGAGAGCAGCCTTCAGGCTAAGTCTTGAAGGAATGTAAAGCAGCTTGTTTTACCAGTCTATAATCTCTTGAGTGACCAAATGAAAGAGGACCACACCAGGTATATATTCAAAATATATGTATTTATTACTAAACACACCCCTCTAGTCTCTTTATGAGGCTAGAGTTCAAGTACATACGTTACGAGTTAGTTATCTACAGTAATAGCACAAATACACGTTTGAGCCCCAGGGGCGTACCAAACCATATACCAATAAAGTGGTATAAGAACCACGACTGAGCTAGACACAAGGCCTAGAGCCTGTAGAAGTGCTTGGACCACAAGGAACCACCCAAGGCAGTGACACAGGGGACCCACGGGGGACGCGTGCAGTGTATGAACACAACCGCGAACCACCGTTAACTTCTATGGGGAAAGTCGCGATTAGAATTTAAAAGAAAAGGGATACTTAGAGGAGGACTTGGAGCAAACCCTTTGAGAACTAGGCTGTTCTAGTGTCTATACCCATGGGAGCACCGGAGTACTCGAGTTACCTCATCCAGGGAAGCCGGGTGCATAGGTGTCTTTCGGGGTCGGGTTTCGTCGTCGCTTTCTATGGCGATCTGCTGCAAAGTGCTGCTGGCGACCAAGTCGAAAGTGTTCGGGTGGATCCAAAGGTGGATCGAAGATCTGAAGAACCTAAAAGCAGAGGGGACAGAGTCTGGGTCACTAGCCAGTGACCAGGAAGGCGATGAGCAGATGCCCACCGATGTCGAGTGCTTCAGGTAGGTTGACAGTCGTCTTGACTCTTCAGCCACGAGGTCCAGGAGGTGTCGACGACAACCAGGAGCTGGATTCGAGCTGGCCCACGACGTTTGTCGATTGCAGGGGTTTCGGCGACCGGATTGGACCCAACAAGCCTTGGCAACGGCAAGTCTCGTGGAAAGCGAAGAAGGATGATGTTGCAGATCAGCAAGGTCTGGGGAACTCACCCAGCAAGGATAAGTCAGGGCACACCTGGAGCAACCAGGGAGCCCAAGCAGAAAAATATTGACCTTTGGGAGGGCCTACTAGCCAATGGACTAGCAACCGCGAAGGAGCCTCAAGATGGTGCACGTGGAGCTGGCTCACAGGACACTCGTGGAGTGGAGGCCAATGATCTTCGGTGCAGTTGGTGCTGGAGGCTGGGGCTACTCGCAGCCCAAAGCACGACTTCATGGGAGACCCAGAAGAGGATGCACTTGCAAATACGTTTGGTGTCCAGGGGTCACGGTTCCACGTTACCCACGACAGCTACGGGCCTCAGCTTTGCTGGGGACTCAGGGCAGCCTCGGGGAAGTCTGGAAATCCACCTCTGGTGATGCAAAGACTTCGGCGTTCGACGGGAGCTTCAGCGATGCAGACCGGACAATTGCTTCTTTGGTGCCTGCCAAGCAGGGGAGTCACTCCTTGACCCCAAGGGAGATTCTTCAGTCCTCTAATCTTAAAGTAGAGCGTCGAAGGTCCAGGATTCTGTATCAGAGTTTCATCCAGGTAAATCTAAAGTCCTAAGGACTGGGTTCCCTTACTTATACTAAGGTAGGGGGTTGGACATACTCTGTGACCCCACCTATGGGAGGGTCAGGGCAGAGGGGTGGTTACACCCCTTTCCCTTTGTCCAGTTTCGTGCCAGAGCAGGGGCTGGAAGCCCCTGAGCCGGTTTGAACTAGGGTATGCACAGGGACACCAAGTGTGCCCCCAGTGCAGGACTTCAAAGCACCAGAGAGTGCTCCCGCCCAGCCCCAATACACACTATCCTGTCTGGGGAGGTGGTCACACCTCCCTGGGACAGGAAACCTATTGTCCAGGCCTCCCCTGCCGGAGTTTCGGTCAGCAGCAGGAGGCCAGACTCGTGTCTGTGGCAGCGGCATCCATTTTGTGATGCCAAGGCTTGGAAAGTCAGTACCGGGCATACCGGTGTGTACATGTCTTTCCCTCTAGAAGGGTGGAATGCTACCCCCGCTGCCAGAACTGGTGGGGGGTAGTATTCCAAGATGTTTGACACCAAACACGACATGTTTCCGTGCAGCCATCACAAAGTTAGCATTTAACGCGAGGTTATAATGCGCTTAAGAGTATATGGTCAAGCTGCACTACAAACAGCATCAGAGAAGGGTCTCCGAACGCCGCAGAGGGGCCCTGCTCATGCAGGGGCACCCTCTCACATAGGAACCACGCACTCTGCCTTCAGGATTGATAAGGCCTGCCATAGGAGTGACTTATAGGTTTATATGTGTGTATGTATATAGTGATATAGGTAGCCTATATCACAGTAAGGGGTGCATGCACCACCTTACCCAGGCTGCAGTAGCAGACCTGTGGTGTCAGTTTGGATGGCCTTCCAGGGGTGGCACAATACATGCTGCAGCCCCTGGTAGGCCTCTGAGGTACCTATGCTCTGGGTACATAGTATACCATATACTAGGGACTTATAAGGGCACTCCAGATTCCAATCAGAGATGTGCCTAAGGCACATGGAAACCATTTTAGAGAGAAAGCAGCTAGGCTGGGGTTCTGATTAGCAGGGCCCCAGCCAGACTAAGGTCGAAAAACAGTGAAGCATCAGCAAAAAGTGGGGGTACCCATGTGAAGCAGATCCTACTCTCCTACATTGATGGCGGCATTCCTTGAGTCACCACGGGTAGTAACTGCACCTGTTGGTCCGAACACCGGCTCCTCCTCTGACACCCAGGCTTTGGACGGCACACAGGTTGCCCCAGCACCGGCTGCGGACAGCGTGGAACATCTGTGCTCAATTGATGTGCTCTGCGAAGTGCTACAGGGGCCGTCTAATGCGGAAGCAAGCAACAAAAATGTTGCGTCTACCAGCCAGGACACATAAACATTTGAACTCATTTGGCTCGTCGTGTGCTGGGAAAAATTTGCCCTTTTTTAAACAAGCTCAAATTTGGAACTATGGAACTAAATTGACATTCCTTTCATTTTTTGGGCATTCATGGCTTTATAATGCTTATAGTGATCCGGACTATATCAACGAACATTTTTAGAGCTAGGGCCTGCAAACTTTTTAAAGAAATGTTTTTAGGGGTTTTTCTTTAGAAATTCTTTAGAAGTTTTTAAACATTTTAGTTCAAAAGATGTTTTTATAAACTTTGTGCGTACCACTATCTAGTAATGTTAGTAGTATAGTAGTAGGTTACATATGTCGTCCATTCGGAAGAGGAGTGGGTGCTATATTCCATATAGGTACCTTATAGAGGCGCAGGTAACATCGCAACCTTTCACCTACTTCCTTCCCTACATTGCATACATAACGGTTCTTAGGCACTGACCTTTTACCTAGATATGACACTGCATCCAGGACGCAGGTTTTTCCCTGGTTGGATTCTCATACATTATGCATGAGGCTTCTTGGAAGCACGGCAGGACTAACAGTAGGATTACCATCTCCTGTATAATATCTCTGTATAAAGTTCAGGCCCAACGTCATCCTTTAGGCCGACACAGTAACACAGCAAGGTAGGACCCCTGGGGAGACCTATGGGTATATATACAACACATCTTGCTTAGAAAGATAGAGGAGACCGTGACTTCCCGGCTGACACACTGACCAGAGACGCTGAGGTTCCTGCATGCAGACGCTCCAGCTAGCAGTGGTCTAACATCCCTTGCGGGGTGTCCAACTCGAGACCAGGACGGGGTCCCACATTCTCTAAACTCTCAGGAAATGGGGTGGACTAGATCCTAGAGGGATTCTTGGCATAACACCTACACAGATGCTAGGTACACTTAGGTACATCTAGTTAGGGAGACGTCGTAGGACTACACACTTTTTATCATGTGTTTTATGTACTTGTATATATTCATGATTTCTGTAAGATGGTAGAACTTTACCATCCTTTTACTTTCGTAGTATTGCTAATCATATATCTCTGCTACTGTCTAACGGTTGTTGCAGCTCATATATTCTACACTAGAATAACAACTGTTCAATAAATACTTATTGAAACGCCCAGTCTGCTTATTCTGTGTATCTCTCTGAGACAAACCAAGTGAGCACGAGTGACTGAGCAAAAAGTAGTATATTGTTTCCACGATCCTGGGGGTTCAGAGATGTCATGTTCTGAGGTTGCCAAGAACTTTTCTCTCCCCGATAAGAGGAGACTCTAGTGGCACTGTGAGCTAGCTAATACAGACAGGCTAACGTATCCAGTGGGGGTGCACGGAATCCGTCTGCCACCAAACCCACAGTTTATGTTATCCGAACGCGCAGATCCTGTATAGGATATATAGGAACTACACGACAGTGCACACCAACACTGAGGAGTCACCGCTGGAGTGTGAAAATGTGGAGGTAGGTGTTTCCGGACCGGACTCCTGCAAGGCACTCCAGTCCCCCTCCGAGGCGCTGGTCCCCTCAGTGTCTCTGTACTCCCGTGGACCAGTTATGTCAGTAGCTTCCCCTACAGTGTCGGGCCCCTCTCCTTCCCTGCCCTCGGTAGATGCTGCAAGAGACAGAGACATAGGTTCAGTAAAGTGGCCTGCTCACAAACATGATATGCAATACAAACAGAAATACTTGGACTGAAAGTCCCACATCCAACTTCTCCATGTACTGTCTGCATAATCCCAATTTCTGGCATGATCAGCTGATGCATGGAAACATGCTTAGTGGACACTCATGCTCCATGTTGCGTTGACACAGCCAAATTTCTGTGCATGTGTCTACATCTCAACATCACATCCTATCGTCTGTAGGCACACCTACATGCCTGCAGGTAAGAGAGCTACACATCCAAATATGTTGTGTTTCTCACACTTGAAGTATGAGTTCACTGAACCCCACAGATACAAACTGAAACCTATCCATTGTTAGGTGACATTACCTCCTTACATCCACTATGTTTGGCACTGAAGCACAACTACTGTTGAACAATAGTAACCACTTTGTAGATGTATCAATTACATGGAAGCGCACACCACAAATCTCTCAATGCACCCTAACATGATGCTCACTGCTGTTCACTGCCAGTTGAAGTCTCTGAGACTCACACTGCTGCATATGTCACATGGACACATATTTTGTGGGGATGAAGTGCTACTAAGCCCCAAGTACTAATGTTGTCACAAAGACAATGCACAATAGCATGATTTGGGCAATGTGATGCAAGGCCTTTGCATGTTGTGACATGTCACATACCAACACCATTTCAATTGCCTGCCAAGCTGTCAATGATCCAAGGCATGAGAGTGCCTTCTGTAGATGAAGCTATGAGGGGCCTCCATAAGGACAGCTAATGTGTGCCAATACCTAGGCTCTGGCATCTGACATCCCTACATTGTGCCAACTGATGACATCCATTACACATCAATGTCCCAAGAAATCACTCACTGATTGGAAGCAGTAGCCACAACTTCACCATGCAGTGATGCATATGGACACAGCTCCACAATGCACACATACTGAGTACTGACACCCTGAGTGACATTTTTTTTCCATCAAAAGTTACAGTCCAACCCCTCACTCACATCACAATTTGCCATACCCACTGATCACGTCCAACCATGTTAAGCCCTAGTGCCAAACCAATATCACAATAGCCATGTTTAGCTACATTGCATCAAACTTCCACTGTCTAACCATCCCAGACATGTTGCCATGTGCACAATTAGCAAATGCAGATCAGCGAATGCATCACTGAAATCATTACCATCTACACCATCAACGCCTGTGTGCACTTGCTGTCACTGTGGCAGGGAATTACTTCATGTGATGACATGCTGCTGATATTTGGCTAAATGTTTCGCAGTGATGCTGTCATCTGTATCATTCAGAAAAACACAACCCATGGGACAGGTGTAACATCTGCTAACTCACTGCACCCTGAGTCCACATGTGTGCATGTCTCTATCCACTTACACATCATCACATGAGCACACTATTGTGGGAGCCACACAGCACACACAAGGCCAACAAGGGTACTGGGCTACACACTTCACAAAACGTCTTCTCCTGTGTAGGAATGTCTCAGTTCAGACAACATTCACCAAATGGTAGATGAAAACATGTCAAGATGAATTGCTATGACACCATTCATGTATTTCCCACATGAGAATCCAAACGTTGTACACATGCAGAACCTCTGCACTCGCCACTGAGGCTACTTAGAAGCGATTGCATCACACTAGAGACATCCCAGAGGTCCTGCCTTGATCTGGGCTGGGATTAATGCAGTCACTCATGCGCCAAGTCACACTTTGCACAATACTCATCCCCAACTTGCTGCTGTTGGGCCCTCAAGCGTCCATCCAGCTCTGGCTGTGTCACTGCCAGGATGCGGGCCAATAGTGGGGTCATGCTCCGACGCGCCAACCTGCCACTTCGAGGGACCAGCCCCAGCGTCATTTCCGCTATGTATTTGCTGAGGCAGCAGATGTCATCCCACCTCTTGTGGCAGTGAGTATGGCATCGGTTTGAGACCCCCAGGGCCCGTACCTTCATATAGCCTTATGCTGATGGACCTTGAGCTTCAGGCATGGGAGACAAGATGAGGAATTTTAACACTGTGTTGTGGACCCTTGTGAGCCAGTCCAGGAGCACGTATACACATAACACAACACACATACATCAATGGACAGCAGAGGCCATAGACCATGTCACATAGTACACTCGGAGCAAGCTTTCTGATTCCAATGTTAACATCTATGATGATAGACCGACTACCTGCCCATCTCATACACATGCAGAGTGCCAGCACAGAAATCAAGGTGAAACAGGGCCTCATCTGTGATGTACTATGTGAGTGAGCATGGCAGACAATACACTGTAAATGATGTGTAGTGGTCAGACTAACTGTGTCTTACACTACACACCCCTTAATGTCCTGGACAATTGCATAGCTACACATGTCATGGAGGTCACAATTAGGTACCTGATCATACATTCTCCTACTCTTGTCACAAGGTGTAGGCCTGTCTTGTGTACTCCTCAGACCTCTAATTGCTGCTTCATATATAGGAGGGTGGACTACACATATGTCTTTCTAATTCATTTTAGTGTTGGGGCCTTGATCCATTGTGTATTTTCTTGACAGGCCTGAGGGTTTTCACTGACGCAAATAGTGGTCCATCACAAGAATCACATGCATGTACAATGAGAATGATGACACAGTGCATACACATGTGAGACGCTACACATAATGGCACCAAAAGAAGGATGACATGTCCACTGTACATTTAGCAGATGTGTGAAAGGGGAGTTGCCACGAATCTAGACAGAAACAGGCCTTGTACTCTTGTGCAGACTGGGCATATCTCCATAGGGTCACTGTCAAAGCAGTACACCCATTAATCAGTACCCTCTGCCCAGTCGACAGGTAGAATCTCACTAATGATCATATGTACACTTAATGAACTATTATATAACATGTCACAAGGAATGTGTGTACAGAGTGAGATTTCCTCAAGTCAGCAGTGTAACTGTACTACTGCTAAACCACGTTATGTCCATATCATCATTGCATGCAGTCAGGGATCAGGGGGAATAAGGCTAAACACCCCATTGATGTGAAGTCATTCTGCTAGGCAGTGTCTCACACATTTACATTACCCATTCTGAGAACAACATGTGTAATGTTTGGCTTTAATGGAGCTGCACCAGTGTCTATGGTGCCATCCTCCCCACATACTCAAGTGCAACAACTTGTACGTCATGTATGGCCCATGCTGAGAGCAAAATCTGAATGCATTAACATTGGCTTGCAGTCAGAGGCACATACTAGTGTACAGTTACATAGTGTGAGCATTCTGAGCCCTCAAAAAATGTACACATTCACTTACCAGGACCTCTGGAGCACCATATAGCCGCCTGTACTGGCCAAAGACCTCGTCCACCAGGCCCTCCACTTCCTCTGTGGTGAAGGGACGGGCCCTGATGTTCTCAGTACGAGCCATAACTGGGTCCAGAGATCAGGTACAGCAGCAGTTGGTGGTGATGAATGGCAGGCAGCAGTGTCTGTATGCAAGTGACAGGTGTGGCTATTTCACAGACATATATAGGCCCTTAGGATTGTACCAGTGGTACTCTGCTGATGCAATTGGTCTGCCTAGTTTGCATCATTCAATTGTGGCCAATGCCTGTGACCGCAGTGGCGGAGCATGCCTACCGCGACGTTCAAAACTGAAAGGCACTACCCCGATGGTGGGTCCCATTGGCTGCAATGTCATTCGCATAGGCGCTGTCACACCGCGGGGGTCAGGATGTCTCTACCGCAATCCTGCATCATTCAATTGGGGCCAATGCCTGTGACCGCAGTGACGGAGCAAGCCTACTGCGACGTTCAAAACTGAAAGGCACTACCACGATGGCGGTTCCCATTGGCTGCAATGTCTTTCGCATAGGCGTGTCACGCCGCGGGGGTCAGGATGTCTCTACCGCAATCCTGCATCATTCAATTGGGGCCAATGCCTGTGACAGCAGTGGCGGAGCACACCTACCGCGATGTTCAAAACTGAAAGGCACTACCGCGATGGCGGTTCCCATTGGCTGCAATGTCATTCGCATAGCGGTGTCACACCGCAGGGGTCAGGATGTTTCTACTGCTATCCTGCATCATTCACTTGGGGCCAATGCCTGTGACCGCAGTGGCAGAGCACTCCTACCTCGCCTGTAAGCACATTGTGCATTTGCATTCTCGCATCACTTATACCAACACATTTAGCAAAACTAATTTCAGCAACTTGTAAAGGGATTTGAGAGTGTGACATTTAACTTAAGTCTGCCCACACATGTCATAGCAGTACACATGTGATTAAATGCATTGTTCTGTCCGTACTCACATGTCATTTTCATCCATGTGGGCATGTATACAGATTTCATGTTGAATTGCCTATCATTTTTGTGAACATGCCTGACCATGTAATGTGCATATATGTCTGTACACAGTGCTGTATTTATATGGATAGTTGTCCAGCTTACACTCACTGGGCTCATTTTGTAATGATGTTGTGCTTAGTGGGACTCAAGGTTGAGGTTGTGCAGTGACAGCAGCTACATACAACTCAGCATTGATGCTGTTTGCCACATGTGCTGTGTAAGCTACCCACAGGGCTGGGGACACATGATGTAGCAGTGTACCACATGCTATACACATAGTCTGATTTTGATTTGACAGTAGTTAGTATGTACACCCTAGCTACATGAATGACTACAGGAGATCAAGGTGTCTATGCATGTAAACTTGTGCATTAAGCGGGTTCAAGAGGCCTGTCAATGTTGTGGTTGTGTTAGTCATTCTGTAAGCTGTTACCCATGTCTCATCTCTGACTCATTTTTACATGTGTCCCCTGCCACAATATGTAGGAGAAGATCACCTGTGTATCATCCTTTCCCAGACCTGGTGACAATGGAGGATACCAACATCCTTAAGAAATTCCGTCTGAATCGCCCTACCCTTCAAGAGCTACGTGCTCAGTTGGAGCCCCATTTGAGGCCTCACAGAACATATCCAACAGCTTTGACACCAACAGTAAAGGTGATGGCCGCCCTGCATTTCTTTGCCAATGTCTCCTTTCAGTACACAGTGGCCATCGCAGGTGGGATGTCTCAACCTATGTTCAGCAGGGTTTTGCGTGATGTTCTGTCCGCATTGTTGACCTACAAGGACAGCTACATTCACTTTCCAAGGAGACATAAATTGGCAGATGTGAAGGGGGAATTTTATGACCTTGGTCACATACCTAATGTTGTTGGAGCCATTGACTGCACACACATTGGCCTTGTTCCACCACAGGCACGTGAGCACATATACCGTAACAGGAAGCATTACCATTCAATAAATGTGCAAGTGGTATGCCAAGCGGATCTGATTATCTCCCACGTGTGTGCCAAATTTCCGGGTTCTGCACATGACTCCTACATACTGCGTAACAGCATCATCCCACCATTGATGGGAAATCTGCATCCAGAGCGGGCGTGGCTTGTTGGTGAGTGAGCTGTGTTAAGTAGTGTGGTGTATGTGTGACATGCTGGTCTCCTCAACTAGTTCTATTACATTGTTGGTCTGTGTTTCTCACAACTAGGTGACAGCGTATCCCAACCGGCCTTGGTTGCTGAGCCCACTGGGAAATCCAAAGACGCCGGGGGAAGTCTGCTTCAATGATGCCCATGGGAGGACACGTCGTGTAGTGGACCAACCTTTGGACTTCTGAAGGCTAGATTTCGGTGTCTGGACAAGAGTGGTGGTGCACTACTCTACTCCCCCCAAAAGGTGTGTCAGATCATAGTCGCATGCTGCATGCTCCACAACCTGGCCTTGCGCAAAGAGATCCCCTGATTCTGGACGATGATTATCAGCAGCAGGAGCCCCCCGCTGCAAATCCACACATGCCTAGTGACGATGATAGTGGTGAGGAGGAAGGTCTTGACCTGCGTCAACAGCTCAACACCAACTACTTCCCTTGAGTATAAGTTATCATTGAACAACTATGACTGTGTCTGTTTGCTTTGCTCTTAGTGCCGAAGCATTGATGATGTGTTGGGATGCTGGCTGTTGTTGGCACACTGCTAAGGGTTAATGTGTGTGGTGCTGTGTTTTTGTTTCCACTTACCTCATGTCTATGTTGATGGTGTTGGTCAGTGTTATGTGGAATGAATCTTGTACGGTGTTGACTAGTGGTGTGTTGTTACTGTTATGCCGTCATATGACAACTCAATGTCATCTTCTTGTGTCATTCTAGGTTCCTCCGCCCTATCAATGGATTGTCACAATCAAAGCTTGTGGTACATTGGAATCAGAGTTTACATTGTACTTACTGTGATAAACATGATACTGACACAAAGGCATAGGGGTGTCAATTGTGTTTATTTTCTAACATATTGTGTTTATTTTATCATGAGTGAGATGTTAGTTGTGCATACAGAGTGTTTCAGTTGTCACTGATGGTAACAGAGACAAATAGAGTAGTCACCGCAATAGTGGAATTACACATCCAACAAACTTTTGCCATCAACATGGCAATGTGGGATATGATGATCAACAAAGTCAAAGTTCAGTGCAACACTGGTGACATCATGGCTGGCTTAGTGACCTGACTTGGCTTGGTGCTTTGCCACGTGATCCTCTGGTGGTGTTTCTCAGATGTCCCCTCTTGCGTTTGGCAGGGGGGGCCTCTGCTGCACGCTCGGAGGTGTCTGAGGAGTCATTGTCATGCAGCTAACCCTTCCCTGTGACCACAGCTGAGGTGGTGGGAGTATCAGCAGGCTGGCCACTGGAGGGGGGAGCCATTATTTGAGCAGCATGTATGCCCCTCAGAACACTCACAAGCTGGCCCATGAGCTCCACACGTTGTCCCATTCGGGTGTCCATGGACCTCTGCAGCAGGTGGAGCTCACACAGTTCCTCTACAACCTAGCCCATCTGTCCCTGGTTCTGTTGCTACACACCAAGGACTCTTGCGACCGTGGCCAGGGCTTCAGTCTCAGTGTCCTCATGTGATTGTCTCCCAGTTGCCCGCCCACCTGCCCTGCATACACGGACCTGTGGCGTTGGCTGTCCACGCACCCGCACACTGTCCCCGGCATCCTCAGCATGGGTGGTGGTGTTGGTAACCACTGAGCCAGGGACAGTGTTGCAGGCAGCGGTGGTGATGGTGAAGGTGGCTGCTGCACAGGTCGTTGTAGCATACGTCAGCATAGTTGTTGTTGCTGCTGTGTTGAGAGTTGTGGTGGTGGGGATAATGAGGCCCTGAGACTGAGTGCGCCCTGGCAGTCCTGAGGGGCCAGGTTGGTGCTCCTCATCCGAGAAACGTATAGAATCTGCATCAGAGAGTTCAAGTTCCGGGGGGAGACTGGCTCTGCTGGTTGGTGGTGGTCTCGCCAGCTGTTGATTGCAAATCTCCTGTTGAACAGAGGTTAGATTGTCAGCATGATAAGTACACTCCACAACTTTGGTGACCCTGTTTTGGATGTTTTAGTTGAGAAACCAAACTTTTTACATTGCAATCACTTGGTACTGGTAAAAGTTTATCGGCATTATGACATGATGTAGAGGTACATACATTACTTGTTACCAGGGTGATATGTAAATATCAACCATTTAACATGTACAGATAGTGTGTTTACAAGGACATGTCATCATCTACCAACTTGGTGCTCATCCACTTTAGTTTAGGCTGGGATTTTGTAGACTTTTCTGAGAATCTGTTTCAGCTATGCCAAAACGTCCTAATTTCTGTTGGTCATTTTGCTTTGACATCATGCGGTTTGGGTCGTTTGACTTAGTGTCCATGCATGTGTGTGTTCATATGAGCCGTCATGCTTTGAAACAATGGGACTTACACATTGCATTGTGTGCATTGCGTGATTGGGCCCAGCATTTATTTGCATGGGACTTTGTGATTCAATTGTGATGTATGTGACATATACGTCGGCTTAGCTGTGTGCGCACTGGATGTGACATATGGATCTGTACAGAGTTGGCAAACAAGTGATGGATGTGGTGGTCATATAGCTCCATGCAGTTTGAGGAAGAGGACAGGGTGCATGAGCTGACTACCTACCTGTTAGGAGGCACTGTGGAGGGAGATGGCTACCACATGGCTCTGGGGTGGGGAAGGTGCTCCATGCTGCTTGGGAGGGAGGCCAGAGGGCCTTGTGAGAGTTGTTGTGTTGTTGTCAGGTCTCAACAACCCGCTCCCTAGTGAGCTGACTACCTACCTGTTAGGAGGCACTGTGGAGGGAGATGGCTGCCACATGGCTCTGGGGTGGGGAGGGTGCTCCATGCTGTTTGGGAGGGAGGCCAGAGGGCCTTGTGGGAGTTGTGGTGCTGTTGTCAGGTCCCAACAACCCCCTCCTTAGTGAGCTGACTACGTACCTGTTAGGAGGCACTGTGGAGGGAGATGGCTGCCACATGGCTCTGGGGTGGGGAGGGTGCTCCATTCTGTTTGGGGGAGGCCAGAGGGCCTTGTGGGAGTTGTGGTGTTGTTGTCAGGTCCCAAGAACCCCCTCCAGAGTGAGCTGACTACCTACCTGTTAGGTAGCACTGTGGAGGGAGGTGGCTGACACATGGCTCTAGGGTGGGGGAATGTTCCATCCTGTTCAGGGGTGATGCAAGAGAGCATGAGATGGCTACCTACCTGTAAGGTGAAGCAGAGCAATGAAATGGCTGCCACATGGCTCTGGGATGGGGGAGTGTTCCATCCTGTTCAGGGGTGATTCAAGAGAGTATGAGATGGCTACCTACCTGTAAGGTGAAGCAGAGCATTGAAATGGTGCCACATGGCTCTGGGATGTAGGAGTCTTCTATCCAGTTCAGGGGTGATGCAAGAGAGCATGAGATGGCTACCTAACTGTAAGGTGAAGCAGAGCATTGAAATGGCTGCCACATGGCTCTGGGATGGGGGAGTGTTCCATCCTGCTCAGCTGTGAGGCAAGGGGGACTGGTGGGAGTTGTAGTGCTAGCTGCCTGTCCCCACCCCCCCTCCCTGGTGAGAAGGCGACCTCCCTGTGAGGTGGAGCAGAGGAAGGGAATGGGTTACACATGGCTCTGGGGTGGGGGAGTGATCCATCCTGCTCAGCTGTGAGGCAAGGGGGCCTGATGGGAGTTGTAGTGCTGGCTGCCTGTCCCCACCACCCCCTCCCTGGTGAGAAGGCAACCTCCCTGTGAGGTGGAACAGAGGTAGGGAATAGGTAACACATGGCTCTGGGGTGGGGGAGTGTTCCATCCTGTTCAGAGCATTTTATTTATTTATTTATTTTAAAGGTTTTATATAACGCTGGCTGGACCCGGGGGTATCAGAGCGCTTTACATGAGTGAGGATAGTACAGGCATAATACAGTTGTCCATAACGTAGAGATCACACAGGTCAGATTATAAAGAACAAGTAGCATAATACAAATTAGCATATGTCAAACCAAAAGAGAAATGAAACATAAATAAAATGGATACATGTAGTCGAATTATATACAGTAGCCTGAGATGGAGGGAGGCTAGGTGGTAGGAGGGTGAAGGGAGGGGAGGCGTGAATGGAGGTAGAGAAAAATAGACAAAGGAAGGGGGGTAGTAATTAAGGGGAGGGAGTATGGAAGGAAGAGGGTAAGAAAAGGGGAAGGCGGGGAGGGAAAAGTAGGGGAAGGGAGAGAGTAGGAAAAAGTAGGGAAAGGAAAGAATTATGGATCCCAATATTTCTTGAGCAAGTGCAGTTTGAGGTCTTTTTTAAAGCTGATGTAGGAGGGGTTACAGCGCAGGTCTTTAGGGAGGGCATTCTAAATGCTGGGGGCATATCCGGAGAAAGAGCGAGATTGTGTGGTTTTCTTTTTTGTCAGGGGTGGGACAAGGAGGAGAGTGCTGGTGCATCTCAACGGTCGGGCGCAGCCTGCTTTGTTGAGTTTATCAGTGAGATACAGCGGGGCCTTTTGGTGAAGGGCTTTGTGCGTAATGCATGCCATCTTGTAGGTGAATCTGCCTTCCATGGGCAGCCATTTAAGGGCCTTAAGGGCTGGAGAGATGTGGTCAAAGCGTTTGCAGTCGGTGATTAGCCTGGCCGCTAGGTTTAGCACAGATTTGAGTGGGGTTAGGTGAACTTTTGGGGTTCCGGAGAGGATAGCGTTACCATAGTCAATTCTCGAGAAGACAAGTGATTGGACGACCGATTTAAAGTCGTCAGCTGGGATGAAGGGTTTGATTTTCTTGAGATGGCATAGAGTGAAGAGCGCTCCTTTGGCCGAGTTTTTTATGTGGGCCTGGAGGGTTAGGCTATTGTTAATGGTGATGCCAAGTGATTTTACTGAGTTTGATAAGGTGAGCGGACAGTTGAGGGCATTAAGGTCAGAGATCCATGTTTGGATAGGAAGAGGGTTGTTTTTTGGAGAGAAGAGAATGATTTCCGTTTTTTTAGGGTTGAGTTTGAGATGGTTGGAGTGGAACCAGGATTGGATTTTAGACAGGGTGTTGTTAAGGTGTAGAACATTGGAGTGGGATCTGATCTTATAGTAAAGTTGGGTGTCGTCAGCGTAGAGGTGGTAGTTGATTCCAGCTTGTTTTAGAATGAGGGTAAGGGGTTCCATAAAGAGGTTAAAGAGAGAGGGAGAGAGAATAGAACCCTGGGGGACACCGAGGGAGACAGGTGTGGGGTTCGAGAGGCAGTTGTAGATTTATATTTGTTGTGTTCTGTGTTGGAGGAAGGAGGAGAACTTTTTAAGTACCGGGCCATTAAGGCCAAATCGAACTTTGAGAGCATTAAGTAAGGCAGGGTGATTAACAGTATCAAATGCTGCAGAGAGGTCGAGGAGAATGAGTAGGCAGGTCTCGCTATTATCTAGAGAGTGATGGATGTCGTCTACAATATTTAGTATGGCAGTTTCTGTACTGCAGCCTTTTCGGAAGCCGGATTGTAAGGATTCAAGTAGGTTAAAGGTGTCAATGTGTTTGTCCAGTTGAAGAAGGGGACATTTTTCAAGTGCTTTGGAAAGGAGGGGGAGTTTGGAGATGGGGCGGAGATTATTATGGTCTTTGGGGTCAGCATTGGGATTTTTAAGAAATGGAGTGATTTGTCCAAGTTGGAGGGAGGGAGGGACACATCCCGAGGTAAGGGAGGAGTTGATGATAGAAGTCCAATAAGGAGCGATGATGTGCTTAAGCTCCTGGACAAGGTTAGCAGGGAGAGGGTCTTTGGTGTGTGAGGACGGTTTAAGTTTGGAGATGATGTTAGAGACTTCAAGCTCCGTTACGGGGTGGAAATTGTGCCAAGAGGCGTTGTTTTTAGGATGTGAGTTAGAAAGGCTGGTATCCGGAGGGGTAGTGGCATCAAGGAGGAAGGAGGAGTCAGGGGGGAGTTAATAGGGAGGGAGGTTGAGAGGTAGAGTCAGCGATAGATAGGGGATAAGGAGGGATCTGAGATGCTAGGAAGAATTGGTCTATTATGGCTATTTTTTCAGAGAAGAAGTTAGCAATTTCTTCGCATCTGTCAGTTGTGGCCGTCAGGGTTGGAGGGGCAGAGGAAGTTTGGTTTTGAACTATGTTGAACAGCTCTTTGGGTCTATTTTTCACACGATCGAGTTGTGTATGGAAGAAGGAAGCCTTTTCCGTGAAAATGTGTTTCTTGTACGTGGCTCTGGCGGATCTGAGGAGAGCAAGATGGGCGGGGGAAGGGTGTTGTCTCCATGTTCTTTCTGTAAGTCTAAGTGCACGTCTTTCGTCATTGAGGTTGGAATTGAACCACGATTTAGATGGAATGTTTCTTAGTGTTTTAAGTTTCGATGGGGCAATTTGGTCTAAGACATCGATGACAGTTTTGTTAAAATGCTCGGTGAGTTCGTTAGCATTTAGGGAGAGAGGGGTGAGAAGAAGTTGTGTTTTGAGTTTAGACTCAAGTTCACCAGGGGGGATGCAATTAAGATTTCTGGTACATTTTGTGGCTTTAATGTTATTGGTGGGGGGGTGGAGCATTCCATCCTGTTCAGGGGTGATGCAAGAGAGCATGAGATAGCTACCTACCTGCAAGGTGAAGCAGAGCAATGAAATGGCTGCCACATGGCTCTGGGATGTGGTAGTGTGTCATCCTGTTCAGGGGTGATGCAAGAGAGCATGAGATGGCTACCTACCTGTACGGTGAAGCAGAGCAATGAAATGGCTGTCACATGGTTCTGGGTTGGGGGAGTGTTCCATCCTGCTCAGCTGTGAGGCAAGGGGGCCCAGTGGGATTTGTAGTGCTGGCTGCCTGTCCCCACCACCCCCTACCTGGTGATAAGGCTACCTCCCTGTGAGGTGGAACAGAGGAAGGGAATAGGTAACACATGGCTCTAGGGTGGGGGGAGTGTTCCATCCTGTTCAGGGGTGATGCAAGAGAGCATGAGGTGGCTACCTACCTGTAAGGTGAAGCAGAGCAATGAAATGGCTGCCACATGGCTCTGGGTTGGGGGAGTGTTCCATCCTGTTCAGGGGTGATGCAAGAGAGCATGAGCTGGCTCCCTACCTGCAAGGTGAAGCAGAGCAATGAAATGGCTGCCATATGGCTCTGAGATTGGGGAGTGTTCCATCCTGTTCAGGGGTGATGCAAAAGAGCATGAGACGGCTACCTACCTGTAAGGTGAAGCAGAGCAATTAAATGGCTGCCACATGGCTCTGGGATGGGGAGTGTTCCATCCTGTTCAGGGGTGATGCAAAAGAGCATGAGATGGCTACCTACCTGTAAGGTGAAGCAGAGCAATTAAATGGCTGCCACATGGCTCTGAGATGGGGGAGTGTTTCATTCTGTTCAGCGGTGATGCAAAAGTGCATGAGATGGCTACGTACCTGTAAGTTGAAGCAGAGCAATGAAATGGCTGCCACATGGCTCTGGGATGTGGTAGTGTATCATCCTGTTCAGGGGTGATGCAAGAGAGCATGAGATGGCTGCCTACCTGTAAGGTGCAGCAGAGCAATGAAATGGCTGCCACATGGTTCTAGGTTGGGGGAGTGTTCCATCCTGCTTAGCTGTGAGGCAAGGGGGCCTGGTGAGAATTTTAGTGCTGGCTGCCTGTCCGCACACCCCCTCCGTGGTGGGAAGGCTACCTCCCTGTGAGGTGGAGCAGAGGAAGGGAATAGGTTACACATGGCTCTGGGGTGGGAGAGTGTTCCATCCTGCTCAGCTGTGAGGCAAGGGGGCCTGGTGGGAGTTGTGGTGCTGGCTGCCTGTCCCCACCACCCCCTCCCTGGTGAGAAGGCTACCTCCCTGTGAAGTAGAACAGAGGAAGGGAATAGGTAACACATGGTTCTAGGGTGGGGGGAGTGTTTCATCCTGTTCAGGGGTGATGCAAGAGAGCATGAGATGGCTACCTACCTGTAAGGTGAAGCAGAACAATGAAATGGCTGCCACATGGCTCTGGGATGTGGCAGTGTTCCATCTTGTTCAGGGGTGATGCAAGAGAGCATGAAATGGCTACCTACCTGTAAGGTGAAGCAGAGCAATGAAATGGCTGCCACCTGGCTCTGGGAAGGGGGAGTGTTCCATCCTGTTCAGGGGTGATGCAAGAGAGCATGATATGGCTACCTACCTGTAAGGTGAAGCAGAGCAATGAAATGGCTGTCTCATGGCTCTGGGACGGTGGAGTGTTCCATCCTGCTCAGGGGTCATGCAAGAGACCATGAGATGGCTACCTACCTGTAAGGTGAAGCAGAGCAATGAAATGGCTGCCACATGGCTCTGAGATGGGGGAGTGTGCCATCCTGTTCAGCCGTGAGGCAAGGGGGCCTGGTGGGAGTTGTAGTGCTGGCTACCTGTACCCATACCCCCATGGCTATATGGCTACCTACCTTTGTGGTGAATCAGAGGAAGGAAATGGTAGATATGTGAGACATATGTTGGAAAGAGTGTGTTGTACATAAGTGCATTTTGGTCTTGAAAGTGTAGCTCTATGGTTGTGCAAGACAGTACATGGCAGTGTGATGGGATACATTTGTTGGTAGTTACCAGTCTCCACTCCCCAGCTATTCCTGTGGGATCACTGACAAAATATCGAAGGTCAAAAAATCGACATACAAAAATATCGCAACAAAAATATCGATGTCAATAATATCGAAATCCTATCTACAACATGGTAAGTACAAAAATATCGGAAAAAAAATATCGATGTCAAAAATATCGTTATCAAAAATATCGTTTTTTTTTGTTAAAAATAATATGTAAAATAAACTAAATAATACTTATAATTAAAATAAACATAGTTAAAAATATTTTATAATTTTTTAAATTAATAATTAACATACATAATTAAATAAAACATTAATTAAACATATACATATAATATATAATATATATACTTACTTAGGGGCCCATTACGATGGCGGGCGGAAGCACAACCGCCGTGCTGGCGGATGCAAAAACCACCAGTTACCGCCGGCACGCAGCAGTCCACACGCCCGCCCAATTACGACGCGAAAAGCAGGCCAAACACCGCCGGCAAGCCAGCAACACCGTCCGCCATCAAAGTGCGCCCGCACACGTAGCGGCGCAGCACAACTGACACACACCGTCCGACCAAACACGTCCCGCCCGGCGCATAAATTACGATGCCGCAAACAAACGGCTCCCACGGCAAAGAGACACCGCACGTGAAAGAGAGGCGGAAACACGGACGCAGAGCACGGACAACGAAGAAGCGGCACCCCGGGCATGAATCCAGCACTGCAGGCCCTTCCCATGCTTCTGCTGATGCACCACCAAGGACGCAACGTACTGCGGAGACGCAGGTAGGCACACACACAACAAGTGCACGCAAACAGCGCACACAGTGCAAGGGCGGAAAAAGCGGACAACCCCCCACCAGCGCGTGTACACTACACATCCACCATCGCATCCACATATGACACACAGGCCAAATCGTAACATCGTAGAACACATGTGTACACACCACCTGGGACTAGGAACCAACAACCCCGTCACGGCCCCAAAGCGCCGATGACGCCGCCACACATGCGCACAACGCAGAGGCCAACCGCAGCGCCATGCATGCGTCGCACACAGACACAGGGACACAACCAAGCAGCACACACATCAGCCCCACCCCGAACGCACATGACACGTGACAGGCCGGCCACAGACATGTCCCCAACGCCCAATTCACGGACAACACCCAACGCCACACAACCGACGCACACATGTCAGTGAAGACACGCAACAGCAGGACACACCCCAGTGTAACAAACATGGCGTAGCACACAGCGGCGGCAACACCAACTAGGAGAAGCAGGGCCCTTCGGGAAGAGGAACGCCAGTACCACACTGAAAAACCCATACCACCCTGCACATATGAACAAGACACATGAAACGGAACACCAAAGAGCCCGGGGACCGACAACAGGTGGCCCAAGAATTACATCCACACACAAGGCCCAACGCAGAGCGGAAAGGCAGCCTGCCGCCCACACAAGGGAGAGCAGACAGCACTGAATGACCTTCCATTCCAACTCCGAAACCACAGCCCTACGACAGAAGCCGGTGAATACAGCCATTGTCCAAGAATAGACCAACACAGGCATGCCGAGGAGACCGACCACACGGCAGATAGCGCATATCACAGAAGCACACAACGGACGGGGAAGAAAGAAGAAAACACTCCCCCATGTCGGCCACATGCAAGTTAATTGGAAGGAGTCACACAGCACTGACCTTGAACTGTCTGAGAAGCATGTGGGAAGAGGGCCTGTGTCCTCCAAACAAGCCAACAGAACACAAGTCCTGTCTCCCCACGACTACACAGAGCTCACAGCAACCCCGGAGCGTGCACATTGCAGACTGCACACACAGCCGGAGCACGCCACCTCTACGAACCGCTGCGAAATGGCAACCGCAACACACCTACCCAACTACGCCGAACAGCTCAAGCTGTACCAAACCAACACGATACATACATTGGGATGCGATCTCCTGTCCCTGCTGAACGTAAGTTACCGACTGACTTACCGCATCACATTGTTCAGCTGCGTCATGCCCGTCTTCTACTGTCGGAGGTGTCCCTACCAGCATCCCGTCGAGATATGCCTCTCCAACCCGGCATGTCTGAAGGCGGACCTGCTACCACTACTCCTCCCTCTGGACGCACACGACAGGGCCTGCTCTGCCTATGGGGGCATGGCGTATGTGGCCAACATCGCACGCGCACTGAAATGGAACCACTGTGCCTCCACACGACGGATCATCGAGAACAGCTACATCGAATGTCACCCAGCATGCCCCATCATGGTCCTCCAAGGGACAACCTACGAACAACACCTTGACAGCCACCATCCGCTTCATTGGCTGGCAAACATGTACACCACCAATGACATGGAAGCCCTGCTGGACGGCATCGCATACCTGACAACCTGTAAATACGTCGGACCACAACGCAGGTTCCCCGAGTGACCTATGAAGTCCAACCCCGCACCCATGCTCAGCTTCCGCACGGACTGGCCAGTCACCACCACAACAGCCATACCAAACGACCGGCAACTGTAACCACACCATCAACGACATCGCCATGACATCGGATATGACCGGGACATGCACACTGTTCCCCATCACATCCAGGAACACCGCATGCATCGTGGGAGGCAGTGGCATGGGCTCTGTGCATCGCACCCACATGGACGGAACTGCACGAACAACCAGGACACGACATGGATCCAGCGCACATGGACACACACACCGCTCAGTGGACATGAATAGGTCGCCTGGAGTCTGTGGGTGCTGCACCCCTCCCACCCCCGCCCCGGGAATCCCATACCAGGACCTTTGCATGGACGACAAGTGCATACAACAACAACACGACCCCAGTGACTGTGACATGTCCAGTAACCACCACAGTGCAACAACAAGTGGCACGCCGCTGCATGCACGCAAGCACATGCCCTGATGTCATCTCACATGCACGCGTGCATGAGGAACAACCGCAGCAAACCTGTCACATGGAACTGAGATGGACTGTGCCCATGATGCCAAGCGGTCTGGTAGGCTACATGTATACCGTCTGTGTCAAAGTCCGCAGCTCTGCAGCTATACGTAAATGTACATTAGCACAGCCTTGGCCAAGCAGATGTAACCCCACACCCTATCCCATTTGTTATCATGCTCAGTATATCCTCAACATGTATTCCGCTGCCAGTAGTGTCCACTATACTGCATCACAGAGGACAGAAGACTCAATATAATGTTTGAAACCAGAACTGTCTCCGCTGACTCATTTCACAAGTACGAATGAGAGAGGATGAGAGTATGTGAAGTACACGGCAGTCGTGACATGACCATGTAGTCCACTGGTATTGGATGTCAACGTAAATGAGTAGCACTACTGTGGAAGACACACATGTGTCGTGTGAAGTCATATGGACGCAGTGCTCAGGTGGGTGGGTGCGACGGGTAGATGCGCACATGCCAAGTTGGAGCACGCCGTGTTGGGAGGGGTCATGAACAGTACACCACCGCTTCCCTGGGCATTGTGAGAGGACACCTGTCGGGGGAGTGAACACGTGTGTGCACAGCAGCCGGGCACACGTACAAAGCGGTACCAGGCGCACCTCAGCCCACCCTCTGTGGACAAGCTGGATCCTGTTGTGCGCCCGCCATGCCCCTTGACAAGGCACACACAGCCCCAGTCAACCAGGTGTAACCCCAACATAGTCAATCCGCACAGGCGATACAGGGCACGGGATGGCAGTGGAGCATGGTGTGTGAGAGGTCTCCTCGCGCTCCTCCTGGTCATATCACGCAGGCAATAGAACCTCAACGTCTAGCATGGCACAAGTCAAATGGAAGTGTAGGGGGGACGCACCACAGCACGAGCAGCACTGACGTCGCGGGAGGTGGCTCGCACCATCCCATCCATTGTCCATCATACCAACCACGCCACATGCCATTGCGACTAAGTGCAAGCGCGTGCGCCACCACCCCCGAGCCCTCCCCAGAGAGGCCAAAGAGTGAATGTGTGGGCCAACAGCCACAGACGGACGCGGCCTGGCCGCAAGGGCAGCCACAGCCACTGGGTGTCGCAGGTGGCGGATCCGGAAGGCGAAGACTGTGATGCATAGTCCATGCAGGCCGGGTCTCCATTTGGGGCACCACGCAGGTGGACGGCATCCCGCCACACATCATACCCTGAGACAGCCCACTCGTGCAACTGGACCCACACATACACTCCTTGCCCTCTCTGGTGCGAGCTTGGGGCTGCCTGTGCAAGCGCTAGCCTCGCAGGTGAGCATGCATATTGGGGGGCGAGGGAGGACATGAGGGCTGGGGCGATGATGACTGTATCACTGTCAGTTAGTACAAGGGATGACCCAGATGTGGAAAGGAAGAGACGTGTCCCGTGTGTACTGCAACTAGTCGCCAATCCAACTACCCCCCATGTCCGGAATGTAAGCCCGCACCTAGGCCCGCCCATCCGCCACATCGAACATACCACCAGCACGACAACCTTCCCATTCGAAACACTGACTGGGGGTGGCGACCAGTGAACAATCATGTGTAGCCTACCCACGCGAAAATGTGGGCCCTCCATGATCCATGTCACCTGCGGCAAAGACATGACATGCGCAATGAGGGAAGTGAGGAGAGCGGCCCGCCCCACGCGCAGAAGGTGCATCAGCTCCACAGACCCAGCAGCGAGTCCAGCAGGGGTCACATGTGCAGGGGCAGCTGTGCCTGGTGTGAAGGCACATGCATATAGACAGCACATCGACCAATGTGTAGTCTGCACACATCCACAGTCCATCATCATGCGGACATAGGAATTGAACACAGGGCAACACATCTTAGTTGGTGCACCCACCGTGACCAACAATGCGCAATCATCGACGTACCCGCCCTGTGCATGGCCCCCCACCCAACGGAGGCACATCCAGTGCCACCATCCCACACACACAAGCCTTCCACGGAACATGCTGTGTCCAATGGTCAGTACAGAGTCAGCGCCCATCTGGTGGATCCTGAACAGGAGACACATGCACACACATGCCAGCTCCCACTATGTACGTCTGCCACCTTGCACGTGCAATGCAACCTCTCACCTGTGACGTGTGACTGCAAGCACACAGCCGTCTTGGCATGGGGCTGTCAATGTGGACACCAGTCAATGTTTCGGGAGCTGTGATCCGTACAGTGCTGTACATAGGGTGCAGTGCTGACACCTACTACTGTCTCATATCCCCTCGTGCCACAGGTCCCACTTGTATTGGCCGCTCAGCCCGTGCTCACATCGTCGTCGTCGTGTGCCATACTCATCCAGCCTCGGAAGCAGTTCCATGCTCAGCAGACACTCATGTTGCCGTGGCGTTGCCGCTTGACGGATATGCAGTCAGTCCCCATCAGCACGCCCCGCAAGTCATTGGGGCCTAGATCCCCATGTGCATGCACATGGCAGTGGTATGTCTCACTTACCATTGCCATTGTTGGGAGACCTGTGTAAGTGTATTGTGGCCGTGCCGTCCCAGCTTGACAGCTGGGCTGTGGCTCATGTGCTTGCTCAGTCATGTCAGTGATGTGTATGCGAAATTGCTATGTGCCGTGTTGCTTTGACATGTGTCCTCTGCCATTTAACCCAGGCGGAGACCGAACATTGACCGCCCATACCAATTGCTGGCGGACATGGACGATACAGAGGTAATCAGGAAGTTTCGGCTGGACAGGCCAACTCTGCATCGACTGTGTGCCATGTTAGAGCCCCATCTCCGTCCCCGCAGGGTGTATCCGACTGCTGTCACCCCCACGGCTAAGGTGATGGCCGCCATGCATTTCTTCGCCACTGGGTCATTCCAGCACACAGTGGGCAGTGGAGGAGGGATGTCCCAGCCCATGTTCAGCAAGGTGCTGAGGGATGTACTGGCAGCCATGATGCTGTACCGGAACAGGTACATCAGATTCCCCAGGGCTCGTGAATTGGCGGCAGTGAAGGGTGCATTCTATGCCCTTGGCAGAATCCCACACGTCGTGGGAGCCATTGACTGCACTCATGTTGGCCTTGTTCCACCACAGGCCACTGAGCACCTGTACCGCAACAGGAAGCACACGCACTCCTGAATGTGCAAGTGGTGTGCCTTGCGGACATGGTGATCACCCACGTGTGTGCCAAGTTTCCAGGCTCGGCCCATGACGCACACATAATGCGCAACAGCATCTTGCCACGACTGATGGCCAATCTGCAACAGGATCATGCCTGTATTGTCGGTGAGTATGTGGAGTGGTGTAGCGTGCTGGTTGTGCGATGCTGTCCCCTGTCCAGTTGGAATTGCAACGGTACTCTGTGTCCCTCACACCCAGGTGACTCTGCGTATCCGAATGGGGCATGGCTGCTCAGTCCATTGAGGAATCCTCGCACCCCAGCAGACGATCGATACAATGAGGCACATGGGAGGACCAGACGTGTGGTCGAGCGTACCTTTGGCCTCCTCAAGTCCAGGTTCAGGTGCCTGGACCGCACCGGGGTGCACTGGCGTACTCCCCACAGAAGGTGTGCCAGATAGTGGTGGCGTGCTGCATGCTGCACAATCTGGCCATTCGGAAGCAGATCCCCCTCATTGTGGATGACGGAGATCAACCAGGGCCCCAGCCCGCAGACCAGGACAGCTCGAGTGAGGTGGACAGCGGAGAGGAGGAAGCTGGGAATGTGCGCCAGCAGCTCATCGCCCGCTACTTCACTTGACGGTGAGTGTCCATGTACGACGGATGATGTGTCTGTATCTGTGCAGGTGTGTGTGTGCTGTGTCAGGGTGGCCGTATGTTCACTGCGTGCAGTGTGTCAACGCTCCATGGCCAGGGTAGTATGCCACTGTTGGTGACTGTGGCATTGTGCCCTATTGCTCTGTGCGATGTGTGTACATTGCTTGTAGTTGTTGACATGTACTGTGTGATGGGTGTGTGACACACTCATTGAATGTGCTCCTGTTCTGTCTCCCACCCCTAGGTCCCTACAGGCCCTCCGGATTCCATTGCCATGCCACGCATCAGGTGCCTTTCCGCCCAAGGTGGCCGTTGTATTCCGTACAAATAAAACACAGGGCACAAACAGCAGTTAGTGAAAAAGGTGCATTTATTACAAACTGTGACATGTGATTGTGTGTAAGGTGATGACAAAAGTGGTGCGTGCAGTGACAATGAGCTGTCGGTCATGGCTGCGTGATGATCAGGGTGTACCCACTGGTTCTATGTCCATAGTCCAACACACACATGCCATCCAGATGGCTGTGTGGAGTGGGATCGTAGAGCAAGTCAATGCAGTGGCTGGTCAAGGAAGGCTGGCGGAAGGCTGGCTGGCTGCCTCACTTGCAACTGGAGCGTGCGAAGTCCTCCCGGGAGATCAGTTTCCTCTTCGGACGGCCCCTTCCACGTTTGGGAGGGGGTGTGTGGTGGCGACCTGCTGGTGGTGGGTGAGGTGTGCTCACTGGCTGTGGACGCAGGGGAAGTGGACACTGCTGCCCGAGCCTGCGCCCTAGCAGGTGGTGGCGGAGGTGGTGTTGCTGGCCTTGCCTGTGACCCCACCGCCACCACCAGCTGGCCCATGAGGTCCACGAGTTGGTCCATACGGGACACGAATTGGCCCATATGGGCGTCCATGGACCTCAGCACCCCCAGCACCTCCCGCGTGTCAGTAGCAGACCTGGCCCATTGTCCTTGGGCCTCTTCATAGGCCCCAAGGACTCTGGCCATTTGAGGCAGGGCATGGCTCCCAGGGGAGGCTGGCGTTTCCCTGACCCTGCTCCTCCTACCAGTCCTGCTGCCACCGGCCTGCCCACTAGCCACATTGCACACCACGGTCCTCGCTGTGGCTCCCAGGGTGGATCCAGTCGGCCGGGCCACCACCTGCGCTGGGGCTGGTGCCAGCGAAGACGTGGTGGTGGTGGAGGCGGTGGTGGTCGGTGCGGCGATGGTGGCGGTTGCGGCAGTGGTAGTGGCCGCAATGACCGTGGGTGTGGCCGCAACGACAGTGGCAGCAGGGGACTGGGACTGTTCAGCATCCCTGGATGATGGGTTGGTGGGTAGGAGGGGTCCTGGGGAGCGGCTGGGCCCTGCCACGCCAGATGGGCCAGCTTGGTGGTCCGTGTCCGAAGAGGAGGACAGATCCTCCAGATCCGTGTGTCCTCATTGGGGGCTTGTAGGCTGGCTGTGCTGGCTGCTGTCTCCATCCCCAGCATCCAGCAGTTCGTCACCTGTGGAGAGAATGAGATTTGTTATTGTGTTGCACCTGGCGAAGTATGTATTAGTCGTCTGACATTGGCAGTTCGTGCAATCTCGTACATGGGTTTCCCGGAGGCGAGTGTGTGGCTGTGGCATCTGTAGTTGTGTGTGCTAGGCAATGGGACTGTGTGCTGTGCACATGTGGCATGGGACGGATTGGCCATGCCGATGGGTGTGTTGCTGTGCCCCTACTCATTGTGACTCTGGTGTATGCGGGCTCCTGGCCCATCCTGGGTCTGGTTTGTACTTTGCCTTTGGAGTTCATATGGAACGCTTAGGAACGCATATGGCAACATGGGGGCCATGCCCCAGATTCGCATTTGGGAGGGGATATGCTTTTGGGGTTCAAATGGAACGCTTAGGAACGCATATGGCAACATGGGGGCCATGCCCCAGATTCGCATTTGGGATGGAATATGCTTTTGGGGTTCAAATGGAACGCTTAGGAACGCATATGGCAACATGGGGGCCATGCCCCAGATTCGCATTTGGGAGGGAATATGCTTTTGGGGTTCAAATGGAACGCTTAGGAACGCATATGGCAACATGGGGGCCATGCCCCAGATTCGCATTTGGGAGGGAATATGCTTTTGGGGTACATGCTGTGAGCCATGGGTGCCGAACGTGACATGTGTTGTGGCAGCATGACAGTGCATGGTTTGAGGTGTGTGCATGCTTGACATGGCCTGCATATTTGCTGTCTGTTGTGATTACTGGACATGGCATTGGACGCATCGTTATGAGTGAGTGATGGTTGTGTGCCAGCCAACGTATTGCAGTTGTCCCATCTCCTTGGTGTGCGTGCTGCCCTGTGCCATGTGCATCACTGCAGTGCTCGGGGGTGTGGCCCATGTTGTGTGTTGTTGCTCACAGTGTGTCGTGCACTTCATTGACTTCTGGCACATGGTTGGTCATGGGCATGTATCTTAGCGTGACTGCTGTATGTGTGGCAGCTGTGCGGATGACATGCCTTTCATGAGACTGGGGCTGACGGATGGGATGGATGGTATGTTGTTTGTGCATGGTGTGTCTGTGTGTTTGATGGGTTCAGTGGTGTTCGTGTGCATTTATGTTGTTCCGCTCTGTTGCGTCTAGTGTTGTTTGTCTTACATAGGCGTAGTTGTGGGGTGTGTGGTTGACAGGCAGTAGGGGCTACATGGACAGGACTTCAATGGTGTTTCGGTTGTGTGTGATGAGTTGCACAGTGGCTGCCGTGTGGGACTATATTCAGTGTGGCTTGTGCATGCAGACGTGGCTCCTTGGGTGTTGCTATGTCTGTGATGGGTCATGTGGGGTGTGAGTCTGTTGTTCATGTCCGTGTGCACATTGTTCACTTGTTCGTGACGGTGGGCGGTGCTGCGTGTTCGTCTGCTACGTGACATGTCCCATGTGTTGGTGGTGTTATGGTCCTCATGCCTCCAGTAATCCAGCCCTGTCCAGTTTCCCACCTGCAAGTTGTTCGTGCGTGCACTGTACTGGATGCCACATGGCTCTAAGCGGGGGGTGCTCCATGTTGCAGGTCTGTGGGGGTGGGGGGTGTAGTGGGTCGTGGGGTGGCTGTACACCCACTGACACCGATTGCTGTGGACCGTGATGTCTGCCTTTCGGCTGTCGTTGTGCACTGCGGTGGCTGACACGTGGCTGTGGGGTGTGGGGATGCTCCTCCTTGCTGTGCTGTGGGACTGGGGCCTGGTGTGTGTTGTACTTGGGCTGTCCACCGTCCCACCCACTGCACTTTGTGTTCCTGCCACTTACCTGTTACTTGTCGGTTAGTGCAGCTGTGGCGGACACATGGGTGTGGTGGGTGCTCGTTGTGGCGCTTCTGGCATATTTGGGGACCTGTTGGTGGTTACGTGGCTGGCTTAGTGTACACATGTCCCCACGCATCTTACAGTTGTTCGGTTTGGGCTGTGTGTGGTAGTGTCTGTTGCATGTGTGTGTGATGTGTTGTGTATTGTGTGCTGGACATGGGGGTGTTTGTCCCTGGGAGCTGTGGCATGGTAGTTGCGCATGTGAGTACATAGCGGTGTGCAGGTATACATTAGTTTGTACTTACCAGCCTCCACTCCCCCTGCTAATCCGGCGAGGATCTCCGGATGGATTACGACTCGCACCTTCTCCTCCCACGCTTTGAAGGTCTTAAAGAGCGCGGGATTCCCTCTGCCAGTGACGGCAGCCAGCTCTCTGTTTTTGCCCTCCTTCTTCTTGACCAGGCTCTTTACGTCATTCCAACGTTTGTTTATTTCACCTCTGTTCCTGGGCAGGGTCCCGACTGCATTGACCTGGTCTACGATCCGGTTCCACATTCTGTTTCTGGTGGCTAGTGGTGTGTGCTGGACCATGTTCCCATAGATTTGTGGGTACACCTTGATGATCTCGTCGACCATGACCGTCAGCTCCATGGGCGTGAACTTGGGCATCCTTTGTGGTGCCATGGTGTTTGTGGTGCTGGTGCGGTGTGTGTTGTGTAATGTGCAGGGGGTTTGTGGTGCAGGTGTTTGGTGGTGGTGGTGGTGGTGGTGGTGGTTGTGATGTGTGCGTTTCTGTGGTGTGCTGCTGTCCTTGCTGTGTCACTGTGTCCTCTCCTCTCCTCTCTGGTTTGCAATGTAGCAAGGGGTTGTGGTCTGTGGGAGTGCTCCTTTTGTACTCACCTATGTGGGTGTGTCCTGATGGTCTGTTGTTTTCAGGTGTGTTGTGTCTGGTGTTCTGGCCTTTGTATTTTTTGTTTGTCCGGGGGTGTTTTCGGGATGTGTACTGTGCTTGTGTATTTGTGCGTGCCTTGCTGTGTGGACTTGTTGGCCATGTTGTGTGCTATTGGTTTTGTGTGCGGATGGTTTCTGTGCAGGTACGTTGGCGCCATGGCTTCTGCCGTGTCGATTCTCATCGGCGTTGTTTGCGCTGGCGGGCGGTATATTTGTTGTTTTTCCGCGCTCATGGCGGTGCGATCGTAATTTCACGTGCGGTGTGTCGGCCGTGTGGGCGGGCGGTTTTGTGTTGTCGTGCGTGTTTCCGTCCGTGGCGGGCGGTTTGACTCCGACTCGGACGATGGCGGGCGGTATTTTGTGTGATTTTTCCGCCGATGGCGGTTTTCGGTTTGTGTACTCATAATGGCGTGGTCGGTGTTCAGGCGGTGTGTGCGGGCGGATTTTTGCCGCTTCCATGCCTGGCGGATTCTTTTACGCCGGGTATCGTAATGGGCCCCTTAATAATCAGTTTGAATAATTATTTTAATAAATTATAAATTATAAAAAAATATTATAAATTACAAATACATCTATACACATAAAACCATAACATAAATAAAAATTAAATAATTATGTATAACAAATTAAAAAAATTAAATTTACTTTTAATATTTTTAAAATTAATTATATACTATATTAACTAAAATAATACAAAAAATATTAAATAGCGTAGGGAATAAAACTACTATTACAACCCCCAAAAAACAACAGTAAGAAAAATGTTTGATAGCGTAGGGGTAAAAATTACTATTCCCACTCCAGAGAGTGCAACAGTAGGGAAAGTGTTGGATAGCGTAGGGGTAAAAATTACTATTCCAACTCCAGAGAGTGCAACAGTAGGGAAAGTGTTGGATAGCGTAGGGGTAGAAATTACTATTCTCACTCCAGGAAGTGCAACAGTAGGGAAAGCGTTGGATAGCGTGAGGGTAAAAATTACTATTCCCACTCCAGTGAGTGCAACAGTAGGGAAAGTGTTGGATAGCGTAGGGGTAAAAATTACTATTCCCACTCCAGAGAGTGCAACAGTAGGGAAAGTGTTGGATAGCGTAGGGGTAAAAATTACTATTCCAACTCCAGAGAGTGCAACAGTAGGGAAAGTGTTGGATAGCGTAGGGGTAGAAATTACTATTCCCACTCCATGGAGTGCAACAGTAGGGAAAGCGTTGGATAGCGTGAGGGTAAAAATTACTATTCCCACTCCAGTGAGTGCAACAGTAGGGAAAGTGTTGGATAGCGTAGGGGTAAAAATTACTATTCCCACTCCAGAGACTGCAACAGTAAGGAAAGTGTTGGATAGCGTAGGGGTAAAAATTACTATTCCAACTCCAGAGAGTGCAACAGTAGGGAAAGTGTTGGATAGCGTAGGGGTAAAAATTACTATTCCAACTCCAGAGAGTGCAACAGTAGGGGAAGTGTTGGATAGCGTAGAAGTTACAAATAGCATACTTATAAATAAATTAATTTTTTTAAATAATTAATGAATTATTAAATAACTCTAAACTATTTACCAATACCAATAAATAATTATTAAAAACATAATTACCAATAGAAAATGTATTAACAATAAATTAATAATAAATACCAATAAATAATAATTAATAAATATTAATTACTAAATAATAAATATTGAACAATAAAATATTTTTAATAACAAAAACATATAAATTATTAAAACTTAATTACCAATTAACTAATATTAAACAATTAAATACTTTTTTATACCAATAATAATAATAATTAAACATTAATTATCAATTAATAAATAATTCGTAATATATTAATTAAATGTATCAATAAATAATATTTAATAATATTTAATTACCAATTAATGATAAAACAACAATAAATTAATTTTTAGAACCCAAAAATTGTAATTTAAAAAATTATTTATTAATAATTAATATCCAATAAATTAATTATCAATACCCAAATTTTTTTAAAATAATTACTTAATTAGATTTCAATTACTTCCAAAACTATTCCCCTATAAACGCACAACACACTCCAATGATAAAATAATACACTTAACATAATGATCAATTAATCAATTAATAAAAATTAATAACTAATTAATAATAATTAATTACCAATTAATAATAATTGATTACCAATTATCAATTAATTAACAATAATATAATTATCAATACCAATTAATTAAAATAAATGATAAGTTAATTACATTTAAATTACATGATGATCAATTAATCAATTAATAAAAAGTAATCACCAATTAATAAAAATTAATTACCAATTATTAATTAATTGACAATTATATAATTATCAATAACAATTAATTAAAATAAATTACGACTTAATTACATTTAAATTACATGATAATCAATTAATCAATTAATAACCAATTAATACAAATTAATTACCAATTATTAATTAATTAACTATAATATAGTTATCAATACCAATTAATTAAAATAAATTATAACTTAATTACAATTAAATTACTTCCCACCCTATTCCCCTATAAACCCACAACCCGCTACAGAACTTAAACGCAAAAAATAATTAAAATTAATTTATAATTCCTAAAAATTAATAATTAATTTAGTATAATTAAATTACTTCCCACCCTATTCCCCTATAAACCCACAACCCGCTACAGTACAAAAAAAAAAATGTACTTACATTTTTTTTAACATATAAAAATTGTATACATATATTTTTAAACAAGTAGAACACTTAACAAAAACACATATAACACATACATATTAAAAACATAAAATACATAACAATAATACAAATATCGATATTAGTAACATCGATATTAGTAACATCGATATATTTGATTTCGATATTACTAACTTCGATATTATTTACATCCATATTAAAAAATTCGATATTACTTACCTTAGGGTCGATATTCCGTCCATCGATATTCTTCACATCAATATTCTGTCCCTTCGATATTTTAACTTCGATATTATTGTATATCGATATTTTATTTTCGATATTTTGACTGCTCACCATTCCTGTGCCACTCTCTGGATGCAGGATGGCAAGCACCTTCTCCTCCCATTCAGTGAATGTTAGTGGTGGAATGGGAGGACCACCGCCAGTTCTCTGAGCCACCTCATGGTTCCAGTTGGCACGGTATTTCACCCTGGTCTTGAGGTAATGCCACCTCTTCCTTATGTCACGCAGTGTGCGCAGGGTGGTCCCTACTGCATTGACTTTGTTGACAATCCTTTCCCACATTTGATTTTTTCTATCAAGTGGGGTCTGTTGGACCATGCTTTCAAACAAATGTGGTTCTACTTTAATTATCTCATCTACCATCACTGACAACTCATTGTCTGTGAACGTAGGCATTTTTTTCTGTGACATGGTGTATGCTGTGCAAATAAGAGACAAGTGCATGGAGGAAGGTGCTGGTGGAGATGTGTAAGGTGTGTCAGGTGTGTGTGTTGGAAGTGTTGGTGTGTGTTGATGTAGGTGGGTGTGATGGTGTGCTGTGTGATAATTGCCCTCTCCTAACAGCTGTGGTGTATGGCCCTTCAATGCTGTAGTTGTGCAAAGGGTGATGGTCAGGGAAGATGTTGGTTTTATACTCTGCTATGTGGGTCTGTCAAAATAAGGAATGCCTGTCAGGTGTATTTTCCATGTTGACCAGGGATTTCATTGGTTTTAATAACTTGGGGGTGTATCATTGGGGCGTGTCAGATGTGATTGAGGGCAGCGGAGAGAACCGTCACACTTGGAGGCCTGGTTCTGAAGTTGCATTCGACCGCCATTCATCTTTTAGCACGACTGCAGCAGTCGTAATTCAATGATCGTTCACCAGCTCCGCCATCTCATCATAATTTCACGTGCAGTCATAGTGCGGCTGAATTGGCCTTTTTAATGCCAATTTTCCATCTGCTGCGGTCTGGTTTTCTGTATTTCCGGACGTGGCGGGCAGTTTTTTGTGAAACTCCGTCCGCCGCAGTTGGATTTTACATGCATCGCATCATAATGAGACTGCCTGATTTGCCGCAGAACATGCCGGCATTCTTTTTCCGGAACACAGCAGTCGGAGGGCTTTTCCGTCCGCCATCGTAATGACCCCCAAAATACTTAGCAACATTACGATGCTGGTCAGACCGGCTTCAGCGGTCCTTTTGGAGGTGGTCGGACAACAGCAATCTTGTTGGAACCTGTGGGTTTGTCCGCCGGATTACTGTTCATGCATTGTGTACTCCGACCGACTGCTGACAGACCGCTGACTCCGACAGCCTTTCTCCGACTGCTGAGATGGAGGATGGTGAAATCAGCAGCCATAGGGCAGTGCAGGGATCTCCGAACGCTGTCCGGATTATGATGTGGGTTTCCGACGACCCGATCGTGGCAGTTCAACCGAGTGCCTCGAGTCACCAGAAATGAAAGCTTTGGGATGCATACTCACCCAATCTTGCTTCTCCCCAGCAGTCTCCACCGCGGATCCCTTTCTCCTGGACCACCCTACACCTGAGCAGCTTAACCCCGATGTCCATGACCTTGTTGGAGCGGGTATCCAGGTAAGTCCTTCTGCGGTATGTATCCCCATTGACAGAACTGTGCTCATTCTGCCACACTCCAGCAATGGGGTACATTGAGCATAAGGCATATCCCCACATATGTCATGCATGTGTGTACAATTCACATGTTTTCTGTGAATTGTATGCACTTGCAGCAACATATTCACGGATATGTGCACCGCCATGGATGAGAATGCTGCAGTAGCAACCATTGCTTCGTAATACGATGGGGGAACTTTTACGGCCTCTGCGGTCGGAATTGGATTGCAGCCGTTATCGTAATGACCCCAAAGTGTTAAAATGAAACATTTCATAAACATTGTAGAAGTCGAGGTTAGGTTCCCACTGTTCATTTCTACTACAAGACAAAATAGTTTAGCTTTAGGTATTTGCACCATACAGATGAAATCATGAAATTCTCACACATTCTAACTTGCAAGTTTTACTTAGGAAGAAGCATTTTATGAAAATTAAACTACACAATGTAATATATTTTTGCATTCTGTGAAGTTATCTCTATGGGAAGGTTGAAATCTAACATTTTCTATTTGGTAATGTTCAGCTCAGCACATTTGTATCTTTGGACTTTTCACATCTTCACATTACCGACATTATTGAGCTACGGTCAGAGTAAAGAACAGAAAGAATTGCATTCAGAAGCATTTTTAAATTAACACACATAGCTATGGAAGCTTAGTGCTCTCATTTACATTTAAAAATTGTGGCATTTCATTTTGAGGCCTACATGTTATTTCTACACGTTAATTGCATTCATTTCTATTCATTAAAAAAGCTCTAGCACCTGCCTCACTTGAACCCATAGTTACTCCAAGGGCTTGCTGGCTTGCCTACTGTTCTAAGTCTCAGGGACATCAAAGACTTCCACTCATCCCGCTTAAGCACATGGACATTGCTTGCTGCAATTCTTGCCCTGCCAAGTGGTGCCAACCTAGTCCTGGGCCCTTGGAAGAGGGTATAAAGTGCTGCTTCAATCAGAACCCAGCATTCTTCATTAGAACCGGTGTATCTTGTCCTTTGAGTGAGTCAGAACCAGTACATCCTCATCGTTCTGTGGAGCGGACCCTGAGCATTGCCTTTGGAATGTTAGAATAGAAATGAATTTGTTTATGTATTATCATATGTAAGTTAGCATTCGCGGCACCATTTTCTTTCTGGGCGCCATTTTGAATCATGATCGAAACTAACCCTTTGCTATTTCTGAGAAAAGGCCTCGGCTGAGTTATGTTTCTCCAAGGTTGAGTTTTGCTTAACTAATGAATACACTGTTCTTATTAGCGCATACCTTTCCCATTAGATAGAGTCCTTCTAACACTTGTCTAGTGGCGGGCACGGGCAGAGCGACCTTGAGTAGTAGATAGTGTGTGCCCGGCCTCAGAACCGAAACTTACTCTTTGTATTTCACTGTTTTGCTGCATCTGCCTGGAAAATTCCATTGTGGGCGTGCCTTCATTGGTTCTGAAATGTACATAATGTATCTCTATGCTTGCTGATGTCAGTCCCCTCTGCAGCACTCCTAGCGACTGGGCAGACAGGGCGCCGCTCTGAGTGTACTTTGAATAAACAGTTATTGGTTTGTATTCTCTACTGTCTGACCGACTCTTCATTTGGTATGGAAGGCTGAGAGGTGATCATTAGTGACCCGGGTGACCCTAATCAGCCCACTTAATTCAGGAACCAGCGCATCACCTTTGGGATGGATGCACTGCCTGCTGTGGGCAGCCACGCATCGCATTCAGAACCAGCGCATCACACTCCAAACTGATGCATCACCGTAGTTGCGGGGAGAAAATTGACGCATCTTGTCCACTGCGTGGCTTGACACCTACGCATCGCTTCATCTGCACCTCACATCTTTTTTGGCGCTGACGCATCCCAGATTGAGGCACTTTGGTTCAGCGAGCCCAAATGGGTCTCTGTATCCGGCCCGTGCTCCATCGTGGTCTGTCCGAACTTTTAACTTTGCCCCGGTCCAGCACCACCAGATATCCCATTTAAGCTATTATTGCTTCTGAGCGCTATTTTACATTTATTCTTTAAAAATTCATAACTTGATTTCTATTTACTGGATTTTTGTTGTTTTGGTCTTGTTTTATTTATATAATTATTCCTCATTCATTGTGTTACTGTTTGAAGTGTTGCGAAAAATACTTTACACATTGCCTTTTAAGTTAAGCCTGACTGCTCTGTGCCAAACTACGAGAGGGTGAGCACAAGATAATGTTGTGACTTACCCTGACTGGGATTGTGTCTCCCTCTTGAACAGGGAGCATACCTCTGCCAACCATAAACCCAGAAAAACAGTGGGGTTCTGCATGGCTATAATAACATGTCTTTCATATTAAGAACTGGTGCATTTAACCAAGTTCACCTGTGTCACTCCTGGGTGGAAATGCAAGCCAAATTCATAGTGTACGCAACAATCTAACCTCCATGGATAGAACCAGTGGTGACATGCTTATTTATTTTAGATTCAGGAACATTCTGGCTGCCTGATTCTGGATTCCTGATGAGGTTTGTCTTTGTAAATTTTGTAGACATGCATATATGATATTGCAGTATTCAGCTATTAATAAAACCTGGTCTCTTGTACTATTGTGGGGATTCTGCACATACACAGATCTATGCGCAGGAAAACAGGACCTCGGTGTATAGGGGCTGAACCTTCCTACTACCTCAGTACCTAAAATCCCAAAACTGACTAGCTATAGTGTCTCATTTGTTCTCCTACATAATCATGAAGCTACAAATGATTAGACAACCCAGAACACAACACTCCCGACTCTCTCAGGAATCGCGGTAGCAAGACGTACCCTTTCGCTCACTCACTTGTACTTGTCCACAATAAGAATAGTCAGAGTCACTGTTATAGTTTAAAATGTTTATTTTAACTATTGTGCTCTATAATGCAGTATATAAGCCACAAGCAGCAGCGAAATGCATAAACCTAAAGCAATTAGCATTGTTACAATTCCATAGAATATAAAGGGGGATGTCATCATACACGGACAGTGGAAAAAGGACTATCCGGCCTAACCACCCTCCCCTTGATAAGGTGAAGTTTATTATATAAAGGAAGATCTCTGGGCTTTGTCAGCAGACCCCATACCTTAGTGCCTAGATGGAATATTTACGTCATAGGAACAGCATAGCTCTTCTCCCTGGAAAGGTCCCTCTCCAAGTGTGTTAGAACAACATGCATCCCCGTAATATCAAAGCACGAGTTTCCAGCAGCGCAGCTGTGTTAGCATGTTTTGTCTAGATGCTAGGGACTGACCAGAACAGAATAACAAGGGCATTCTTTATCGACCTTGCACATTGTGTTCAGACTAAACTCCAAGAACAGGCAGAGAACGTAGAAAGCAGACAGTTCTCATGTGAAAGGCACAAACAGAGTCTTGCAAAATAAAGTCATGTAGTAATGTGCGCAAAAGCAGCATCATGGCAGCCGAGCTCATGCTAACTTAGCAATGTCAATAATGACCCTAACGGCCATATAACACCCTCCCCTTGGTAAGGTCATAGTATATAGACAAAAGACTAAAACAGAGTTCAAAGGTAAGCAGAGTCCAAAAGCGCATGAAAAAACCAAATTGGAAAAATAAAAAATAAATCCATTTTTATGTTGTTTAAAATTTTGTCCTTACACAGAAAACGTGACTAATATGGAGGTGGAGAATCCATCAAAGTACGTGAACTTAAGAATGCAATTAGTTCCAAAAAGTCATCCCTGTCGTTAGTAGAAAAAAGGGATGCCATCCAATTTAGTAGGCTGAAGGAACAGACTGTTCCTCATAATCCGATGCTTCCAAGAGCATATCCGGGCAACTTGCGAGATATTCAATGAAGCTCCGTCGCAATAGGTTCTGCGCAGCCGCACAGATATTCTATTCAGCCAAGACTCCAAGTGCAGCTGCACGCGCCATACGCCCATCCCTGGAACAGGCCTGCTCATGGGCCACTAATTGACCCATTAGCTGGTCATAATCTGGGTCTGAACGTGACATATTGGAGAGGCATAAATCCAAAGCCCAGTAGAAGGGGCACCGATGACAGTAGAATACAGGTTTCACGCAAGTGAAGTAGGCAAAGCGAAAAGTTAGTCCATAACTCACGCTAAGCGTCACTAATGGCAAGCATCCAAAAAGTTGTTGCAATTGGTCACGGTACAGTTGCAATTGGCCTGGTCTGTGCATTACCACAAGATGAGCAACCATTGCGAAGAAGCAGCAGAATGACCAGGATTCCACCAGCTAGCACCAGAATTAATGGGAATCCTCCAAAGACGCTGGAAAAAATAGAATGAATAACGGCTGGTATTACTCCAAATATCGTCTGAAAAGAAGTCACAAGGCCAGATCCCACAAGTTTAAAAAAATGAGCAAGGCCTTTGGTGTCAGACGCATTAAATATTTAATGTATCAGCTCCCCAAAGTGAAGTGGGAGGTTCGTGTTCAGAAGTGACTGAATCTCACTAGATGTTCTAGCCACCTGCAATTCGAAGGTCTCTCGAGCCGAAGTGAGAGGCACTTCTTGTTGAAACAATGGCGCTTTGAGTCTGCTTAATTTGTTGAAATCTGTTTTCAAAGTCGGAATGGAAGGCCAAATGGAACTATCTATTTTCTCATGCGGGGGTGGAAAAAGCACATTGCTACAACAAGTAACACGTTGTGAAACTGTTACTATATACAGGATTCCTGCCCGTAAACCACAGCAGTCGTGGTTATTTAAAATAAGATAACTGCCGTTAGTAAGCAATGTAAAAGCGGGAATTATTGCTGGGCTGGGAGTTCCTTTAAAAAAACAGGCAAGATTAGGCGAGGAGACATTACAAGCGCCGTGCAACTTAACATGTTTACAAACTTGGGAATGTCCTACTGTGGAATCGCAGTCCTCCCCTGTTAGGAAAACTTCCTTATCCTCCGGTTGACATCTGTAAGTGAAAGGTAGGGACCATAATTCATGGAGAAACGTACTTCCCAGGGGTTCAAAGCGGCCAATTGGGAAATGCTTTATGCAAGATCTAAATTGAAACAGTGAAAATGGGAGAGAGATAACCCCATGAAATAACCATACTGCTGAATCTGTCTCCGCCACAGAGAATGGCAAGTGTTCTAATTGTTCAATGTGTAATTGCTTGTATGCATGGACATAAATCTCTGTTTATCAGTTAGATTGAATGGTAAAAACAAAGCAGAAACATTCAAATAATCCCAAGGTACTGTTCCCATTTTGAGTGTCTGTAACGTCCATGCAAACTGCATCACTGATCGTAATTGATTTTGACCATGATATAATACAGATACATCTGTACGGCCAATTCAGTTCTAAAGGAATTGGAATAGATTAATTTTGTGTGGGTCAGAATAAATTTGGTTTGAGACGACATCTGCAATTTGAAGAAATAGGATTCCGGATTGGACGTGTTATAATCTGTGAAATAGGTGAACTTATCCCTAAGGGTTTTAGAACTCCCCTGAACGGGGGTTGGACAATGTTCCCATTGTGTGCAATTAAAAACAGGTCTTAACGTGTTCGTTTTGTGTAAGAAATGATGCCCATAGTTTTGATAGCAGAATAAGTCAGCATAATTAGCAGAGTTTAAATAGAAATCTTCAGCATCAAAAGCAGCATAATACTTTAAATCAGAAAACAACGAATGTCCTGTTTGTACATCCCAATCATCGGAATGTATATCCGGTGTTACCACATCTCCTAATGAAACGCGAAACACGTATGGTATGTTGAGGACTTCCGTCGGGCCGTGAATTTCGAATGCTACGTTATCCCAAATGATGCCATCTGCAACTGGGAAGGCTGAAATGTTCACAAACGTTTGATCACGTCTCATTATATGGGACAATGTATGGGGAGCCAGAATTACATTGACCAACTTTACAGCAGAGCGTTCTGGCAAATAATGACCATTGATGAGCAAGAAAAATACTGTCACAAATCCAATTGACATGAAGAGGAAAATCAGGATAAAAGTCAACCAGATGTAGGTCCAGGGCGGGACCAGGTAAGTCTTTTTGAACCAAGAGATGAAAATACTTGTTTTTGTCGGTGGAAGTGCCAAAGTGAAAGACGAGGCGGAAGAGTCATAAGAGAAGCTCGTACTGTCCCCAAAATACCCGCTTGCTCCCATATTCATCAAAGGCGGTAGGGCGGCATCAGCTTGAGGTTGTCGAGGACTGTTCGGCACTTCACTGTGGGAGTCTTCCGCAGGGTAAGTATACTCGACTTCTGCGTTGGAAGAGGATGGAGGCAGGGCAGGAAAAAGGTCAATAGTAGTTTACATCTAACCCTCAGCGATACGGGGATTAGTCAAAGAGGTTGAATGCACCGGATTCATAGAGATAGCGCTGCATGAAACTGCAGGAGTTACACTATTCAGAATCGGCCAGACGGTGTAGCTTGACATTGTCGACTGAAATGTATCTGTTTTCTTTGCGACCAGGCAAAGGTGGTAGTATTACTGTACGAGTACCCTTCAATCCAAGTACTGGGACCGGTGTACGAAAAGAGGGAGCAAATTCTTTTTTCTTCTACAGCCTTTCTCGTACCAGATCTCCAATCTTAGGAAGCCAGCCGGCGACTGGAATCAGCATTGCTGTGTCATTGGAAGAGGGCAAATGTTCAGTTGCATAGCTGTCACGGGTCTTTTGTAGGTCCTGTAACATAGTAGAATGGTTATCTATGTCAAAGGTTGCGGCTGCCGCCACAACATCTAGACCATCAAGGTCTTGCACAAACATTTTAATTCCAAAGAGCATTTCGTATGGGGTCCGCACACCCAGAGATCTTCTAGGGAGATTATTGAGTGGAAGTTAAACTCCATACAAATGGGACAGCCAGTTCCTGCCAGTACCTAAGACCCTAACTGTCAAAGATTGTTTTAAGTCACGGTTAATCCACTTCACTATAGAATTGCCCTCAGGACTGTATGGAGACGAAAACTGCACCAGCACCCCCATCGACTTCATGGCGTCCTTGTACGCCTTAGAGGCGAACGCTGGACCTTGGTCAGAATGGAAGGTTCCACAAGCAAACATCCTGACAAAGATAGGCAAATCTCTAATGACATTTCGAGCATCAGCACTGCGTTGTGGCCAAACCCATAGGAATCTAGTGCACAAATCAACTGCAACAAAAATGTATTTATATGCAGTATCGGAAGACACAGGACTGCAGTGATCAAGATATACACAGCCAAATGGCTGATTGGAAATACATAGCTGTGTTTGTGGTGGGTGTGAGACCGTAGACGGTTTGATTTGTTGACAAATGTCACATGAAAGCACATAATTACGGGTTTGTTTATATAAACCACGCCACCAATAACGTTGCTGTAAAATAGAGACAGTCGCAGACACCCTGGCATGTGCAGAAGCCATGCCCTCGTGTGCGGCTATGATCAAAGCAAGTCTGCGGTCCATGTTGGGAATCAGCCGATCCCCAACTGATGGAATTTTAGCATAAGGAACTTGTTCAGGAGATAAATGATAAGAATACTTCGAAGGGAAGCCCTGCGGATATGCAGTTCCATCCTTCGTAGCAGCTACAGCTGCCAGAATGTCATTATCTATCTTAGTCATGGACCTTGGAACTGCTGCAACGGACCACGTGGCTACTGCAGATTTAGCCGCCTCGTCAGCCAAAGAATTACCAAGAGCATGTGCTCCCACATGCTGATGGCCAGGAGTATGTATAACCTGTGTGAGTGGCAGACGTTGTTTAAGGTCTGCCACCCGAACCCAAAGCGTTTTATGCTTTATTGCACTTCCTTTAGAGTCTCAATAGTCATTTTGAGACCAAAAGAATAAGTTGTCATTAAAAGACTGAACACAGTAGTAAGAATCGCATACAATAAGAGTATTCACATTAGGATCAGCAAACTCAAGAGCTAGAACAAGAGCACGCAGCTCTGCCAATTGTGCTGTACAGTCTCCAAGTGCCTGAGTATGCACTATAGAAGACTTAAATTCTCCATTTACTATTGAACCAGCCACAATAGCGCAAGCCGCTGAATAAGCGTGTTTGGACCCGACGGCTGGTTGAGCCGAGCCATCGGTGTAAATGATACATTTATACTTATCCAAAGGAAGCAACAACAACGGAGGAGGATGAACATGTTCATACTGTAAAAACTCCTGTGTCTGAAGAGCAGGATCAAAGATAAATGTGACATCAGCCGATGTCAAAGAAGTAGCCCATTGTATCCAACAGGTATATAGTGCCTTAGAGTTGGGAACACTTGCCTTAGTCACTAAAGCAGGGAGAGGCTTGACCATAAGAATGCGTTTTCCATGCGCCAGCGAGCGTTCTTTCAGAATCGCCATTTGGACCGTCGTCAAAACTTTTTCAACATTCGAAAATCGCATTTCAGCCGATGTGTATAAATGTGATTTGTATGCAATTGGTACTGTGTCTCCCTCATTGAATGTTAGGTAAGTGAAACCTACCGTCCTCGGTACAATGCGTATGACCAGGTTCGTGGTATTATCACGTGTCAACAAGTAGTTAGTCGCTAGCATATCTGACTGCAAAGATTGTAGAATAGAGGTATGTTTCGGAAGTCAGCTGGCAGAAGAATATGTTGGTTGTATCAAAGCATAGAGCGGTTTGATACGCTGGGCATAGTCAGGGATGTAAGTCCTCCCAAAATGTAAAAATTCCAGCAAAGACTGAAGTTTCTTCAGCGTAGACAGAGGTTGCAATTGTGCACATTTCTCCAGAAAGTGGGGGGCTATCCCCCTGCCTTCATTATTGAGCTCATAGCCCAAAAAGAGCACCGCAAAATGAGCGATGTGTGATTTTGCAAAATTGAATTTGTATCCATAGTCGGCGAACGATAAAATGATGCGGTCGACTCGGACAAGATGCAGCATTAGTTCGTCGTCTGTCAGATAAATATCATCTACGTACACGAACGCATCTGAAGCTATGCTGTGCAATAAAGACACAATACGCACAGCAAAAGCCCCGGGGCTGTTCTCATACCCCATAGGCAAGCGCGTAAACTTTTCTGATTTCCGACGGTGGTGAATGCTGTCAAGTCACGGCTCTCAGAAGCCAAGTTATGACTGTAGAAACCATTGGATATATCCAGGGTAGTTTTGTATTTTTTGCGAACAAGGCTGTTCACTAGCGCAGAGCTGTGTGTGTACTGTACTGCAAATGTACGACAATGACTATTCAGATTTCGATAATCCAATACAATGCGATATGAAACGTCAGGTTTTGATACCGGAAAAAGAGGATTATTCATCGGTGATACACAGGATTCAATCACTCCTTGATACTCCAACTGAGTCAGAGTATCACAAACGTGAGCCTTAGCCTCTCGTCTGATTGGATACTGCGGTTGTGGTTGTGGCATAGACTGTAATGGTATCTCATGTGCCGGTGAATCACTATCCCAGCCCACCTGGTTACAGTACACCGCTGGGGCAAGGGCCGAAGCCCACTCAGATGCGTAAGCCTTTGCATGTTCTTCAGGGACATAACACGAAAAACACGTCCTTCCCTCTAGAAGCGGCAAGCACAAATGGTGGAGGCCAATCTGCCTCCACCAACAAAATGTCGTATGAGGAGGTGAGATTTTCCCAGAAAACCGCCGTGATTGTACGCTGTATATCACCTTCAATTTGGAAGACAATTTCAGAGTCTATCCGGGGGGCAACTCGCGTATCCGCTGTTTCTACTGTAATAAATGTATCAGTTGCTCTCGCCTCCAGACAGGGACACAGTGCCTCCCTGTTAGACCTGGCATCCTTGGCGTGGGTCTCCCTTCCATTTTTTCGTAATGCCTCCACTGTTGCCGATATGTTTTTGCTGGACTAGATGCTCATGGGCACTTTGCCACTGCTAATCAGTGCCAAAGTGCAAGTGCTCCCTATCGTGAATTGATGTATGTATTAGTGACTCCATGATTGGATGATTGGTTTACTTGTCAGTCCCTAGTACCGTGCACGGAGTGTGCCCAGGGCTTGTAAATCCAATGCTGCTGGTGGGCTTGCGGCACGGGTTGTGCCACCCACAGAAGCAGCTTGTAAAGTGTGTCTCGGGCCTGCCATTGCAGAGCCTGTGTGCAGCCTAGGGCTGCCATGTCGACTTGGTGAGTGCACCCACTTACCAGTCCCTAAACCTTCCCTTTACTGCATGTTGGTCACCCCTAAAGTAGGCCCTAGGGCAGGGTGCATTGTAAGTATAAGGTAGGACATGCCCTGGTATGTGTGGCATGTCCTAATAGTGAATTACAGCCATTTTCGTTTTTCACTATTGCAAGGCTACCTGCTCCCCATAGGCCAGAATGGGCAGACTGACTATTACACCTTATAGTCAGAACTGACCCAGGGAACATGGTAGAAAAACGAATTTAGTATGCCTGAACTCAGGGTGATAAAATACATCTTTTAGTGAAGTTGGTTTTAACATTCTGCGTTTGAAAATACCACTTTTAGAAAGTGGGTATTTTCTTGCCTAACTATCCAAGCCTGCCTCTGCTAGGTTGTGTTTTCCTTGTCTGGAGATTGAGTGACAGGGGCTGGGGGTGGCTACAGGAGACAGGGTGAGTCAGCACAGGGCTGAATAGAAAGATCTGCATCCAGAGTGGAGGGAGGAGTTGCCCCTGGGTCTGAATAGGGCTGTGCCTGCCTTCCACAATGCTGGCTCCACCTCCTGCCGGGCGGCTGAGCACTCTGCCCCACATTCTGAAAGGAAAGAAGGAGTCAGAAAAACAAAGTGCTCCAGGACTGACCAGAACTGGTTTTGGACTAGGCAGAGGCCTCTCTGCCTCCAGAGAACAAAGAGAATCAGGGTATAAGAGGGGCACCCAGACCCCAGGAAAATTAGATCACTTTTGGGAACAAGAAGAAACCTTTGCTGAGGAGCGGAACCAAGAAGAAACTGAGGAGAGACTATCCCTAAGCCTGAAGTGCTGCTTGGGGGATTGGCCTGCAGTGGTTTGCCTGACTGCCAAAGAAAGGCGAAAGGAACTTTTGCTTTGCTGTGACTTTCATCAACTTGTGAAGGATCTCCAAGGGCTTGGAAGAGAGCTTGCCCCCTGACCGAAGTCCCAGGACCATTGGACTTCACCCCCTTTGTGAATTGCTGCTAGAAACTCTGTTTCAGTGGCTACAGAGGTAGGGAGCTGTGACCGACTCTCACGACCGACTCGGTGTCCTGTAAGCACCGCATCGAAGCACCGTCTCGCCCTGCAACGCACGGCCCTGGTCTCACCGACTCCGTCAACGAGCCGCTGCCTGCACCGCATCGAGGGACAACGCATCCTGCAACGCTTCGCTACGCCAAATCAAACTGGTCCGACCGACACGGTCACTGCTGCTGAGTTCGAGTCCTGTGACCGCACCGGAGTTGGGCACCGCTCACACGCTTTGCGACGCACCGCCCGACTCGCACAGCTGTCCGGACTGATCGACGCCAGCTCCTGAATCCGGCTCCGTCGCCGAACCGCAACCTGCCAGCACCGCATCGAAGCACCGTCTCGCCCTGCAACGCACGGCCCTGGTCTCACCGACTCCGTCTCGACGACGTCAACGAGCCGCTGCCTGCACCGCATCGAGGGACAACGCGTCCTGCAACGCTTCCATTTTTGCATCGCGACCGCGATGAACAGCCATCCGGCTCGCACGCCCGTGCCTGCCGCTTCAAGTAAAAGGTACTGTGACCGAGTCTGTCTAAGCTGTGTTGGCCCGTCTCGACGCGGTCAGCTGGATTTGTTAGACTCTGTATGTTCTCGACATCGCCGTAGCCGGAGGAGGCTACCGACTCGCACAGAACCTTGAATTAAGCCTTTTTGATCAGAACTACGCATTCTTGACAGTATTGTGGATTATTTTTGTCGTTTATGGTCTTGTGATAAATCTATATAAAAGATACTTATTTTTATAAATATACAACCTGTGTGGTGTCCATTTGTAGTGTTATCACTTGATTACTGTATGTGTTCACAAATGCTTTACACACTGCCTCTGGACTAAGCCTGTCTGCTCGTGCCAAGCTACCAAGAGGGTGAGCAGGGGTTATTTCAGGAGTGTACCTACTTTCCCTGACTAGACTCAAGGGTCCCTATTTGGACAAAGGTACCTACCTCTGCCAACTAGAGACCCCCAAATCTAACACTCCCGCACTATGGTAACCTCCATTGCGCTGTCGAGCAGAGTCACCGCCCATGTCCAATCTAGAAGCCGCGTTCTCACCGTCTGAAGCATACTTCGCTGTTAAAGCGGCAACCTTTTTCTTCTGATACTGGGGTCGAAAACGAGGCAGTTCCTCTTGTTTGCTTTTAACGTCAAACTGTTGAGGTTGACCCCGTCCCTGTTGTGTGGTCGGACCTTTGCCACGATCCTGGCGTTCCCCAATACCGACTTGAGAGTCAGATGTGTCCTGTAAAGAACGAGGAGAGCGCTGATCAGGGTCTTAATTTTCGCGCGGTCGCGCAAGTCATAAGTGCGCTCAGAAGCATCAGGTGTTGGTGAACCAGCACGCGAACCTTGCTTCTGTTGTAGCTGCCCCTGTTTTTTATTTCTCTAGTCCTTTTTAGGAAAGAACGAGCGCCCATCCTTTTCAGTCTGGGCTTTTTTTTGAGTTTGAGATTGAGTTTGCGTTTGAGTAAAATGCTTAATTCCCAGACTATTGCGCCCTAAGGTTTTATAAGCTTTAGCAATAATCTTTGGCAATTTGCGCTGTTTGTCTGCATCCGCAACAGCCTCCAAGCGTGGTGCCACTTGTAAGCTTACAGCATCCACCTTAACATTAGCAAGGATCATATCGGAAACAATGTCGAACACCCCACCAGTCTCATCCCCAACTCCAGAGCTGACTCGGCTCCATGTTCATCTTGAACACGTTTTATCACAGAAGGGAGTACGGTCATTGAGGGGGTGCCGAAATACATCAAATAAACCGCTGCAAACACTCTACCCCAAGTGTTACAATCAGCTAATTCAGGAATTAGGCCTTTAGGTAAACTCATGGTCAGGATCCTGTGCTTCTCCGCAGGCGTGGTTTTTGGAAAAACAGCTTCGAGTTGTCCAAATTTTTCAGCAAGCCAATAAGGAAATTCATCTTTCTTTGGTGGACGCTTGCCCATTACTGAATTAACCATGACAGGACTGATTGTTACTCCACCAGGACCCGGTGGTTGCGCAGCAACGCGAGGTGGTCCCACCTGGAAGTTGCACAACATTAACTGAATAACAGCTCTATGTACTCATATTAAAGAAGTATGCAACACGCGTAGCCTTGCGACTGTAACAGTAAGATAATTTGGATGCGGGGTATACCCAGCCAAAACGGGCCATGTGGCCCCATCTATCGATAAGGGGCCTAAACGGACCGGTGCCATAGGGTGAGGAAGGGTGCCATTAAACCATATAGAATGTTGCCAAGCAGTTAGCAGAACTTCAAGAGATCTATAAGGTCGATAATTCTGCAGAAGGGCAGTGGCAGTATATTCGTGAAACAAGTGATCTGTCCCATCAACTGCCGGAAAGGTGACCCAAAAATAAAATAACTTGAAGTGGTGAGCTGCATCCCCCTCAACAACAAAAATAAGTGCAACACCATCAGCAGGGACCCCATATTGAGTCAAATACGTTGTGACTGGTGCAAGGTTAGGAGGTGCTATGGCAACCGCCATAATCAATAGCTGAGATTAACAACTTACGTGTGGCAGCGCAATAACGGGTTAAAAAAAAGAGAAAACCTTTTAAAATTCAAGCTTGAAAAACCTATACAACTTTAATATAGGAGGCTACACTGTCACAACTGTCTCCGGAAACAGATGTGAGGGGTTTGTGGACAAGCACAAGCACTACTCAGGAGTCCCGCAAATAAGTACCAGACCAAACGTTGGGCGCCATGTTGCGGGGATTCTGCACATTCACAGAACTATGCGCAGGAAAACAGGACCTCGGTGTATAGAGGCTGAACCTTCCTACCACCTCAGTACCCAAAATCCCAAACCCGACTAGCTATAGTGTCTCATTCGTTCTCCTACATAATCATGAAGCTACAAATGATTAGACAATCCAGAACACAGCACTCCCGACTTGCTAAGGAATCACGGTAGCAAGACGTACCCTTTCGCTCACTCACTCGTACTTGTCCACAATAAGAATAGTCAGAGTCACTGTTATAGTTCAAAATGTTTATTTTAACTATCGTGCTCTATAATGCAGTATACGAGCCACTACAACAGCGAAATGCATAAACCTAAAACAATTAGCATTGTTACAATTCCATAGAATATAAAGGGGGATGTCATCATATACGGACAGTGGAAAAAGGACAATAAGGCATAACTACCCTCCCCTTGGTAAGGTGAAGTTTATTATATAAAGGAAGATCTCTGGGCTTTGTCAGCAGACCCCATACCTTAGTGCCTAGATGGAAGTTTTACATCATAGGAACAGCATAGCTCTTCTCCTTGGAAAGGTCCCTCTCCAAGTGTGTGTTAGAACAACATGCATCCCTGTAATATCAAAGCACGAGTTTCCAGCAGCGCAGCTGTGTTAGCATTTTTTGTCTAGATGCTAGGGACTGACCAGAACAGAATGACAAGGGGCATTGTTTATCGACCTTGCACATCGTGTTCAGACTAAACTCCAGGAACAGGCAGAGAACGCAGAAAGCAGACAGTTCTCATGTGAAAGGCACAAACAGAGTCTTGCAAAATAAAGTAATGTAGTAACATGCGCAAAAGCAGCATCATGGCAGCCGAGCTCATGCTAACTTAGCAGTGTCGATAATGACCCTAACAGCCATATAACAGTGCGTTGGCCTATATAACTGGGCAATCCTTCTTAGAGAGGGGGTTGTAGCCCGCACCATCACTAGGTTCACAGTGTGAGGAGGTTACCCTATGATGAAGCATGCCACCTTCAGGTGGGTAAGGGAAACCGTACTTTCAAAGGGACACTACATTAGCACTAGACCTCGTATGTCCTTTTGTATACCCAGGGGTTTCTTTTTGTGTTTAAGTTAGTCATATTAGGGGAGCTAAACCTTGCAGGTCATACAACTCTCCTCTGGCCTCTTCTATGTTTTGAATGTGTGCATCATAAAACAATTCAGAGAGGAATGCAGGCCTAGTCATGGAGACATAAATTACTCCCACCTGATAACGATTGCAGGTGGGTCTCAACCCTGTATGGACACAATGAGGGTTAGTAGATATTGTGTCCAAATATCTGGCATGGGGGGTACTTGATCACTGAGTGTGCTGTGTCCTGATTGACTGAGTTTTCCTAACTTCACGTGACATCTAACATTTTGGTGTTTTAGAAATGCGCACCCCTCCAACTAAGTGTGCCTTTATGGGGCCAATCTCCCCAGAGCATTGTGGTGTCGCTGCCTATCTGTGGGACTGATCTGGGTTTTTCTTGTTCGCGCGTTTGTTCTGCTGGCTATGTGCCACCCCACCTGTGATCTGTCAATCAGTTGCCTCAGGCCTAGGTCGCAAAGACTGCTTGACCACGTATTTCTGACTTGGGGTTGATGGAGATTATATCGGGTGATTTCGACAATAGGGATGCAATCTCGTTTTTATATACACATGTATCATTGCGCACATCAACATTGATTTTTTCAGAATTAACATTCCCCCTCTGGTTGAATTTTCAACTACATTAATTTACCCCACAAATCATGACAGTCACATTATTAGGGGCTTGTTGTGCTTCAGATTTAGCTATTACTACTTCCCTAGTTACTTGTATCCTACCCAACTTGAGGCAAACACAAGGAGATGATGCACGGAGTGCTGAAACTTTTCAGACACTCACCACCAGTCACAGATCTGGGTTGAATCCATCATCATTCTTTAGCTCACTTCGCCACCCCAGTTCAGACATAGCTATATGCAAATCAGTCTTGATCCTGTGCCTCATGGGAACAGTCCAGCCCGAACTGCCAAGCCATGTCTTCCCTAGACCGGAAACAAGCATCCTGGGACCGGTTTCAGGGTAACACCCCTCATCAGCCATGCTAGCTAGAATCCAGTGGTAAAGTGAGCAAGGGACCCACGTCTGGGCATACCCTGCCAACTTAGGGCCAATAAAGCAAACACAAGGAGATGATGCACGGAGCGCTACCCAACTTGAGGACAGCTTTATTACAGCAGGAAACCCCCAATTGCAGAAAACTACACAAAAACTATTTAAAGATGAGAATGGGCAGACTGACATACACAGACCAGCCAACCACCGGGGAAGCCAAGAAAAGCAGTTGCCGTACCAGTCCTGCTCAGGGGCACCTCCCTCCTTACCATGTCTTTTTGTAAATAGTGCAGTGCTTGGATGGCAAGAGTCAGAGTCCCACTGTCGATGTTGTTGCTTGGGATAGATGTGCAGCAGGACACACAGTTCTTGGCACAAACCTCTACCTCCATTGTGGTCAATAATTCCAACAAAATACGATGTTTTATCACCAGTAGGCAAATGGGTCTCAGTTCTTCCTTGATCGCATTAAGGCCGAGCTCAATACTGTTCATCATCTTCAAAAATTCCCATCTGGTTATGTGCAACCAGCAGGCATTCGCTTTTGTCTACACAGTGAAGAAGGGTTTTGACCCTCCTGCATTTACTTGTGTGTCAGAAAACAGTCTGAATGTCCTTGTACTGAGCCCAGCTGAAGTAATCAGCGGTTCTTTTCTCTCGAGCCTTATGCAACAGAGTTGTCTTCTTCTGTAGCGGATGCTGGTATACTCTGACAGATATTCTCCAGGAATGACCAGGGTTGGGGTGTGTATGGTGATGAGGGATCATAGGCCCTGCATCTGGGGAAGAGCTGGGTAGAGACAAATTCACCACACTGTCAGTAGGTATCCATCAGCATGGAGGTGACCCATTGCATGTCTGGTATGTGTAGTATTGTGCCACAGTTCCCATTTGTGCCCCATGGAATCGTTCCTTTACCTCTGAAATACAGTGTAAGTATCCGTACAATTAGGGGTTGCCCCTTCCCTTCCACCCACATGTACCTGTCTATCTCAGAATCCCATATCTCCTGGCACAGGTTATCTATCCTAGTGTTCAACCCTCTCCTACGAGACTCATTTCTCTTCGTATCATCGAGGTGGATGGCCGTACACTGGAATTCCATGTCTGGGTTCCACTTGTTAATAAAGAAGGACCAAACTGGGACCACAGACAGAAGCTGGAGTGGACGTGTTTGTGCACTGGTGCAGTGGCTATGCTACCTCCAAGAATCTCTTTTCTGGAAAGTCTCGGGCCAAACATTATTCTCCACTATGGTGCCCCTCCTGTGCATCCTATCTAGCTCAGTTTGGATATCACTAGGGTCAGTGTAAAGGTACAGTTCTCTGGGATTGGTCTCGTAGTGGGTCACATTCACTACTACTCTATGGGGTTCTACTCTGTTGGGTTGTATCTTGGCCCTAATCTACATAGGTACAGGTGGTGAAGGCATTTTATTTTTTCAGGGGCTATCTTATGAGACAAATAAAGGATGTCTGTGCCTACTGCATTGTTATATTCCATACAGGTACCACAATATAGGCCCAGGTAACTTCATAACCCTTCACCTATATTCTTCCCTACATTACACTTATAACGGTTTACAGGGACTGACCTTTTACCTAGATACAACACTGCATTCAGAACGCTGGTTTTCCCTAGTTCGAAATCTCATACATTGTGCATGAGGATTCTCGGAAGCACAGCAGGACTACCATCTCCTGTATAATATCTATGTATAAAGTTCATTCCCGACGTCATCCTTAGTCCGACACAGTAATACAGCGAGGTAGGACCCCTGGGGAGACCTATGGGTATATATACATCACATCTTGCTAAGATAAGACAGAGGAGATCAGGACTTCCCGGCAGACACACTGACCAGAGACGCTGAAGTTCTTGCATGCAGACACTTCAGCTCGCAGTGGTCTAACATCCCTCGCAGGGTGTCCAACTCGAGACCAAGAAGGGGCCCCACAGTCTCTCATTTCAGGTAATGGGGTTGACTTTATCCTAGAGGGATTCTTGGCTTAAAACCTACACACATGCTAGGTACACTTAGGTACATCTAGTTAGGGAGACATCGTAGGAGTACGCATCTTTTTATTATCATGTATTTTATGTACGTGTATGTATTCATGATTACTGCAAGATGGTAGAGCTTTACCATCTGTTTACTTTTATGGTGCTTCTAATCCTATATATCTGCTACTCTCTAACTGTTGTTGCAGCTCATCTATTTTACACCAGAATAACAACTGTTCAATAAATACTTATTGAAAACGCCCAGCCTGTTTATTCTGTGCACCTCTCTAAGACAGACTAAGTAAGCACGAGTGACTGAGCGAAAAGTAGTATATTGTTTCCACGGTCCTGAGGGATCAGGGTTGTCATGTTCGATGGTTGCCAAGAACTATTCTCTCCTTGGTAAGAGGAGAATTTAGTGGCACTGTGAGCTAACTGGTACAAAAGGCCAACATACCCGGTGGGGGTGTTCAGAATCAGTCCGACACCAATCCTACAGTGTATGCTGTCCGAACGCGCAGATCCTGTATAGGTTTTATAGGAACTACACGACAGCATGTGGTATCAAAGAACAGACGTAACAGGACCTGGCTGATGTTTGGGTGCCCATGGTGGTCATGTGCTGATACCCTGTGTTATGTAAGAGTGCGCTGTGTACTGATTGTGACATGCTTGTGTTGGGTTCTGTGTAATTATAAGTGACATGGGAGCGCTCCCTTTGCAAATGCTGTGAAAATGTTGGCGTGGACTCCATTTGACTAGGCAGATCTTTGGCAATGTATGGACGCGGCCACACCCATAGTAAACAGAGGGCATACAATTGCACTGCAATGAATAACTTATTGAACATTGCAGGTCTTGGAATGACTTCCAGGGGAAACGTCTGTAGTCCTCTGATGATTGGGGGTTTCTTTTACTTTTGAAACAGTTCAAAAAAGTTTATGAAAAAAGTTTGTTGTCTTTGACTCGCACACTTGGGTCTTGTTAGGATTATAGAAATGGTCGCTACAGAGGTGGTGAGCCACTGTCAAGATGGTGCACTTTGGCGGCTTTATTGCAGTGCTGTTGTTTATAGTTTTAGTTCAGAAAACATTTGCATACTTATGCATATCATCATCAGTCATTCTTGGGGATTCCTGTGCATTTTCTTTTTAGGGCTGTACTTCTACATTCATACATGCTGTTTTAGTGGGGCACTGGAAGGTGGCACGAATCAGGGAATCTGGATGTTTATTCATGGGTCACCTTAATTCTTACTTATTGGTCATCAGTTCTCCCCCCTGACTATGACAAAAAGGATATTTTTTAAGGGGTGGTCTTCATGAGCTTATGGATGATCTCGGTAATTTAATTTGCGTTTTATGGGTGCCGCCAAGTTTCCAATATCCTACCTTCCCTAATGTGTGTGTGGGGGGTGCCTTTTGACTACTTGTGTGCGGGGCGATGTATGAAGTTGGGGGGTGCCATAATTGAATGTTGTTGGCAGGCGCAATGTGCCCTGAGGTCACGTGTATACCACTCTTGTCCTGGCACGTGGCATGCCGTGGGACCCTCCTGTTGGATAGCGGAGTGGATACAATTACTATTCCCACTCCAGCGGGCGCAACAGTAGGGAGAGTGTTGGATAGCAGAGGTGAATAATTTACTATTCCCACTCCAGCAAGTACAACTGTGGGGAAAGTGTTGGATAGCGGAGGGGAATAATTTATTATTCCCACTCCATCAGGTAGAACTGTAGGGAAAGTGTTGGATAGCGGAGTGGAATAATTTACTATTCCCACTCCAAAGAGTGCAACAGTAGGGAAAGTGTTGGATAGCGGAGGGATAACAATTACTATTCCCACTCCAGCGAGTGCAACAGTAAGGAAAGTTTTGGATAGCGGAAGGGAATAATTTACTATTCCCACTACAGATAGTGCAACAGTAGGGAAATTGTTGGATAACAGAGGGTATAAAATGTACTATTCCCACTCCAGAGAGTGCAACAGTAAGGAAAGTGTAGGATAGCGGAGGGGAATAATTTACTATTCCCACTCCAAGGAGTGCAACAGTAGAGAAAGTGTTGAATAGCGGAAGGGTTTCAATTACTATTCCCACTCCAGCGAGTGCAACAGTAGGGAAAGTTTTGGATATCGAAGGGTAATAATTTACTATTCCCACTCCAGCGAGTGCAACAGTAGTAAAAGTGTTAGATAGCGGAGGGGATAAAATTACTATTCCCACTCCAGCAAGTGCAACAGTAGGGACAGTGTTGGATAGCGTAGGGGTAAAAATTACTATTCACACTCCAGCAATAGCAACAGTAGGGAAAGTGTTGGATAGCGGAGAGGAATAATTTACTATTCCCACTCCAGCAAATGCAACAGTAGGGAAAGTGTTGGATTGCATAGGTGAATAATTTACTATTCCCACTCAAGCAAAATAATTAAAATTAATTATCAAACAATTAATTAATTTAAAAAAAATGTAACTCCCACCATATTCCCCTATAAATGACACCACCAATATTGTAAAACATAACACTATTAACATAATTAATTAATAATTAATTAATTAATTAATTAAAATTAACAAGCAATTTAAAAGCAATCACTAATAAATTAATTCAAACTATTAACACTATAAGACAACTTAAAATAAATATTATACTAAAAATGTAATAAAATATATTATAATTAAATTACTTCCCAGCCTACTCCCCTTTCAACCCACAACCCACTCCTAAAAAAAAGCGCAATTAAGATATTTACCAACTAATTATTAATAATTAGCAACCAATTAATAACTAATTAATAATAAATTAATTACCACAATTAACAATATAAAATATTAAATACATAGGGGCTCATTACGATGGCGGGCGGAAGCACAACCGCCGTGCTGGCGGATGCAAAAACCACCAGTTACCGCCGGCACGCAGCAGTCCACACGCCCGCCCAATTACGATGCGAAAAGTAGGCCAAACACCGCCGGCAAGCCAGCAACACCGTCCGCCATCAAAGTGCGTCCGCACACGTAGCGGCGCAGCCCAATTGACACACACCGTCCGACGAAACACGTCCCGCCCGGCGTATAAATTACGATGCCGCAAACAAACGGCTCTCACGGCCAAGAGATACCGTACGACAAACCGAAGCGGTAACACGGACGCCGAGCACGGACAACGAAGAAGCGGCACCCCCGAGCATGAATCCAGCACTGCAGGCCCTCCCCATGCTCCTGCTGATGCACCACCAAGGACGCAACGTACCGCGGAGACGCAGGTAGGCACACACACAACAAGTGCACGCAAACAGCGCACACAGTGCAAGGGCGGAAAAGCGGACAACCCCCCACCAGCGCGTGTACACAACACATCCACCATTGCATCCACATATGACACACAGGCCAAATCGTAACATCGCGTAACACATGTGTACACACCACCTGGGACTAGGAACCAACCACCCCGTCACGGCCCCAAAGCGGCGATGACGCCGCCACACATGCGCACAACGCAGAGGCCAACCGCAGCGCCATGCATGCGTCGCACACAGACACAGGGACACAACCAAGCAGCACACACATCAGCCCCACCCCGAACGCACATGACACGTGACAGGCCTGCCACAGACATGTCCCCAACGCCCAATTCACGGTCAACACCCAACCTCACACAACCGACGCACACATGTCAGTGAAGTCACGCAACAGCAGGACACACCCCAGTGTAACAAACATGGCGTAGCACACAGCGGCGGCAACACCAACTAGGAGAAGCAGGGCCCCTTCGGGAAGAGGAACGCCAGTACCACACTGAAACACCCATACCACCCTGCACATATGAACAAGACATATAAAACGGAACACCAAAGAGCCCGGGGACCGACAACAGGTGGCCCAAGAATAACATTCACACACAAGGCCCAACGCAGAGCGGAAAGGCAGCCTGCCGCCCACACAAGGGAGAGCAGACAGCACTGAATGACCTTCCATTCCAACTCCGAAACCACAGCCCTACGACAGAAGCCGGTGAATACAGCCATTGTCCAAGAATAGACCAACACAGGCATGCCGAGGAGACCGACCACAGGGCAGATAGCGCATATCACAGAAGCACACAACGGACGGGGAAGAAAGAAGAAAACACTCCCCATGTCGGCCACATGCAAGTTAATTGGAAGGAGTCACACATCACTGACCTTGAACTGTCTGAGAAGCATGTGGGATGAGGGCCCGTGTCCTCCAAACAAGCCAACAGAACACAAGTCCTGTCTCCCTACGACTACACAGAGCTCACAGCAACCTCGGAGCGTGCACATTGCAGACTGCACACACAGCCGGAGCACGCCACCACAACGCACCGCTGCGAAATGGCAACCGCAACACACCTACCCAACTACGCCGAACAGCTCAAGCTGTACAAAACCAACCTGTTACATATATTGGGATGCGATCTCCTGTCCCTGCTGAACGTAAGTTACCGACTGACTTACCGCATCACATTGTTCAGCTGCGTCATGCCCGTCTTCTACTGTCGGAGGTGTCCCTACCAGCATCCCGTGGAGATATGCCTCTCCAACCCGGCATGTCTGAAGGCGGACCTGCTACCACTACTCCTCCCTCTGGACGCACACGACAGGGCCTGCTCTGCCTATGGGGGCATGGCGTATGTGGCCAACATCGCACCCGCACTGAAATGGGACCACTGTGCCTCCACACGACGGATCATCGAGAACAGCTACATCGAATGTCACCCAGCATGCCCCATCATGGTCCTCCAAGGGACAACTTACGAACAACACCTTGACAGCCACCATCCACTACATTGGCTGGCAAACATGTACACCACCAATGACATGGAAGCCCTGCTGGACGGCATCGCATACCTGACAACCTGTAAATTCGTCGGACCACAACGCAGGTTCCCCGATTGACCTATGATGTCCAACCCCGCACCCATGCTTAGCTTCCGCACGGACTGGCCAGTCACCACCACAACAGCCATACCAAACGACCGGCAACTGTAACCACACCATCAACGACATCGCCATGACATCGGATATGACCGGGACATGCACACTGTTCCCCATCACATCCAGGAACACCGCATGCATCGTGGGAGGCAGTGGCATGGTGTCTGTGTATCGCACCCACATGGACGGAACTGCACGAACAACCAGGACACGACATGGATCCAGCGCCCATGGACACACACACCGCTCAGTGGACATGAATAGGTCGCCTGGAGTCTGTGGGTGCTGCACCCCTCCCACCCCCGCCCCGGGAATCCCATACCAGGACCTTTGCATGGACGACAAGTGCATACAACAACAACACGACCCCAGTGACTGTGACATGTCCAGTAACCACCACAGTGCAACAACAAGTGGCACGCCGCTGCATGCACGCAAGCACATGCCCTGATGTCATCTCACATGCACGCGTGCATGAGGAACAACCGTAGCAAACCTGTCACATGGAACTGAGATGGACTGTGCCCATGATGCCAAGCGGTCTGGTAGGCTACATGTATACCGTCTGTGTCACAGTCCGCAGCTCCGCAGCTATACGTAAATGTACATTAGCACAGCCTTGGCCAAGCAGATGTCACTCTGAAGCCCACATCCCACATGCAACAGCCAATCACATGTAACCCCACACCCTATCCCATTTGCAATCATGCTCAGTATATCCTCAACATGTATTCCGCTGCCAGTAGTGTCCACTATACTGCATCACAGAGGACAGAAGACTCAATATAATGTTTGAAACCAAAACTGTCTCCGCTGACTCATTTCACAAGTACGAATGAGAGAGGATGAGAGTATGTGAAGTACACGGCAGTCGTGACATGACCATGTAGTCCACTGGTATTGGATGTCAACGCAAATGAGTAGCACAACTGTGGAAGACACACATGTGTCGTGTGAAGTCGTATGGACGCAGTGCTCAGGTGGGTGGGTGTGACGGGTAGATGCGCACATGCCAAGTTGGAGCACGCCGTGTCGGGAGGGGTCATGAACAGTACACCACCGCTTCCCTGGGCATTGTGAGAGGACACCTGTCGGGGGAGTGAACACGTGTGTGCACAGCAGCCGGGCACACGTACAAAGCGGTACCAGGCGCACCTCAGCCCACCCTCTGTGGACAAGCTGGATCCTGTTGTGCGCCCGCCATGCCCCTTGACAAGGCACACACAGCCCCAGTCGACCAGGTGTAACCCCAACATAGTCAATCCGCACACGCGATACAGGGCACGGGATGGCAGTGGAGCATGGTGTGTGAGAGGTCTCCTCGCGCTCCTCCTGGTCATATCACGCAGGCAATAGAACCTCAACGTCTAGCATGGCACAAGTCAAATGGAAGTGTAGGGGGACGCACCACAGCACGAGCAGCACTGACGTCACGGGAGGCGGCTCGCACCATCCCATCCATTGCCCATTATACCAACCACGCCACATGCCATTGCGACTAAGTGCAAGCGCGTGCGCCACCACCCCGAGCCCTCCCCAGAGAGGCCAAAGAGTGAATGTGTGGGCCATCAGTCACAGACGGACGCGGCATGGCCGCAAGGGCAGCCACAGCCACTGGGTGTCACAGGTGGCAGATCCGGAAGGCGAAGACTGTGATGCATAGTCCATGCAGGCCGGGTCTCCATTTGGGGCACCACGCAGGTGGACGGCGTCCCGCAACACATCATACCCTGAGACAGCCCACTCGTGCAACTGGACCCACACATACACTCCTTGCCCTCTCTGGTGCGAGCTTGGGGCTGCCTGTGCAAGCGCTAGCCTCGCAGGTGCACATGCATATTGGGGGAGCGAGGGGAGGACATGAGGGCTGGGGCGAAGATGACTGTATCACTGTCAGTGAGTACAAGGGATGACCCAGATGTGGAAAGGAAGAGACGTGTCCCGTGTGTACTGCAACTAGTCGCCAATCCAACTACCCCCCATGTCCGGAATGTAAGCCCGCACCTAGGCCCGCCCATCCGCCACATCGAACATACCACCAGCACGACAACCTTCCCATTCGAAACACTGACTGGGGGTGGCGACCAGTGAACAATCATGTGTAGCCTACCCACGCGTACATGTGGGCCCTCCATGATCCATGTCACCTGCGGCAAAGTCATGACATGCGCAATGAGGGAAGTGAGGAGAGCTGTCCGCCCCACGCACAGAAGGTGCATCAGCTCCACAGACCCAGCAGTGAGTCCAGCAGGGGTCACATGTGCAGGGGCAGCTGTGCCTGGTATGAAGGCACATGCATATAGACAGCACATCGACCAATGTGTAGTCTGCCCACATCTACAGTCCATCATCATGCGGACATAGGAATTGAACACAGGGCAACACATCTGAGTGGGTGCACCCACCGTGACCAACAATGCGCAATCATCGACGTACCCGCCCTGTGCATGGCCCCCCACCCAACGGAGGCACATCCAGTGCCACCATCCCACACACAAGCCTTCCACGGTACATGCTGTGTCCAATGGTCAGTACAGAGTCAGCGCCCATCTGGTGGATCCTGAACAGGAGACACATGCACACACATGCCAGCTCCCACTATGTACGTCTGCCACCTGGCACGTGCAATGTAACCTCTCACCTGTGACGTGTGACTGCAAGCACACAGCCGTCTTGGCATGGGGCTGTCAATGTGGACACCTGTCAATGTTTCGGGAGGTGTGATCCGTACAGTGCTGTACATAGGGTGCAGTGCTGACACCTACTACTGTCTCATATCCCCTCGTGCCACAGGTCCCACTTGTTTTGGCCGCTCAGCCTGTGCCCACATCGTCGTCGTCGTGTGCCATACTCATCCAGCCTCGGAAGCAGTTCCATGCTCAGCAGACATTCATGTTGCCGTGGCGTTGCCGCTTGACGAATATGCAGTCAGTCGCCATCAGCACGCCCCGCAAGTCATTGGGGCCTAGATCCCCATGTGCATGCACATGGCAGTGGTCTGTATCACTAGCCATTGCCATTGTTGGGAGACCTGTGTAAGTGTATTGTGGCCGTGCCGTCCCAGCTTGACAGCTGGGCTGTGGCTCATGTGCTTGCTCAGTCATGTCAGTGATGTGTATGCGAAATTGCTATGTGTCGTGTTGCTTTGACATGTGTCCACTGCCATTTTCCCTAGGCGGAGACCGAACATTGACCGCCCATACCAATTGCTGGCGGACATGGACGATACAGAGGTCATTAGGAAGTTTCGGCTGGACAGGCCAACCCTGCATCGACTGTGTGCCATGTTAGAGCCCCATCTCCGTCCCCGCAGGGTGTATCCGACAGCTGTCACCCCCACGGCTAAGGTGATGGCCGCCATGCATTTCTTCGCCACTGGGTCATTCCAGCACACAGTGGGCAGTGGAGGAGGGATGTCCCAGCCCATGTTCAGCAAGGTGCTGAGGGATGTACTGGCAGCCATGATGCTGTACCGAAACAGGTACATCCGCTTCCCCAGGGCTCGTGAATTGGCGGCAGTGAAGGGTGCATTCTATGCCCTTGGCAGAATCCCACACGTCGTTGGAGCCATTGACTGCACACATGTTGGCCTTGTTCCACCACAGGCCACTGAGCACCTGTACCGCAACAGGAAGCACACGCACTCCCTGAATGTGCAAGTGGTGTGCCTTGCGGACATGGTGATCACCCACGTGTGTGCAAAGTTCCCAGGCTCGGCCCATGACGCACACATAATGCGCAACAGCATCTTGCCACGACTGATGTCCAATCTGCAACAGGATCGTGGCTGTATTGTCGGTGAGTATGTGGAGTGGTGTAGCGTGCTGGTTGTGCGATGCTGTCCCCTGTCCAGTTGGAATAGCAACGGTTCTCTGTGTCCCTCACACCCAGGTGACTCTGCGTACCCGAATGGGGCATGGCTGCTCAGTCCATTGAGGAATCCTCGCACCCCAGCAGACGATCGCTACAATGAGGCACATGGGAGGACCAGACGTGTGGTCGAGCGTACCTTTGGCCTCCTCAAGTCCAGGTTCAGGTGCCTGGACCGCACCGAGGGTGCGCTGGCGTACTCCCCACAGAAGGTGTGCCAGATAGTGGTGGCGTGCTGCATGCTGCACAATCTGGCCATTCGGAAGCAGATCCCCCTCATCGTGGATGACGGAGATCAACCAGGGCCCCAGCCCGCAGACCAGGACAGCTCGAGTGAGGAGGACAGCGGAGAGGAGGAAGCTGGTAATGTGCGGCAGCAGCTCATCGCCCACTACTTCACTTGACGGTGAGTGTCCATGTACGACGGCTGATGTGGCTGTATCTGTGCAGGTGTGTGTGTGCTGTGTCAGGGTGGCCGTTTGTTCACTGCGTGCTGTGTGTCAACGCTCCATGGCCAGGGTAGTATGCCACTGTTGGTGGCTGTGGCATTGTGCCCTATTGCTCTGTGCGATGTGTGTACATTGCTTGTAGTTGTTGACATGTACTGTGTGATGGGTGTGTGACACACTCATTGAATGTGCTCCTGTTCTGTCTCCCACCCCTAGGTCCCTACAGGCCCTCCGGTTCCATTGCCATGCCACGCATCAGGTGCCTTTCCGCCCAAGGTGGCCGTTGTATTCCGTACAAATAAAACACAGGGCACAAACAGCAGTTTGTGTAAGAGGTGCATTTATTTCAAACTGTGACATGTGATTGTGTGTAAGGTGATGACAAAAGTGGTGCGTGCAGTGACAATGAGCTGTCGGTCATGGCTGCGTGATGCTCAGGGTGTACCCACTGGTACTATGTCCATAGTCCAACACACACATGCCATCCAGATGGCTGTGTGGAGTGGGATCGTAGTCCAAGTCAATGCAGTGGGTGGTCAAGGAAGGCTGGCTGGCTGCCTCACTTGCGTCTGGAGCGTGCGAAGTCCTCCCGGGAGATCTGTTTCCACTTCGGACGGCCCCTTCCACGTTTGCGAGGGGGTGCCTGCTTGCGACATGCTGGTGGTTGAGGTGTGCTCACTGGCTGTGGACGCAGGGGAACTGGACACTGCTGCTCGACCCTGAGCCCCGGCAGGTGGTGGCGGAGGGGAGCTGCTGTCCCTGGCTGTGACCTCACCGCCACCACCAGCTGGCCCATGAGGTCCACGAGTTGGCCCATATGGGTGTCCATGGACCTCAGCACCCCCAGCACCTCACGCGTGTCTGTAGCTGACCTGGCCCATTGTCCTTGGGCCTCTTCAT